>OZ007498.1:171036318-171563818 GCA_963931805.1 Microdon myrmicae | reverse complement strand
TAGGACCTTCTAGCAGTAACAATCATCAGAAGCAATTATAGGCAAACTGTTTAAAGTTGCTACCGAAATCAAAAGTGTTTTCGTTCAATTTTAAATAACAAACCACAGTACAGAAGAAGAGTAATAAAGTAAGGAAAGTAAAGATGAAAGCCCAATATAAAGTGCCCTTTCCAAAGACGGGAGTTTCTCAATTTGACACGTGATTGGAAATAAAAACGGCCATCTGAAAATAGCTTAAATGAACAAATTTGAACTATCAGCAACTTGACAAATCGTTTATTAGGAAATAAATATTTAAATCGGAGTATTCGGCAATTTGATGTTCTTCAACTTAAGTCAAAAATGAAAAAAATGTAAAAAAGTGCAATATAAATACAGGGCCAAGACCTCCTGAGATTTACACCTGGTTCCATTCCTTGAGACAATTTGAATTGAGGAATAGTATGTTTATCAAATAGTCGCTGCAGTAACACGGTCAGCATTTGAGGTTTAGGGCATTTGTATAGTGAAGTGTTATCAAAATAGAAACGTGACGTTTGATAGTTTGCCTTGTCTACGTTATCTTGATGAATCTGTTGTTTCTAACAGATACACACACAATATACAAGCAAATAGTGAAGAACACCGAAGGAAAATCGAACAAGAAAATGCATCAGCCGTATACCAAGCAAATAACATAGCAATTCCACATCAGTTGAATGTACTTGTGTTTAAAATTCAAATTCGTACACGCGGCAGTGGCCTGATGCGTTGAGCTTTGGTTCTATCTTTTAGTGATTCTAACCGTGATAGCGTCGGTTCGAATCACACGCTCTTCACTATCGTCGCAAATGCTATAAATTCTTCCTGTAGGACTTATCATATCTACGCCTTGAGTATTGGCAAAACATCAGTAATTATTTAACAGATTGTTCTATGTGAAAGGGAACGGGGGATTAATTAAAGCAGAACACAAAGCGTAGTAGATTCCTGCTTGAGAGAATCAACATCCGCCATAACATACTATGTTATGTAGAGCCTAAATTTCAAATAGAGCAATACTCTACTTTTTATTGAGAATCGACGCAACGGCAACATAAGGCTATAATAGTCTGTCAAAGTCTTTTTTACTCCGATTACTCTAACATTAAGTTTAAAGTTTTATCATGTGAGTAGAATGATATAGTATAGGATACATTTTTAACCGAATTTAACCAATGAATGGTATACGGGAGAACTAGTTTGGGGGAGGGAGAGGAGAGGATTGCAGGGTAGAAGGGTTATTGGAGGAAGGGGGCGGATTTAGGATGGGTTTCTTCTGAGACGTCGTTTAAGAGCGGGAGTGAAGATGTTGAAATCGAAGTAGGTGGGGATAGAGTTGGCCTGTCGTAGCATACGTGAGATGGGTTCGTTAGCGCCGTAAGAAGTGTGATGAGCGGGCACGTAAAACAGTCGAGGGTTACGTACGTTACGGGGGTTTGTATGAAATGTTAAAGTGGAGAGCAAGCTTGGGCAATTGATTGAGCCAGACAGAAGGCGATGGACAAAGATGATGTCGGCATGGATTCTGCGCTCTTCAAGTGTGTTTATATTGATTAGAGGGCGCCGGCTTGTGTATGGTGGTAGAATCAACGGATTTTCCCAGTTTAGTCCGCGGACGGCAAAGCGAAAGAAACGACGTTGAACACCCTCAATCCTGCGAATGTGAGTCACTTGACACAAGGACCAGACCTGACTAGCTCATTCGAGTAGTGGCCGGACAAATGTTGTGTATAGTGATTGGGTGACATAGGGGTTAAGGAATTCCTTCGACCCGCGTTTGACAAACCCAAGGGCGGTGTTGGCCTTGAGGATTATGTAATCAATATGTGCGGTAAATTTGAGCTCCTTGTCGCATAGGACGCCCAGATCGCGAATCAATTCAACCGATGTTATCGGTTGGTTCAGTAAGAGATAGGAGCGTGGGTGAGTGGGGGAACCCTTCCGAGAGAAGGTGGTTGTGTGGGATTTGGCGATATTCTTTTCTAGACAATTATTTTGGCACCAAGTCGAGAAGCTGTCAAGATCCTTTTGGAGAAGTGAGGAGTCCAGGGGAGAGCGGATTGTCTTAAAAATTTTGGAATCATCCACGTAAAGCGAGATGAAGGAGTGATTAATGAGATGACTGCCCTGGGGGGCACCTGACGTTGGGAAAAAAAGATCGGATAGGGTGGATCTAAATCGCACGCGGCTGATTCGATAACTGAGATAGGATGAGACCCACTTAATCAGCAGGGGTTCGAAACCGAGGGAAGATAGCTTGGAGAGAATGAGGTTATGGGAAATTATGTCGAAGGCCTTGCTAAAGTCGGTAGCGACTACATCGACCTCATCGCCGTTTTCTAGGGCAAGGAAGTGTGATGTGGGATGTGAGTTCGACAAGGTTAGTAGTAATGGACCGGCTCCTCAATAGTATAGTGGTTAGTATACCCGCCTGTCACACGGGAGACCGGGGTTCGATTCCCCGTCGGGGAGCCTCCGGCGCAAGACTAATGACCTTGCCCGAAAAAAAAAAACAAATCATTAAGGAAAATTTAACAGTCCTCAGGACTTGCTAAATAAGGCCATGACCGGTTCCCGGTTGTAGTGCCGATGATGATCATGAGTAGTAATGGACCTGCCTGAGAGGAAGCCGTGCTGATTCGGAGAGATGATGGGTGCGCAGCAAAAACATAACGCCTCATATAGTAGGCCTTCGAACAGCTTAGGAATGTGCGAAAGCTTGGCAATGGTACGATAATTGGATATATCGTTTTGTTTTTTTCTTTTTATGTATGGGGGTTATGTAAGAGGATTTCCAAAAGTCAGGGAATAGACCTTGTGCAAGGGATAGATTGAAGATTGACGCGAGCGGGAGCGAGAGAGAAGAGGAACAGTTTCTTAAGAGGATACCAGGGGGTCCGTCTGGGCCGGGACTGAAATCGTCTTTCAGTTCTTTAAGTTTTTTTATGACTTGCTTTTGTTGAATGTGTAGAGGAATGAGAGGGCCGAGGGAGAATTCAGACATGCCAGTAAAGTAGGAGGGCTTAGGCTCGAACGAGTCGTCCGTGAAGGATAGTTTGAAGAAGGACGCGAAAAGATTGGATATGGTTTGGGAGTCCGTTGTAGTAGTTGAGCCGTAGAAAAGGAATGTGGGATAGGCATCAGATTTCCGTTTGTGGTTGATGAATTGGAAGAAAGATTTGGGGTCGTTGATCAGGTTGAATTGAGCTTTGGCAAGGTAATTGTGGTAGATGGAGCTGTAAAGCTCGGTGAATTGGTAAAAGAAACCCAGATAGTTGGACTAGTCCAGGGGAAAACGCGTGTTTAGGAAAGTGTGTAGCTTAGAGCGTCTGCAAAGGATCAGTAAGTTACAATATGAGATAATTAAGCTAGAATTTAAACATTTTTTGTCTGGCATGGAATTTAGAAACTTAGAAGATAAAAAGAAAATACAAAAATGTTTTAAAAATGAAATGAAATGAGGGTTCTGCCTTACTATGAACATTTGAATGGTCGTTGACCGGTTCCTACGGAATTCGTACTTGTAGTCTCCCAGTATTTCTTCTGCGTACGGTGTGATTCTCGCCAGTATGACATTTGTTAGTATTTTGTATGTGGTTGGGAGCAATGATATTCTCGCCTCTGTAGTTTGCGCAGTCAGATCTGTCGCCTTTTTTTTTTTTTTAAATGGGTACAACTATTGGGGTTTTCCATTCTTTCGGAGTGAATTCCATATCCCATATTGTTGTGATCAGTTGGTGGATTTTTCAAGCGGTTGGTTCTCCTCCATGCTTCATAAGCTCTGCCGGTATGCAGTCGACTCCGGGAGCCTTGTTGTTTTTCATTCAAATAGCAAATGCAAGCTTTTCCTTTTTTTATTCAAATATAATATGTACAATATATGTGGGAAGCACTGTAGAATAAATTAAATAATAAATTGTTGCGGATTCTCACTGGATACAACCAGCGAATTCGCAACTGAACGCTACCCATTGCCACCAAATTACAAATGTCAGCAACTAGCTGACATAATCGTATATTCTGGTTGTCAAGCAACATAAATAACAAAATGCTTCTTCGTAAAACCCGCAAGAGACACGGTTGTAGTAATTTAATCCAGGTAAATCAAATTCATCATACAAATAAACAAATTGTTAATTAGTTCAAACCAACTTGCTGTTCCAACTGAAGATTGTTTGCGTGGAATTTCTGCTCCACTCTAGGTATTCTTTCCTTTCATCTTCTCACTTTTCTCAGTGTTTCAGAGTAACCCATTAAACGTCGTGGCGCACGAAAGAAGACATCCATTGAGAAAACATTAAAAGGCTTCCCCGACGACATTCCTCGGTCGGCAGAAATCAAATTGCGTGTTGGCCGCTCAGGTTGCCGACACATAAACAAATTTTTAAAAGCAAAACAAAAATAAAAAAATAAGGTCTTGACGATATAGCAGCATATAAAAACATCAAACTAGTTTTACTTCCACAAATCGTACAATATTGTGATGATTACAAGCTAAAACTTAACTTTCAGAGATGTTGTGCAGACTGCAACAAATTACTTAACGCAACCACAGTGAAGAACACAACACTAACAGAAAATCGAAAAAAATCACTATTATCGTATTCCAAAGCATTAATGTAGCAATTACAGCTTACGGAGAGGAGTGAGACATCCTCGCACACACTGGGGTGTATTTTAAATATATAAATTTATATATTTAGGGTAACAAAACCGAATTGATGAGATCGGCTGAACAAGACCAGCAAAAACCATCTTTATTGAAGTTTCTAGAAAATCATAAATCATTATGAAACTGTTTGTGACATGACTAATAAAAACACTGTAATTTTATGTGAGTGGCTGAAGCCAACTGACAAATACCCTGAGAGCTACAACAAAAACCGCCGCCATACAAATTTTTAGTAAATTATAAGTGGCAATGCCGAGAGAGGGAGCTTTTGAATTTTAAATTTTACGTAAAATTATTATGTAATAATTTGAAGTTGACAGGCGGCATAATTTAGAGTCACCACAAGACCTCGAGGGTAGTATTAATGATACATAAAAAGCAAAGCAAAACTCAAACTCCAGTCGTATTGCCCGAAATTGTAAATCACGTTAAATTTTCCAAAACTTTTAAGCACTAATCATCATCATCATCGGCACTACAACCGGGAACCGGTCTTGACCTTATTTAGTAAGTCCTGAGGCTTGTTAAATTTTCCATAATGATTTATTTTTTCTGGGCAAGGTCATTAGTCTTGCGCCAGTTTAAGCACTAATAAACCTACTGAAAGTTGTTGTTTGTGGTTCTTTTTAAATTCCTCTCAAGATAGGCAACCACATAAGGGTGCAATGTTGCCCTCAGATAAGTAACCGTTGGTAGTTTTGATAATCAATTGAAACAACGTTCACAGTTGTTGAAATACCTTAACATTTGGCATTAGTCCAAACATTGAGTTGTACAATTTTTGGTGACGTGCAAGAAATTAATTGTCTACACATTGAACATACTGGCAGTCATTGACCCTTATAGGATTATCGCCCTTGCTTGTCTGTCGATATTGTTAGTGCTTGGAAATTCACTTGTCTCGTTTATTTTTCCTTGTCACTAGCTAATTCTAACTCAGTGGGTCTTCTTCTGTCCCAGACAAATCCAATTAAAAATTCATACTTCAATCCTACCCTCTTACACTCGTTGATTTTTCCTTCTTCCAACGAGGAGAGTATCTGTATCTGCCGCTAAGTTTCATTCAACACAATTATCTAATCACTTGACATGTCCAAGTGAAACATTACTCTAAAAGGACCGATAATAAGAGTAAAAGTCTCGAACCGGTACTGAACCTGACTCCACTCAACACAACGTTTGTTAAATCTATTTGCGAAAAGCAAAAAAATACCCAACAACCTTATCTGTCCTCGAGTTGTGCTCCCCACATGCCATGCGTGTGACTAGATTGGGGGCACTAACGTTGCTGTTGTCTTTCTGTCTGTCTGTTGAATCGATATATACCATTATATAATTAGAGTTATGTAGGTAGCTTGAGACAAGTTACTGTTGGATGATGTTGCGCATCGTCATCTTCCCGGTGGGGTGTACACTTATGGGCTCCACTGTAGACAAGTTGACGACAAAATATCCATAAAACGACTTTAGAACGAATGCATCTGCACAACAATCGAGACTGGGTATGGCCGATAGAGAATCCGGAACTAGTAACTAAAACGAAAAGACAAAAAAGAACCGAGGAATAACACGAGGGAAGAGAAGGAAGAGAAAACAGATTCAACAACAACAATTGGAGGCCGGATATGAAAAGAAAACAAGGAAAACTGTGGAGAGCCAACTACACGGGACATACGTATTCGGTGGGATGTTATTCCTTCCCACAAGGGTACATATACATCTACGTATTGTACATAGTTTTCAATGCATTCAGGATAGTGGTTCCCAAACTCCCGCAAAAACTGGGGTGGAGTGTATAAATATTTATATTTCTCTTTACCCCAAAATTCTACTTGCGTCCGTAGAGGAATAGAAATGCCATTTCGTTTAAGGGTGTACATTAACTACTGATAATATATGTGTTTATATATTTTGTCTGACACGACAGTTTCAATAAGAAAATATTTGTGGCACTCTTCTAAGCCAACTAAGGTCACTACGGCAGCAAAACAGAGTCAGATGGTTCATCACTTCTACCAGCGTATGGATTAGACTTCGCCCTACATTGTCTGTGTGGTTACTGGATTATAGTTACCTAGAATGATTGGTGGATTGTTTCAAACTGAATTTCCGCAATGAGTTTTCCCACTAGATGTGTAACTAATCTCGTTACCCAGCTCCTTCGCCAGTCAGCCATCTGCACTATCGGTCCATATGAGGGATTTTCTTCCTGTCAGTACTCAAAGATTGATTTCGCATTAATTGGGAGTACCACTAGTTACCCATTTCCGAAGTCGTTCTTTATGCTAATCAGTGTTCAGTAGTAGCTAATCAGTCAGTGTGATGCAATGTCATACTGTCAATCCTCTTAGGCAGATATCTCAGGACTTAGCCGTCCAGCTTTGCACTTGTCAGATAGCCCATATAACAGCCTTCCCTCCTGCCCATCCTCTGATTGCTACTCCCTGTCTAGTTTGTCTACCCTAACGTCAGCCTATCAATCCTTTTGCCCACTCACCACCCTCCCCAGCCTTGCTCCTCTTAAGCACAAATTTATTGATGACGAAATCCACTTTTCGCAGTTTTCTTTGTTCCCTGACCCCGAAAACAAAATGGCAACTACAGCAGAAACTCCAAAAACAAAATCATGAACCGAGACGTTTCGTTTTCTTTATTGATTTTCGCCTTCTTTATGCCTGGGGCTGTTGTCCTTTCTCAAAGAAAAATGTATACAAAGGAAAAAGGACGAATTCGTTGAGCAATTGCACAATGTAGTACCAACGGCAGTGGGTTGCTGAAATCCACCATACAGTAACTCAATCTTTATCGCACCGAAAATGGGGAAGAATTTTCGCAGTATATTCCTTTTTTTGAGATCTAAGAATCACAAGGGTTGATTACACGCTGCTGACTTGACTGTAGAGTCAAGCAGCTGAGGGGGTGATACGGCCAACGGTGCTGCTAGAATAAACGGACTGGAACGAATTTATTTATGACACAAGGGTTCGCGTGCCAATTTGTGTATGCGATACAAGAAGCCACTTTGGCTGCTATTCATTTCATAGGCTAAACGTCTAAAGTTAGCAATTTGATTGATGGCTTACATGGGTAATCCATTTACAACTTCACTTACATACACATGTATGAAACGATGGGGTTGCAAATACGTAACATGTTGCTAGTGAGGTGACAAAGTGACAGAGCTTCTCCAAAGGATGGAGTGAAGCTACACATCAAGCCAGCCTAAGAGAAGCTTTCGTATTTCATCGTCTCGGTATTCCTAGGTTATTTTTATATTCTTCATGATCCCGCACCTTATGGCGGGGTAAGTACTCACGGAGACGGATCCCCATGGTAACATATACGTCAAGAGATGTTTTGTGTTTAATTACAAAGGACATTTCTATTAGGTGAAATAGATATATTAAGGAATCAAAGGCACACAGTTTACGTCTGATGACTTTGAGACAGATTTTTTCAGATTTACATCAGGATTACAGTGAGGCGATAAGTGGGCAGGTGGTACAACATCGTATACGATCCATCTAAATTTATTGTCAACGGTAAATGACAGGCGGGGTGGGAGTGAACATAGAGAGCAAAGTCTCTGCTTTCAACCCGGCGAAGGGAAGGACGATCATTGTCCTTGTTCAATCCAAGTTGACATGCAGTTCCACGTGATACCCCTGGATAGCTACTTTGACACTGCCAAGTAGTGAACCAATACATTCAGCGACATCCTGAGAAAGGTTGGCCCCAGGCTAATAACCTTGCCCGGAAAAACAAATTATGATGGACAATTTAACATTCCTTGGACATGCACTGGATACCGATGGAGAGACTTGCTAAATAAAGCCAAGACCGAATCCCGCTTGTAGTGCCGATGATGATGACGATGATGATGATGATGATGATGATGATGATGATGATGATGATGATGATGATGATGATGATGATGATGATGATGATGATGATGATGATGATGATGATGATGATGATTATGATGATGATGATGATGATGATGATGATGATGATGATGATGATGATGATGATGATGATGATGATGATGATGATAATGATGATGATGATGATGATGATGATGATGATGATGATGATGATGATGATGATGATGATGATGATGATGATGATGATGATGATGATGATGATGATGATGATGATGATGATGATGATGATGATGATGATGATGATGATGATGATGATGATGATGATGATGATGATGATGATGATGATGATGATGATGATGATGATGATGATGATGATGATGATGATGATGATGATGATGATGATGATGATGATGATGATGATGATGATGATGATGATGATGAAGATGATGCTGATGCTGATGATGATGATGAAGATGATGCTGATGCTGATGATGATGATGATGATGATGATGATGATGATGATGATGATGATGATGATGATGATGATGATGGTGATGATGATGATGATGATGATGATGATGATGATCGGCAGGCATTGAGGGTCTGTCTCGACGTTCTCTTTAGTCCGAGAAAGTTTACGAGGCTTAGGTTCTTAAACTTGCCTCGCATCCGAATAGCCTTTTGTCTATTGTATTAAAGCCGACAATTGGTTGTTGACATGCAGTCTCCACGTGACACCCCTGGATAGCTACTTTGGCCAAGTAGTGAACCAATGCATGCAGTGACATCCTGAGAAAGGTTAGCGCAAGGTTAATAACCATACCCGTAAAAACAAATTATTAGGGAACATTTAAAATGCCTTGGATATGGACCGGATACACGACGACGACCACGGAAACGAAAATGGCTAAACGATTTGAGAATATTTTCATGGAACGTCCGCTCACTACACATAGCTCGAGCTGCACAGCAGCTAGCCGATGCACTGTCCGAATATAAAGCTGACATAACAGCATTACAAGAAATAAGATGGACGGGGGGTGGTGTTATTCAAAGAAACGAGTATAACATTTATTACAGCTGCCATGCAAAACACCATGTGCTCGGGGTAGGCTTTCTAGTCAGCCAAAAACTGAAGCCTGCCATAATCGGCTTTAATACAATAAACGAAAGGCTATGCACTCTTCGCGTACGAGGCAAGTTCAAGAATATAACCCCCATAAACGTCCACGGACCACCAGAATAGTCCCCTGACGACGAAAAGGAAGAATACTATGAGAACATCGAATGAGCCCTCAATGCCTGCCCAGGATACGATGTGAAAATCGTTCTTGGGGTGATTTGAAGGCGAAAATAGGCCGGGAGCCGGTTTTCAGGCACTACGCAGGTTCCCATAGTTTGCATGAGAACACTAATGACAATGGACTACGAGTCATCGAAATGGCAGCATCAAAAAACTTGATCGTTGCGAGTACCAGGTTTCCGCGTAAAGATATTCACAAAGCCACCTGGGTATCACCTGATGGAGCCACTCGCAACCAAATTGACCACGTGTTGATAGACGGCCGCTTCTCCTCGAGCCCGATGGCGGTACGAACGTACCGAGGTGCCCACGTCGATTCAGATCACTATCGTGTTGGTATAGTTTTCCAAGCGCGGATTGGTTTACGGAGACGTGTTGGAACAGCGGATCAGGTTCGACTCAACACGGCTGCTTTACGCAATGAGAATATCAGTAACACCTTTGGTCATGCGTTAAGACTCGCCCTCGCAGAGCTCGACTGAAGTACAGCAAGTCCTGGGTCCAGAATGCCGAGCGTAGAAGAGAAATGAGCACGCTTTAAGAATACTATCATTAGTACTGCCAACTCCATCTTAGGCAGTAGTCGGAAACATCGGAGCGAATGGTTTGATGATGAGTGCAAACTACTGACTGAACGTAAGAATGCATGCCCGCTGCAGCAGTCTGATAGGACGCGGGTATGCGCGGAGAACTACAAAGAGCTCAGAAGATCCGAAAAAAGACTCCACAGATAAAAGAAAAGTGCCTGGGAAAAAAACTGGTTTGTGAAATAGAGAAAAGTAGAGAGCGAGGTCCGCACCAGGCGCGGAAGTTCTACCAAACAATCCGCAGCATGACGCGGTACACACCACGCTGCTTTCACTACAAGAATAAAGAGGGTAATCTGATCACCGACCCTGAAGGCATTCTGGAGCGATGGGAAGTGCAGTTCAATGAATTGCTAAATTATCAGCTCACAGAAGAATTGGAGGCTCCACCAATGCAAAATCAAGACCAAATGCTGCCGTCACCAAGCATTGAGGAAACATTAAAAGTCATAAGACTGCTCAAGTCAAATAAAGCCCCTGGAGCTGGTGGCATACCAGCTGAACTGATCAAACAAGCAGGCGCAGCGTTACATCACGCAATTCATGATATCGTAGTGCACGTATGGGATCAAGAGGACATGCCGCTAAATTGGCGTCGTGGTGTAATTTGCCCCATACATAAGAAGGGAGATATCACACTGTGCAGCAACTATAGGGGTATGACATTGCTGAGTACCGCCTATAAGATACTCTCCTCTATCCTAAATCGAATTCATACACGCGCCAGTAGCCTGATGCGTTGAGCATTAGTGCCATTTTTAGTCATTCTTACCATCATATCGTCGGTTCGGATCACACGCTCTTCACTTTCGTCGTGAAACGCTATAAGTCTCGGGACGTATTGAACGATGGATTTGAAGTTGTTGAGACACGGGTTTGGTGAACATAATTTGATAATCAGTACTACAATTAAATTGCTGTTTTGCAACTTACTATATCTTTCTCATATGACCTGAAAGCCAATTTGTAATGGCACGCAACTGAATGCCGTAGACTTAAGCTCACAAAATTCGGTTGTGCAAGCGGTTACTCTTCGCCCTCTTTTTGTTACATCTAACCAGTAGTGACGATCCACTTAGAAAGATATGATGAAGTCAACGCAGAAAGATACGCGACAATTCGGAAAGAGACAACGAGACTTTTCAAACGCAGAAAACGCGAATGGGAGAAGACTAGGATCGACAAAATCCCAGAAAATGACAGAGCAAAGAATATCAGAAGTATGTATGCCGGCATAAATACAATTAGAAATGGCTACTGATGGAGAGCCAAAATAATCCGAGACACAAACGGCTGTCTGGTGACAGAAACAAACAATATCGTGACAAGTGCGCACCCATCAACCACAAATAAACGCACCAGACGTACATACAGCCGAGCCTCAGATTCACAGAGTCCTCTTTCGACGAAGTTGTAGACGCAATAAACTGATTGAGGCTTCCGCTCGAAAGATGCTCCAACTGATTAAAACAATTTGGGATAAGGAAGTCATTCCGGAAGAATGGAAAACCTCAAAAGTCGTCTCAAAAGGCGACAGATCTGACTGCGAAAACTACAGAGGAATATCGTGGCTCCTATCTTCATCATCATAATCGGCACTACAACTGGGATCCGGTATTGGCCTTATTTAACAGGTCTAAGGCTTGTTAAATTTTCCATAATAATTTGTTTCCCGGGCAACGTTATTAGCCTTGCGCCAACATCATTGCTCCCAACCACATACAAAATACTAACAAATGTCATTCTGGCGAGAATCACACCGTACGCAGAAGACATATGGGAAGACTACCAATGCGAATTCCGTAGGAACCGGTCAACGAGCGACCAAATGTTCACAATAAGGCAACTACTGGAAAAGAAATGGGAATACGGCGAGACGGTTCACCAAGTGTTCGTTGACTTCAAAAAAGCCTACGACTCAGTCGCTAGGAAAAGACTTTACCATATTGTAGTTGAGCTGGGAATCCCGAAAAAATATGCGCCCTCATTGAAATCTGCATGAACGAAAACAAAGGGCGAGTTAGAATAGAAAACCACCTCTCAGAACCATTTGAAATCCGGGGCGGACTACAACAGAGCGATGTCCTCTCACCTTGTCTTTTTAACCTTGTCCTCGAGTATGTCATCAGAAAGGTACAAAACGACAACATGGGCGGATTCGAGAAACTGTAAGTAAAAACAATGAAATCATCATGCAAGCGGCAGAAGAGGTGGGCATAGAAATAAATGAAGACAAAACAAAATACATGATTACGGCGAGAGCGGTGGACCTCAGAGAACACACATAAACGTCAGAGGCAAGATATTCGAAAATGTCAAAGAATTTAAATACCTGGGAACAATACTGAAGGCCAGTAACGAAATGTGGAAAGAAATTAACAAAAGACTACACTCCGTCAACGCTAATTGGAATGCAGTCAGTAAGCTGCTGAAATCTAAACTGCTATCACGTGATATAAAGCTCCGTGTCTATAGAACCATAATCATGCTGATTGTTCTATACGGGTGCGAAACATGGGCTCTCGCAAAACGGGAATAAAACAAATTCCGCGTATTCGAGAATAATGTTTTAAGGGGTATATTTGTCGGCAAATATGACGAGGAGGCAGGACAATGGAGGAAACTCTATGGTTCAGTTAGTATTGTGCCAAGACACCGGCACCTGTTTTACTAACTTACCAACGACTGAGAAAGAAAAGTTGCAACACACCGCGGATAAAAATGCCACTGCCTCGCCAAGGAAGGCGAAGATAAAACACTGAAGGATTCCTTGTTGATTAAAGTTTTTAAACTCACAAGAGTATTAGCGCACACATACATAACGCTCTACTGACGTTCGGCGATTTAACGTTTCGAGTTTTCTTTTAAATTTAAAGTTACATACCGCTTGGTACACGCACGATATTTTAATTACACGAATCAGATAAATATACGCTTAAGTTCGTGAGATTTATTACAGTACACACAAGAGTCGATTGATTTATATTAATTTACTTAATAAACACACACTGTACTTCGGAGAATAACGCTAAAAGACACAACAAATGCAATTAGCCAGTTGTTGTTGGACTAAAATAACACCAGCTGACTCCCTGATGCAACGCGCCTAGAGGTGAAGATTAATGTTGAAGGGCGCGACCGTCCGCAATGGAGATTGACATCTGACTCCACGATGCAACTCACATCCATCAGATTCGATGGCCGCGAATTGCATCGATAGGGGAGGATTCTATATGTATCCGTATAGGACATCGCGATGAGGGCGATGATCGGCGGACACCTGATTAAACTGACGTACGATCGTCGGGGACTGCGGCGATGTACCCATAAATCGTTGATGATGTATGCCAGGGATCGAAATAGATTTTTGTTTCAAAGTAAACAAAAACGCTATTTCACAGATCAAATGGTGGCACACATGATGTAAATGATAAAAAGGGGTCGTCATGGTAATTGCCTAGATTCCTTGGAAACACCGATGTAGGCAATATCCAATCTAGCCGTATGGCTCCGGTGCACAAGGAGGCAAATTATTTTGTTGACATAAGTCAACAGAAACCTCGTCGATGGCGGCAAAGGGTCAGGCTGGATGGCTATATGTTTGAATTAATATGCGGGTAAGTAACGGACACAGTGAGATACTGTATGTTTACTTTAGATTTCAGGCGGGTCATCATAGGCATGGCATGGGTAAGATTGCCCAAACAATGATCCTATCCATGCCCAAATTCCATGATCGGATGATAGCCGATAACGGGGAATTGTCGCAGCTGGCGCGGACCTAAGGGTATAGGCGCGATATACATTCGTGAAATGTGGAAAGAATATCGGCTACAGCTATGTCAACAATACGCTGGCCAGCGTTTGTTTATCGTAATTGAAGACAGGCTGAGCCGATAGGAGATGAACTGGTTCATGGAATATGAACCAGGGAAATTCGAAATGTATGGATGCCGTCGGGTAGGTTTTCTTTTCAGGTAAGATGCTGCAGGGGAGCTTACGCCGTCCCAAATTGCGTGGTTATTTTAAAGAGGATGGGCGGTTCCTTGGGAATGTATTAAAGAACCACCACAGCTCCACAACCACGAATTGGAAGAGCTATACCGCAAACCTACAATAGTCAGAGTAATCAAGTCGCGAAGATTAAGATGGGCCGGACATCTGGCCCGATTGGCAACGATAGGACCGTGCGTAGAATTCTTGACGGAAGACCAACGGGAAAGAGACCTGTAGGACGGCCGCGACGGATATCGGAGGACAATGTTAGGTTGGACCTCGAGGAGATCGGATCAGATGGTCGAACGTGGAAAGAGAGTGCACGGGACAGGGAACAATGGCGGAGTCTAGTCGGTGAAGTCATGAAGTTCCGGGTTCCTACAGGCCAAAAAATAGTAAGTAGGAACCAGTAGTGACAATAGTTTGTACTGGAAAGTGTAAATGAAGTTAAAAGTCTGGAGGTTACCTCTGATGGATGAGTTTTTCATGCTAGTCAAGTACCTTTAAAAAATAACACATCTTTCAATAAGTCCCGAAATTAATTCAGATATGGCGCCTATAATGAAAAATCTTTGTCTTTTAGGAAGTACTAAGCGTCAAGCGATGTGTGAACATTTCATGATAATCGGACCATAATATACTGAGTTATAGTAAGTCTTCTATTAGTCTTTGCCTATATATCATTTTCTGCCGACAGTATCTGTAATTTGATTGTAAACTTGAATGTATTTGATTATAACAGCGACAACTACTGTAAAATGACCATGCAGAAGGTATGAGATAACAGCTGAAATTGGGTTTCTGATCGATTAGTATAATGTTTGGATAAAAATTCTCTGAGTTTTATTAGAAAGAAATGTCGCACTAGAATGACGGTTTTTGTGCATAGCCTAGAATCTCTGTTGAATAGTTCCGACAATTAATTTATAGCGTTTGAAATAATAGTGAAGAAGAACGTGTGATTCGAACTGACGCTATGACAGTTTGAATCACCAAAAATTGAACCTAAGCGTTACCCATCAGGCTACTGGCCGATTTTACAATTCGATTTTAAAACTCGACTATACTCCACTGATGTGAATTGTTGTGTTATCGCTATGGTATACGGCTCTGATGTATTTTCTTATTCGATTTTCGTTCAGTGTTCTTCACTATTTTGCTTGTGAATTGTGTGTGTATCTGTTAGAGACGCCACAAATTCACAAGCTGTGTCAACTGGTATTTTCACTTGGGTTACCATTACAAGGTATTTAAGCTGCTGATAGTGTCAGACAATATTTCATCATCATCATCGGCACTACAACCGGGATCCGGTTTTGGCCTTATTTAACAAGTCTCGAGGCTTGTTAAATTTTCCATAATAATTTATTTTTACGGGCAAGGTTATTAGCGTTGCGCCACAGAAACTATTTCATCCCATTGAAAATACTCAAATACGTATATATTTCTTTAGTAGCACTTCCTTCAATCCTGCATGGATTGAACCAAATTTACCTAATAAAATTGTAAAAGGATTGATGTAAACTAATCTTTAAATATTTGAACTTTCGTTGAAAGTTTCAAGTTTAATAGAACTTAATAAATTGATATCCTTAATGAGATTAATCTTTAAGGTTAATTGATACACCAACCTAGGGAACAAAAATCGCTGTTACTTACTGCGAACTACTAGCGACTGAAATTACAATATTGCTTTACAACTAAGTTTGTATCTCTTCTATACGAAAGTTCGCTTTTACGATGATAAAAGTCACATTCTGTACTTAAACCCTTAAGGAATCAAGGATTTAAAAGTTTCAACTCATTTATAAAAGATTACAAACGTCTGAGGATGTACGAGTACTTCGAAATATTTCGCTGGCACTTTTAATTGGCACGATTCTTGAGAACTCCAATTAATTTTAATGGTGCTGTAGTTTAATATGCAAAAGCTTCGGAGAGGGATTTCGCTTACATTTATAAATCACTGCCCTGCTTTAGACATTTTGCTTGTCACACGTTTCACAAACAGTGTCATTCACCATCATTAAGGTCCATAAATTGATAACTATTATTATAATAATAACTGAAACCAAAAACCATAAAAACGGTTACAGATAGGATTGCTAAAAGGTGATTGGAACACAGTGCACAGTGGATAAAATAGTTATCTTAAAACTCGTAATAAACTTACTGTTTGTGTTATTTAAGACGTTGTTCATTAAAGCAACACTTACGACAATTGTTTAGTTTTGAGTTACTTTTATAAGTTGAATTATAATACATGTTGCTAGATTGCATTACCTAAACTGCGATGGAATTCTCAAAATCCTATTATTTTGTGATATATCAAATATAACAGCTGTCAATTCTTGATAGGTGACAAAAATAACTAACGCCATCTTTTTGGGCTAATTCGAAACCACTTAACCAACACTTATGTTGTTATTGATAAATATGAAAACAGTGTGATAAATATTTTCATCACAACTGTGGACCCAGCTCGAATAAAATTATCTGCAATTGTTGATGACAAATCTTCTACTACTGTTTGGATTTAACATTAATCTTTTTTCAATTGCACAACAGCCAGTGGTCAAATCATCCGAAAATTAATTTCCGACAGTTTTCTATCACAGTTACAAATGTTAATAATGGACAATATCGTTAGCTGAACTTATACACTCACATCTGGGGGGATGTTGTAAGCTTCTAGAGAATTTGGTTCAACATTTAATTTACAACTTTGTACCAATTAATAGTTGAGTTACTATAATGACACATCAAAGCTTTTAACAGTGTCAAAAAAGTTTCCACGCCCTTGAATATACACAAATATTTACAAATTTGACAATCACATCCAATTCGTGGAGAACAGATTCACGAAAATATTGGCATTTTCTTTCGAGCTCATGTATTATTTCAAGTCAGTTACATGATTCTTATCACTAACCAAGGAAAGGTAGAGAAATTGAAAACATTGCTAATAGTCTTCTGTTACATACAAAAACGCCTACACCTAAAAATAGAAGTATTATAAAGCAATACGAACTAGCAATTTTTATTTTACAAACCCAAATGATCGTCTTCATTGACACTTTTTAATAGACTCTTCCTTTTTATTATACAAACACATGATCGTGTTTCTGCGACCGTTTCGGGTGATCGTTTATTGTGGACTCTTGTTTATCAATATAAGTTATATGACTGCCTTGTTTGGCGTTTTACGACAAGAATGGTCAAAGGGAACCTTAAATATACAAGCCAAAAATTCGTCAAATCCGAATATACACATGGACCGGGAGAATGTTACCTCGCCAAGGATGAACCTAATACAGCCCACTGCTACAACTACATACAAGTACATAGAGCTTAATAAAAAAAAGAGCTGAACTTACCAAACTTGCTAAAGAAAAAAATCTCGCTCAGAAAGAACAAGTTGCCCTGTGAGTAGGGCGTTAGAATATACTCACGGCTAGGCCGGCTTGGCGTAAGAGGTGGCCAAAAGACGAGTGGAAAATCGGGTCCCAACGCGCTGTCGCCCAGAGTAATGTGGGATGATATGATCTCAAGCTATAGGCTCCGTGCAGTGGTCGGGAGAAATCCCTGGACGTCTTTCGGGATGGCAGATGGACCAGTTCGTGAAAAGGTTAGTTTAGGTGAAAAGTCGATCACGCTGTACATTCCTCAATACCGCTGGGAGAAATTTTCGACTATGTTTCGGACGTATGACTGGTGGAACGGATTGACACGGTGATAAGTCATGATGAAACCTTCTGAGATCAAGAATTTCCGCGGTAAACTAGTTTCCCATTCGGATCTCCGAAGGGAACTATGCAAAGGGAACAGCATGCAAATATTCTGAAAAATAACCGGACTTTAAGAAATTCGTCATCTGTCGTCGGTCGACAGATAACGGCATTTTGTATCATCAGGAGCATCGGTTTCACCTGTACGAATGTGAACGCCGCCCAACAATATTTGAAAATAACGAAACCTGATATCCTTGCCCTAACTGAGACCCAGGTCTATTCGCCATCTGATTCGACATGTTTTCGTTCCTCAGGATGTTACTTTTATTCGAGATTCCGTTTTAAGGGTGTACCAGCGATATTTTGCGTACATCTTTCACGTACCGCCGAATGGATACAGATCAACCACCCGGCTTCTGAAATTGTCGTCCTTGGCGATTTTAATGTATACAACTCCGGCTGGTTGGTACATTCTAACAGAACCGACGAGTGTGGGCGGTTAGCGGAGATGTTCGCTGTTAGCTGCAATTTGACTCAACTCGTGGAGGAACCTACGCGAGTGCCGAGTGCCCGAGGTGATTATGCGACCACCCGGGATCTGTTTTTGACATCCGAACCAAGCATTTATACCGTGGAGGTAGCTGCGCCACTGGGAAACTCGGATCTTTGTCTGGTATCGGTCGAGCAACCACTTCTATTTCAAGCGAATAATCGACTTAAACAGCTTCGCCGGGTGTAAAGGTATACTTTAGGGACTCCGATGTTAACGCATGTGGGGATTTGCTCTCCGACATTATTCTTCTCAGGATGGAGATCCACATTCCGCATTCCATCAAACTCGAGTTCTGCTTTAGAGACTCCGATGTTAAAGCATGTACGGAGTCGGTTCAAGAGATTATTCTTCTCGCCATAGAGATTTACATTCCGTATTCCATCAAACAAAGTTCATTTGATAAATCTTGGATTGATAAAAAATGCGGACAGATTACAGCGGCAAAAAATAGAGCTTTCAAACAATGGCGCTGCAATCCCACCAATGTTAACAAAACGAATTTTGTTAGAATCAGAACTACGTGCAACCAGGTGATTGATACCGGGAACAAGGCATACAACGGCAGAGTGGCTAATAAACTCCTTCAGTGCCCAACTCGTTCGCGTCCTGTAGCGATTCTAACAGATACACACAATTCACAAGCAAAAATAGTGAAGAACACCGAACGAAAAAATCGAATAAGAAAAATACATCAGAACCGTATACCAAGCGATAAATAAAAATAATTCACACCAGTGGAATATACTCGAGTTTGGAAATCAAATTCTAAACACGGTCCGTAGTCTGATGCTTCACTGCTTCGCTTTTCAACCGTTTCATCGTGTGTTCAATTCACCTTCTTCACTATCCTTGCTTAACGCTACAGTCCCTTCTGGTCAATGTCAAGGGCTGTCATCAGTAACCTCGCTTCATCCTCTTTTTTCCATTAGTGGTGGTCAGCGGAACGTTAGTCGCAAATGCAAAGGAGCAAGCTAATGTGTTCGTGAATTTATTTTCCGCGAATTCAAACCTCGATGCTGGTCTTTTGGAGTTGTGGGGGTAGAAGTATGAGAAGTCAACGTATGACTCTGGTTCACTTACACCACCAACGTCACTGTGCAAATGAAATGGGATCCACCGCAAACAGTTCACCGAGGAGAAACAAAAAATATAGAAACACTACTATTTGTTTTGTAGTAACTTCATTTTCTTCTATTGTTGATTCGTTTTTTTGTATTTCGAAATAGTTTCCGTTTATTTACATATGTACACCTTAATTACCACTTTTGGTTTAGATACAATAACGAGTTTTAATGGAGAAATACTAATACAATACAATTTCGCTTCTAGCACATATTCCAGGTAAATTTAATTTTCTAAATGACTTGCGCGCACTCTACGAGAGATGAATATCGACTGCTCGTGGAACGGCGTCCGACTGCGATGACGATTGAGGTGTTACTGACTCGAATTAGGGATGGAAATTGAATTTCGAATTCGCACAGCTATTAGCCAATCATCATTGCGCTTTTTCATGAATCTTCTCATTTGCATGACTCAGTGAGGTGAATAATACTCGCGCATCATTCGACAGTCGCTGGACATGCGACGGATGAAAATAACAAAAGAAAGAGCGCATTAACTTCGGGGTGCGCCCGTATCAAATGCAGTTTCCGAGAATGACCTACTGCCCTAGTGTTACGGCTGTAGTGATCTCAGAGTGCATTGAACCGTAGGGAGACAGAATTATGGAGGAGAGGAAATGTGGCTGGTGTTATTCACCTGCGAAATGAGATCGTTGATCCCAAGCGAATGGCATGTCTGGGGAAAGACAATAGGACGCCGCTGATGCTTGGGAAATAATCAGCGTGAAAACCAGACTCTAAGACGCTGAAATAACCCCAGCGGTTTTGCTATGCTGCAACAGCGTCGTTTGGTTAGATTTGTTGTTGCTAACCGACATGATGTGATTTCCGATGGAAATCTCATGAGCTAGCAAAAATGGAGTTGCAGTATGGCAAAAAGGTAGCTGAATTCGATTATGCATTATCTGCATAGAAGAATGAATTCAGCTATGCGTCCATTTGGAAAACATGATATTTCAGGTGAATAGCATGAACGGTGGAATAGGGGAAAGAAAGAAGAGCTTGTTCGAAAATCGATCGATCCTGTTAATTCCGGGGTGCCTCAAAGTTCTATTTTGACTCCAACGTTGTTTTTGCTTTACATAAATGAATTGTTGGAGTCAACGGATGTGTTTCAGTTTTGCGGATGATTGTTCCCTGGTTTCCTCTTTTTCGAGTGACCGGCCGATTAGTTCATCTAGACCCGATCCCGGTTGTAGTACCGATGATGATGATGCGTCGGCACTTGGAATGGTCGATCGTTATATGAACCAGACGCGATACAGACGGTTGTAAAAAAAGCGAAACTATATTAAATGGACATTGCCGCGCTTCAGAAAGTCCGACTCCCACATCAAGTAATCGAAACCAATAGGATCACACTGGCGTGTGGAGGCACCGACACAGAACCTCGACACCAGGTTCATCATAAGCAATAAGATTACCCCCTATGTAAAAGATGTGAGATTAATCAATGACCGAATGTCGTTGCTAAGAATACAGACCCTGTTAATTTAAGTATTTCCACCATTTTTTATTGAATCATAGGATAAGTTTATTTCATGTATCAATACAATACGATACACTTGTTTCCTCCTTTTCGAGTGATTGGTTCATCTACGTCGCATCAGCTGAGTTGTAGCCAGATCGACTCTCTGAATCAAAATCTTAATAAGGTCCTACAGTGGGCAAAGACAATTTTCGTTGATTTCAATGACACGAAGACACAATATACAACATTCACAAGGAAAAGTGTATCATCGGATCCACAGCTGATAATAAATGGCCAGGCCCTCGAATCTAGGGAATGCATAAAATTGCTCGGCGTCAGGGTCTGTGGGAATGTATCATGGCATAAACATGAGTCGAACATCGCCAGGTCCGCTTCGTGAAGACTGAGTTATCTTTTTAGTACCAACAAATATTTTACTCCGGCCCAACTTTTTCTCCTCAATTTTTTTTTTTGGACTAACGCCCGCAAAAAAGGGGTATTTGAAGTACCCTTAAATGTCAGAGTATAATTCCCAAATACGACCCGCACTCGAATTTCACTCTAATGTTTGGAGGTCTGCTCCTAAACATACCCTCGAACTACTTGAGAGCATACAGAGGCGAGCGATCCATCTGATCAAGGACACGGTGCTGACATCGGGAGTACAGTCGCTATCACATCGAAGGGACGTAGTCGACCTCTGTTTGTTTTACAGATATTATCATGGGTACTGTTCCTCGGAGATTTGTGGTATTGTTCCGCGCAATTCGATTTACACGCGCTCCACAAAACAATCCGAAAGTTCGCACCAGTTTGCGGTTCATCTCCCAAGAGCGCGAAAATCCCTGCATCAGAACCCATTCCGTTACAGAGCGGGAAAGCTGTGGAATTGCCTCCACACGGGAGTGTTTCCGTAGGATTAAAACCTGCAACTGTTCAAGAAGAAGGTTATTTTATGGCAACTCGGGTCACCATAGGTTCGCTTCCTCTGGAAAAAAAAATGTATATATATAAATATATATATATATATATATATATATATTATATATATGTATATATATATATATATATATATATATATATATATATATATATATATATATATATATGTATCTGTTTCAACTCGGACTCTGTTTTCTTATGATCCATGCATGTAGCGCTGCCATATATTATTTGTTTATCCATGATTTGGGACGAATGTTTATATTGCGACTCATGATTGATCATCATCAATGGTTTATTACTTGCGATAGGTTATCACGATTCTAAGCAAGTTGTGTTTACACAAGTGAACATTGGTCGTCAACGATACCAAAGATATTTCTGTGTATCTTGTTGACATCTTTTCTATTACAGAGTTTTTATTTTAGAGAGGTTTGCAGATGCAGAATGTGTATCTGAAATCTATGATTTAAGTTGCTATTTATTTAAAGTTATATGGATTTTTACGGTTTTACCCACATATAATTTAGTGAGTTGATTATACAACAACTAATGAACACGATGATATTCACATGAAGTAAATCCAATATTGTGAAGTAATTCCCTACTGGGTAAGTATTTGCAGCACTATGTAAAACAAACTAATCGATACTCCATATTCACGTTTGGTATTTACCATATCATCATAACAAAAGAGTAATTTTACTTTTAATAATTTTACATCTAGGAGAATCGATCAATAAGTATCCGTATTTGTCGGAAAACGACCCTATACTAGATCTCAAAATGATTTATAGATTAGTTGTTATTTGATAAGGGCCAGGCGAATTAATCGAAGATGTTGTTGGTTGCCAATTAGATCGTGTGAAAGGTCAGTGCCGGATTCAAATCAAGCCACCATTAAAATACCTAGTTATATTTTATTTTTATACCACCTTAAAATTGCGGAACGAAACTAGTGATGACGGAAAAGTGAATAAAACCCATGCCAACCGTCAAGACTTTCCGAGGAATTCTGAAGGCGTCGGTTTTGTTTGAATTCCGGAAGAAAAGGCGTCAGTTGGATTCGGCCAAATCTCCTGGGTGGTTCGTATGTTGTATTCAAAATGAAAGTTTATCGTTTGTTTGATTAACAGCGGGATGCGTGTAATTAAAGCAAAGTTTTTTAAATATACAAACAGTTAATGAAAAAATAAACTTTATGACTTTGCGCGGTGTTGGTGTTCGGAAACCGCCATAGGTCCGTAACATCGATTTCGATAATCGCCGAACTAAAATGGGCGAAGTAGCAGAGATCATCAGCATTTCGTACGGACCGACAATCAATACTCTGTATGATAAATGAGATATGAAAAAGTGGCGGCCAGGATTGTGGACACGTGAATATGGCTGTCAATGCCCAATTGCGATACAACTTGCTGTCGCCCCGTATCCACCTCGATTCCGTGCAATTTTTGTTTGGTAATAAGAACACATAGCTCGTGTGAAAAGGTTTCAGTTCAATGGAAAAGGTTTTCGCCGAGATAGAAACGATTTGAAAACAATTTGACAAATCATGTTTTTTAGACAGTTACAGAAAGGAACGTTGAGACAAAACAACTTGAGAAAATTCATTTCATATATTACATTTCGATCGACTTAGGTTGGGAACTTTCCACTACTCGGATAGTTCTTATGTTTTGCCGCCACATAACCGTAGTCACAAAGAAAAGAACCACAATAGTCATAGCACCTGTAAAACCGAATAATAGAATGCAATATCTTTCTTCACCTTTTTCAGATTTCGATGACTCGGCACATAAATTACAACGGAATCCATCCATACACTAGACGTGTATTAAATATGCGATTTTCTACCGCACAATATGATTACGAGGGTTGCCTCTTATGTTTCGGGATTTGGCAACCCTAGTGTTGCAATCCGGCAATTGACAGCTCTGTCGTAAAGTTGGACATTTTTGAGGTTATACGCACTCAGAACGTTTTGACATACGAGCGCTATTTGTGTTGTTTACAGTAACTTAAAAGATTCATCTCGGCCCAAAAATGGAATTAAATCGTCAACATTTTCGTGCGATTATTTTTTACAACTTTCGGCGTGGATTAACTCAGCAACAGTGCATGGATGAACTTAACTCAAGGACCAGTGTTTATCGATGGTATGATGAATTCAATCGTGGTCGTAGTTCACTCCAAGATGAATTTCGTGAAGGTCGTCCAGAATCAGTTGTTGTTCTGAAAACCATTGATGCTGTGCGCGAACTGATATTGGAAGATCGTCATGTGACCTATCGTGAGATTGAGACAACCTTAGGCGTTAGTGGGACCAGCATACATTCAATATTGCATAAACATTTGACTGTCAAAAAAATTTGTTCGCGTTGGATCCCACACAATTTGTCAATCGCCCAAAAAAAGGCTCGTGTCAATTGGTCGAAAGAAATGCTCAAAAAATACGGTCGCGGTGCTTCGAAACACGTCTATGACATCGTGACAGGTGATGAATCGTGGATTTACGCGTATGAGCCCGAAAGTAAACAGCAGTCGACTGTCTGGGTGGTTTCAAGATGAGCCAAATCCAACAAAAGTTGTTCGCGCACGAAGCACTTCCAAGCAAATGGTCGCCTGTTTTTTCGGAAAAGCTGGACATGTCGCAACCGTACCATTAGAACAACGCAGAACAGTCAATTCTGAGTGGTACACAACCATTTGTTTGCCCGTTGTCTTCCAAGAAATCAGGAAAACCAACCGCCGAAGACGGATCACTCTTCACCACGACAATGCGAGCTCTCACACATCGGCTGCGGCAACTGCATTTTTGAGCACCCAAAACATCGATTTGATGGGTCATCCGCCGTATAGTCCTGACTTGGTACCGAATGACTTCTTTTTATTCCCGTACGTAAAAAACAAACTGAGAGGTCAACGTTTTTCGACACCTGAAGAAGCGGTTGCTGCATTCAGAATGCATGTGTTGGAGATACCTCAATCAGAGTGGCAAAAGTGCTTCGACAATTGGTTCAAACGCATGCAAAAGTGTATAGATCTTCATGGGGAATATTTTGAAAAACAATAAAGTGATTTTCGATGATCAATATTTGTTTTTGTTCTCTAATCCCGAAATATAAAAGGCAACCCTCGTATTACGGTATTCATCTAATAAAGAGAGTTCGAAAATGTAATTCAGTATCATTCAATTAAAACGTCAATCGCGTTTCTACAATCTTTTAGTAAAATGTTGTTATGCCAATACCAAATATTGAAATGCACTCTCCTTTTTGTTGAATAAACCAAAACCTTAACAAACTCGACAGGACGAATACAAAGTAATAGATTTTACCTCCAGCAGCGGCAAGTTTCCCCCACTGGCCAACATAAAAGTCGTCGCAGCGTCATTCGCTGGATTGTTTGTTCCCGACTTTTAAAACATCCCTTGGCAACCCAAATCTCTGTTCTTCATTGAATAGTGTTTGTGAGCCCTTCTTTTCCCCTAGGCGTTGAATAAAGTTTTATTCCTCCGTTCTTCTGCTTGTGGTTCTACGGTCTAGGTCATTTTCACTAACAAAAGAATAACTACGGTCTAGGTCCTTTTCACTAACAAAAGAACAACTTACCACTTAACTTTCGCCCTCAGGTAAACGAGGCTATAAGGATAGTAACGGGAATCCGCGCATTACACTAACTTTGCTCCTTACTTCCTTCCTTCTTGGTACAAGATTACCGTCATAAATAGTATCGTCACAGAATTTGTCATCGCGTCTTCAAAATGTTGTCACAGGCGACATAAACCGGAAGCAAGCGTAGGTTAACTTTATAGTCCCTGCATCCCAACATCGCTTTTAATTCTACAAAGTCGGAGCATCAAGCTTAATTCGTTTGCTCATTGCGGAACGTTCAGTCGGTGTGGCGACGCGTCTTTTGTTTACCAACTGAAAACAGGGCATGCTCATCCAAATTAAAAAATGAAATATTTCTGCAAGAAGATGTGCTACATCGAATCCTCTCATTCCCGATCTCCCACGTGCAGAACCACATAAGGTGCTTCGATACGGCCGTATGTGGTCTACAGCAGTTAGCAGGCTTTCACGAAAGGCAGCTATGACACCCACAGAACGTGTGTGTAAACTCGCAAGGGTCTCCTCTGGCTCGGTCCGGAAGTTGCGATTTCGACGGCACATCTTCCAACTTTTTGGGAGGATTGATGATGACATGGCGTATTAAGTGTAATTAATGAATCTTCATTCGGTTCTTTGCGGGAAGAGAATCCTAACAACCGAAGGGAAGGGGAAACATAAGAAAAGGCGGAAGGGATACGAGATGACACAGTTTGGTGGTGGCAACCACTATGGGTGACTAAAAATGCTGACAAAGAGCCTGGAACGAGCTGCGAAGGACTTATGTACTCATGTGGTTCACCATGTGATTCATTTGTCAGACCAACTGAGATTAAGCCGTTTAGTTTCGAATCAAAAGGGAAGCGTTGGCAGAGATTGCTTTGTTGCATTATCACCGGAAGAGCTAGAGAACGCCAACGAACACGACGCATTTTGCAGATACACATAACTGGAAGAGGCCATTGTTTTGCACTCATGCTGGCGCATTAATCACATGCGACGATGAGGTCGTCGAGTTTTGTGATTCCTTTGTGAAGCGTTGGAGTTGGTTGTGGGCTGTCGATAAAAAGTGAAAATTCTCATGCCCAAGAAATTCCCTTTTAATCAAATGGATATACTATCACACCGCAATTATGATGACGCGCAGTATAGTAGGAAATTGAATGTGATAGTGATCATACATACGCTTTTGTCAATACGATTGTGCTTAAAAAAAAAGCACGCGAAAGCAACTAAGTCCGAGACCAGCCATTAAAAACAAAAGATATAGAAAGTAGAAGCGGAAAGAGTATGTCCGGCTTTCGTTCGCCAAAATTGCCAACAAAGATATTAACAAGAATACAAATATTAGGCAGGGGCGTTAAACATTGACAGGGCTCTTCAGAGCAATATTATGCTCGGGCTCGGAATATTAAAATAGGACTAGAAAATAGGAAGCAACTCTAGCTAAATAAAGCTAAACGAAAAAACCATACATACATGACCGCGGATGGGGCAATATAATCAGATTATATTTTTAATTGTTTGTATGCTTTTCCATATATAGTAGATTCCACATACTAGTTTGAAGGCAAAGAAATTCGTATGGAAGATGGTATAATGAGTTCGCTTTTCTACAGCATTCGACAAATCCCAAAATATAGAAAATATTACATGCATTTGGAGAAAAGAAATCCAGAATTTTTCTCTACATGGCTGTGGTGGTATATGTGTACAAATAAGAAGAAGACCTGCTGAGCAGGTGTATAAAGCTCGACCGAAAATAAGTAATTTATCTTGTCGCAATAACAATTCTGCCTCAACTCTCGTAAGACAACAATTTGTATCCCGACACCAAATGTCGAATATCAGCTCCAGAATCCATCAAAATACAAGGGTAAGGAAAGAAGTCAAAGGAGGTTAAGACTCAGGTAGTGACTTACATATCATAAGATCTATCATATTTATTTATATATTTATATACATATGTGTGGCTCCTCGATAGTATAGTGGTTAGTATACCCGCCTGTCACGCGGGTGACCGGGGTTCGGTTCCCCGTCGGGGAGCCTCTAGCGCAGAACTAATGACCTTGCCCAGAAAAAACAAACCAGTATGGAAAACTTAACAAGCCTCAGGACTTGCTAAATAAGGTCAAGACCGGCTCTCTGATGATGATGATATACATATGTGTATATCTATTACTCAAGGTAATTTACGTAATGAGTGAAGTGTAGTGAATAGGATAATAAATAAATCCTCTCCATCAGAAGTGCCCGCTATTATACATTTTGATAACTGTGAATTATATGATAAATTAATTATTGCTGACACATTTAATAATTACGAGGGTGGGCTGAAAAGTTTCCGACCTAACAAAGATACAAGAGATTTTTTCTTAAAAATTATTTTAATTTTTCTACATAGTCTCCTCGTAACTCTACACAGTTCTCCCAGCGATGCTCTCATCTCTCTAACCCGTCCAACTAGCACTCAGCGTTTTCTCTGCAAAATAACTGTTCACGGAGGTGATTGCCTCATTTGACGAAAATCTCTGTCCTCCGAGCGCAAGAAACAAGTCGAAAGAAGCCGCTTGGGGCTAGATCTGGTGAGTAAGGCGGATGGTCAAGCAGTTCAAACTGTAATTCGTGGATTTTCGCCATGGCAACCGCTGAGGCGTGAGTTGTCTTGGTGAAACAGGATTTTCTTTTTCTGCAAATGTGGCCGTTTTTCCGCAATTTCTGCCTTCAGTTGGTCAAGTAATGATGCGTAGTATGCTCTTGTAATAGTTTTCCCTTTTTAAAGATAATCGATTGATATAATTCCAAAAATAGGTCGCCATCACTTTCCTAGCCGAAAAAAAAACAATGTTCGCTTTTTTGGAGACGAGTCCCGCTTTGCAGTTCACTGTTTTGACTGTATTTTTGTTTCAGCCGTATAATGGTGTATCCAAGTTTCATAGACAATAATTAATCGGCACCAAAACTCGGATTTACTGCGCCTAAACTGGGCCAGAAGAGTGTTGGAAATGTTCATTCGAACACGTTTTTGGTCTAACGTGAGCAAATGCGCCACCGAACGTGCGGACAGCTTTCTCATGCCTAAATCTTGATTGAATATGTGACAAACACGTTCTTTGGACATTTTCATAGCCTCCGCTATCTCTCTTACTTTAATTAGGCGGTCGTCTAGCACCATTTGGTGAACTTTACGATGTTATCGTCAGTTGTTGCAGGTTTTGGACGTCCCGAACGTTCATCGTCTCCCAAGCTCTCACCGCCACATTTAAATTCAACTGCCCAAAATTTGACGGTGGTAAATAGTGGTGCAGAGTCCCCATACACAGAGTCCAACTCATCTTTGACTTCCGTAGGCGTATTGCCTTTCAAAAACAACAATTTAATGATAGCTCGGTACTCAATTCTGTCCACTTTCACAAAACCACTCACATCGACTCACCCAAACGACTGTCAAATAAAAACTACGTGTCCAAAATGGCTGAAATTTTGGTGAGTAACTATCAAAAGATGCACAACTACATCTACTAACTTTTATAGACGAGTGCTGCTATCTTCATATTGAGGTCGGAAACTTTTCAGCCCACCTTCGTATTCCGTCAATATTGGCTGTAGTCTTCAACCGAATATTGTTTATTCGTCGTGTTGTACTTGTGCTAACGTTTACGCGAGACCCGTTGCAGAGTTGTATTTTCGTTTTTTAAAACTTTACCCCTTATGCAATTTTGAATGGTATTGGAACTTTGTCTTATTCAAAATCTTGCGGTCCCCTGATGGGATATCAATAATATACTTAAGAGAACAGCGCGTTTTTCAGTGGACGTCTTATATCGGGTTTTCCCATAGGGACTTGACCTAGTCAAGTCCCTATTGGAGAACCCATTATAATCTTTTTAATCGTTGCGAACTTTTCCAACTGTCCGTATGTGCAAACGCTATTCCTCTTTTTAAGAAAGGCTCTGCTGCTGTTTTTTTTTTTGAAAAACATGAAAACCAGAGTAATGAAAGAAGAAACAGGATTTTTCAGTCCAGCACGGTTTGGTTTTCTTATAGCTAAATCCACTGAGGATGCTCTCCTGCAATTTTGTTTCAAATAATGCTACACCTTGATGGACAGAAATGTCCGGCGGACCTGTTTATTGACATTACCAAAGCGTTCGAGATGGTCAACCATAACTAATATGGACCGGATACCAGTAGAGAGACTTGCTGAATAAGTCCAAGACCGGATCCCGGTTGTAGTGCCAATGACGATGGTGATGGTGATGATGATGATGATGATGATGATGATGATGATGATGATGATGATGATGATGATGATGATGATGACATGCAGGGCAAAGTTTCTGATTGCTTTCAACCCGGCGAAGGCCAGGGCGATCCTTGTCCCTGTTCAATCCAAGTTGAGATGCAGTCTCCACGTGACACCCCTAGGTAGCTACTTTGGGACCCGCTAAGTAGTGAACCAATGCATGCAGCGACATCCTGAGAAAGGTTGGCGCAAGGCTAATAACCTTGCCCGGAAAAACGAATTATTATGGACAATTTAACAAGTCTCGGACATGGACCGGATACCGGTCGAGAGACTTGCTAAATAAGTCCAAGACCGGATCCCGGTTGAAGTGCCGATGATGATGATAATGATGATGGACCCATCCCATAGAGTATACTGTTGACACTACAAACACTCATGCACAATACAAGACAGCACAAATACACACACCCACACCCAACAAAGCGCAGATTATCAGACACTGAAGACGTGATCTGGGTTTACCACCGCTCTCAAGACCTACCGGTCTTGTATGATTTCTTTCCCACCATCCCTCCATCCGAGTAGTTAGAGAAAATTTGAATTAACCCTGCCCACACTATCCTTAGATATCTCTCCCCTTTTTTCTGATATCTCAAGACCGAGCCTAACATTCTCACGGATGTGGGTGATTTTGGTTATCGCAAGATGAAGGACACATCTGTCTTTGTCTCGTTAAAGTCGGCCTCTCGCCACCCAATTTTTTTTTGTTTTTTTGTATTTTTTTGTTTTGTTTCGGTGAATGGTGGTGATTACCGTACAATGTTAACTACTTTGTTTGCATTAAATTAAATGCTATCAATACCGACAACATGTGGTTTCAACCCCAGAGATGGCGCCACATGCCACACAATCCATGTCGTGCCACCATGCCCGTAGTGAGTGGGAAGTTTCTTGGTGGCATAATCTCAAATAATCTCTGCCCATAACCAGAATGGTCATACATTTGAAGCTGCGAAAATGTAGCGAAATGTTTCAGCTTTCCCTAGAGATGTCAAATACTTCAAGGCAAATATCGGGTTTACCAACAGGGACTTGACAACTTTGAATTTAATTTGTGAACGCACACTTTCGCGGTGGCCATATGAACGAAATCGAGTTCCATTCATAAATGTTTTGATTGTACTTCAAATTGATAATAAAGTTTTTGAAATATCTCAAATGGTTTGCGTTTTATTTAAAAAAAAAAAAAAGTAGTCAAGTCCCTATTGGAAAACCCGATAGTTCACCCCTGATTTGGGAGCACTTTAAAAAGGGATCTATTCATCCAACCCAAAAAACCCGTTCTAATTTTAGTAGGATCATACTGAATTTGATAGTGAAACTGACAGGATACTCCGGAGCAAGTTCTTCAATTTGATTTATTGGTGCGTGTCGGACTTGCATCTCTTTTATACTTGTTCAACGAAACTCGTTGAATGCTTTTACATCGACAAATATTATGTTTATACGCAGAATTAATCAGTCGTCCAGACGTATGGATATACACAAAAAATCGTTCTTCAGTCGTCTCATATGAGCGTACATATGTCCAGATAAACGGATAAAAGCATTCTTCATCCGAATTACACGAGCATGGAACGTTCCAACATACTGTGCGTTTGCGATCTTCGGACATGCAAAAACAAAGTTCGATATACATTATTGCCCTACTATCCTCCTTTTTTTTCTAGTGGGCAGTCATAAAATGCCTTATGAGTGGATATCTTATAACAAATTAACACACCCGCCCAAATGGAGAAGCTACGCATCTTCGAAAGGAAATGCTTCAGACTTATCACTGGCCTCAACCGACATCCCAACTCCCACAAATATTACAACAGTATTTCGCTCTACTATGCCGCTAATATTGAACGTATAGATAGACGCTTCCTCGAACTGTCCATCAAATTTATCGAAAATCGTCCCAATAATCCCAACCCGATAATAAATACGCTCACATCGACTCCGTCAGATAACCGAACTGCCTACCCGAACTGTCTCCACATCAGAACGTTCTTCACCTCCGGCAGGTTGGTTAATAACTCTAATGAGATTGTATACCACAATACAGAGCTTTCACCTCACCAATTTAAATATAGTAATATTCAACCCTTCTCCAATATTTTGCGTTTCAACGAACAAACGGAAAGTAGTTCCCCAACCCACATCCCTGACTGACAATATCCTCACTAACCCATTGATCACTATGCTACCCCCTTCCACACCACACTAACTTGCTTAAATAATAATTAGGTAACTAGACTAAGTTAAGATAAGTTAAGTTAAGTTAAGTAAATTAGCATAGGTTAAGTAAATAACTATATCCTGGTTTTCTGACATTTTCCAGGAAGCTCTACTCACTAAAATCTTAATCCATAACCAATATATAACTTTTATCATATTGTTTGAAAAATGTACTAGTAAGTATATGTAAACAATTATAGCTAAGGTATCATAAGTTATCTGTATTGCTTATTGTAAAAATTATTTATGGTCAATAAATACAGAAATGTAAAAAAAAAAAAAAAAAATAACAAATTAAGAAACAAAATATCAAAGCAACACATAACTTTCTAATAGAGTTCAAAAACAATAGACATTTTTTTTCTGTTGGATTTTGCACTTCAAAAACATATATACTATTACAACATTGTTGAATAATGATGCTTTTCCTGATTTTGCCCACCACAGGCGTGGTGTCTATATAATATAACTATGGGGGTTCTCTATATCACAGGGGGAACCAACCCACAATTCCAACCAATTTTGACCGCTAACAGCGCGTCACCTAAAGCCAAATCTGCAATAGCACACATTCGCAAACATGCAAAGAACACACTTCCCAATATACAACAGTATCCGTCCCCAAATCTGCAATCGCATACATCCCCAAACTTACGAAGAATCCATTTCCCAATCTGTAATAAAACGCATTTCCAAAAACCTGCAACAAAATATTAATCACCTCCCTCATCTACATCAAACCGCATACACTTTTCCCAAAAACCACTTCGGTTAATTTCCCATTTAAATTATATACCTCGCTAACGACCAAGGAGCATTAATTTCCCCCGAAAACCATTCTGGCTCACTTCCTGCTTAAGCCATTTCCCTCGGTTATAACCAAGCTACATTTATTTTCCCCGAAAGCCATTTCGGCTCCCATCCCAACTAAACCAATTGAAACAACACCAATTCCCCTTGCTGGTAAGCCAGCAGCACGATGCGTTGCATTTCCATGAAACAACCATCGCAGCGACCAAGACCCATACCCCTTTGTCTAACCGACAACTCCTGCCCATACTTGGTCGTTATTCCAAAACCAATTTATCCGTACACATAGCGACAGAGGAATCTAACTCAGCCTGTACGGCAGTAATTCTCTGGAACTAAATTCCCCATGCACGCATAGCAACCCTTTTCAAGTTCCTAGTAAGTGGCAGTGAGTTTATTTAGCTATGACTCCACTGCCACGAGACGATGAACGGATTCTTGCCTTTGATGAGACAGTCGAGTTTTAACAACCAATCGAAAAGGGTCCGAATTCTATGCTCGACGAGCGCGGCCGAGTGTGTTAAGCATTTTACGTTTGTCCGTTGCCTTTAAACAACATAGCTTAACAAAAATAAAAATAGGTACAGTGACATTACAGAGCTCGGCCAGCATATTAAGAAGAACTTTCGAACATTTAAGGTTTTGAGCAAACGAACATTTACATCTTTATTTATAAAGAAGATTTTATCATCTTGCCATGCCATTCACCAGTAACGAATTCACTTGTAATGCTACCATTACCCAGCGAGACAGCCCCATAAATGGTGTGTCTCTAAAACGCTATTGATCAGATGCTTACGTTGATTGATCCGGATTAGCCATTTACCTATTGCAAGTATTTTAAAAGGACTTTGCGTAAGGTCAACCTGTCAAATACAGTTCACATAATTGGCATGTTTGCAAAATCAAAGCATATACATACTGGTAGATCAAATAAGAGGTACTCTCTTTCAATTATGTGCTTCTGACAGACCGCACTTGTAATAACCTCATCTACGTTCTAAAATCTCTTCAATATTTAACGACACGTCAAGTGGTTGACCTTCGGATATACCAAGCCTTAGGTGCATGGGCCTGGATTAGCTCAACATCGACTACAGTTTTTATCGAAATAAACGCGCTGTTTTCTAGTTCAATCGGTATTTTACTGGATTTGATTTAACTATTCATCATCATCATCATCGGCACTACAACCGGGATCCGGTCTTGGCCTTATTTAGCAAGTCCTGAGGCTTGTTAAATTTTCCATAATGATTTGTTTTTTGCCGGGCAAGGTCATTAGTCTTGCGCCAGTTGATTTAACTATTAGGAACCACATTTTAAGTAACTGAATAAAATCACTTTAACGACCAAAAATACTTTCAATGTAATTTCATTATGATAGGCACACGGAATCTATCAGCTACGATTCATTTTGAAGGAGTTAATCGTGTTAATCTTCATTTTTATGTTCCTAACGATCTGAATGTATGTTCCTAATTTCGGACGATTTTATCATCACTCACAACACTTCTCACATTATTATAAAAGCTGTCGGGTATTCTTGAGCGTGCAGACACTTACATAAAAAGTTAATCCCTTAGCTAGGCCTAGATGAATACAAATTAATTTTGAATATATTTATCCCATTTCCATTATGTTTATAATACCATCTCTGCTAGTTTGTATTAGTATTCTATAAAAGGATATGCATTCGGACAGTTGACACTTGAATAGATTTTCTCGAGAATCCCTACGCCGAATCCAATGCCACCGTTGAATCGATTTCAAGCTCCATTTAACTCGAACCATACCTGAACACTAGCATACTCATAGTTTCCGCTATATCCAACGAAACACTGTGAATATTTTTGACGACTCGACATTGAGAGGCAAAAATGTATGTCACGATTAAGCACACATATGTCATTCAATTCTGTATTAATCCGAACGGAAAGGACTGCCTCTGATTTTAAATCATTTTTCAAGCTCCAATTCATTCAACGGATGTCGACCGCACTTTGTTTTTTGTCTTTCCTTTATGTATTAATTTTTTTCTCACATCCTTTCATGCTCCGGATCGATCACACGGGGACACTGAATGAATATACCAGAGCTATGGAGTAGAATACATGTTATGTGTCAGTATTAATTATCGAATCAACCTATTTGGGGAGGTTGACAGATTGTAGTCCTTCTAGGAAACCATTTCATCGAGAATAACAGAACATTTGTCTTCTATTGTGCGCTTTTGCTTTGTGTGTAATGGGCCTGTCAGTGACAAGCCAAATCCCTAAGGACATATACTCACATATCCACATTCATAAGACTCTTTGAACAAATAAGCCAATCAATACCACCACCCCCACGTTCAAGGTACAAACAATCAACCGAAAATACAAAAAATAAAAAACCCATCGTTCAGTACATCGGACTGGACTGTACACACACTTCGGCGTATATTTTGAGTGGCATGGATTGGGTTGAATAGTATTCACCGATGACGAGAGTACGACTATGGAGGTTTAGTGTAGATGACGGTAGGTCAATTGAGTTATTATAGCATTACCACACGTTTGCTACTTCTCTCTTACCCCACATTTATTAAGTCGCAATTCCGATTGAGACTGTAACTTCCGCTGGTGGAAAAATTCCCTCCAAGTGCCCTAACGAATTTTTTGCTAACAGAGACCCTAGGTTAAATCACTAGAAACGTTCACTTAATACAAGGTTTTCTTGTTACAGTATACCATTGATGGTGACCTTTAAAATTAGGAAAAAAATCGCATGTATCAATTTTTAATTGAAATAACTTTACCTTCGCGGACTTCGTAACATAAAATGTGACATAAATATTTGGCCCAAGACGACTGCACTTATGTCATAAGCAACGCTTTGTTCTATAGTTTGTAGCCATTTTAAAGGTAACTTTCATAATGCCGCTCTGTTGGCGAAATCTCGACTAAGCGACCCTTACAATCTTCTAATACCAATTTTTTATCATTAAGAAAGTTTTGAAATAATAAAAAAAAAAAAGGCAAACACTTGGTGCCAGATCCGGAATATAAGGTGGATGCGTCGAAACTTCCCAACGAACCTTCTGAGGTTTCTGGTGAGTCATTACATCATAAGGCGTTGCCCCGATGCTCGGGGACCTAATAATAAATAATCGTAATAAACAATAACACTTCATTGTTAGTGGCCTTTTTTAGTACCAGACGCTCTAGCCATAACCGAGAAACAGATTTACTCACCAACCGGCTCAACATGTTTTTATTGCCGCAGATTCGACTTACATGCGAAATTTCGTTTTACAGATCGAATCTGTGCCTTGCCTGATCTGATGTAGCTTGAGGTATTCTATCAAATTCTACAATGAAGATCGACCAGCGATCTTCGAGCAACTTTAACTCAAGTCAATTTGTCTGACTTTAATGTACAAAACTCCAACTGGACATTACAATTGATCATGCGAGGCTTGGAGGGTGGTCGAAACAATCGCTATTAGTTGTGGTTTAATTCTACTAGTAGTGTGACCAAGACGGGTTCCGGATTAACGGAGTGAAATTAAGCATTGTTTGTCTAGCTATAATTTAGAATCTAAGAAAACAAAAAACCGGAAATAAAAATGTTGGGAAGAATTAAAAAAAAAATACCGGAGTGATTCTGCGAACACTTTAAATCTGTTTCTTTCATCCGAGCCATGTTTCAATCCAAAGAAATGACTGCCTCATTTGAGAATCTCAGACCAATGTTTGATATCGGTTGTGTTGTGATCATTTATGGGGGGATGGGAGTTAATAACCTTGCCGTAAAAATAAGTTATTATGGACGTTTAAGAAACCTCGAACCTTGCTGAAAAAGTCCAAGACCGGACCCCGGTTGTAGTGCCGATGATGATGATGATAATGGGAGCAAACATACAGGGCAAAGTCTCTGATTGCTTTCAACCCGGCGAGAGCCAGGACGATCCTTGTTCCTGTTCAATCCAAGTTGACATGCAGTCTCCACGTAACATCCCTGGATAGCTACTTTGGCACCAGCCAAGTAGTGAATCAATGCATGCAGCGATATTCTGAGAAAGGTTGGCGCAACGCTAACAACCATGCCCGTAAAAACGAATTATTGGGACAAATTTAACAAGTCTCGGATATGGACCGGATACACGACGACGACCACGGAAACGAAAATGGCTAAAAGATTTGAGAATTTTCTCATGGAACGTCCGCTCACTATACAGAGCTCGAGCTGCACAGCAGCTAGCCGATGCCCTGTTCGAATATAAGGCTGACATAACAACATTACAAGAAATAAGAGGGACGGGGAGTGGCGTTATTCAAGGAAACGAGTATGACATTTATTACAGCTGTCATGCAAAACATCATGTGCCTGGGGTAGGCTTTCTAGTCAGCCAAAAACTGAAGCCTGCCATCATCGGCTTTAATGCAATAAACGAAAGGCTATGCACTCTTCGCGTGCGAGGCAAGTTTAAGAACATAAGCCTCATAAACGTCCACGGGCCCACAGAGGAGTCCCCTGACGATGAATTAAGAAGAGTACTACGAGGACGTCGAACGGGCCCCCAATGCCTGCCCAAGATACGATGTGAAATTCATTCTTGGTGATTTTGATGCCGAAATAGGGCGGGAGCCAGTTTTTCGGCACTACCCAGGTTCCCATATCGAACTGGCAGCATCAAAAAAAGTGCTCGTTGCGAATACCAGGTTTTCGCGTAAATATATCCACAAAGCCACCTGGGTATCGCCTGATGGAGCCACTCGCAACCAAATTGACTACGTGCTGATATATGGCATTATCTGGCACAAGACTAATGATCTTGCCCGGAAAAAACAAATCATTATGGAAAATTTAACGAGCCTCAGGACTTGCTAAATGAGGCCAAGACCGATGATGATGATGATAGATCACCGCCACACCCCGAGCCTAATGACGGTACGAATGTACCGAGGTGCCAACGCCGACTCAGATCACTATCTTGTTGGTACAGTTTTCCGAACGCGGATTGCTTTACAGAGACATATTGCATCCGTGGATCAGGTTCGAATCAACACGGCTGCCGTACGCAATGAGAATACCAGTAACACCTTTGGTCATGCGTTAAGACTCGCCCTCGAAAACCTTGACGAAAGGAGAGTATGTCCTGGCGCCAAAACACCGGGCGTGGAAGAGAACTAGACACGCCTTAAGAATACTGTCATTAGTACTGTCAACTCCAGCTAAGGCACTAGTCGTGGAGATCGGAGCGACTGGTTTGATGATGAGTGGAAACTAGCGACCGAACGTAAGAATACTGCATATCGGGCAATGCAGCAGCAGTCTCATAGGACACGGGTACGCGAGGAGAAATACAAAGAGCTCAAAAGATCCGAAAAAAGACTTCACAGACAAAGAAAAGTACCTGGGAAAAAATCTGGTGTGTGAAATAGAGAAAAGTAGAGAGCGAGGTCCGCAACAGGCGCGGAAGTTCTACCAAATAATCCGCAGTATGAGGCGGTACACACCACGCTGCACTCACTGCAAGGATAAAGAGGGTAATCTAATCACCGATCCTGAAGGCATTCTAGAGCGATGGGAAGTGCACTTCAATGAATTGCTAAATGGTCAGCTCACAGAAGAATTGGAGGCCCCACCAATGCAAGATCAACACCAAGTGCTGCCGTCACCAAGCATTGAGGAAACATTAAAAGCGAAAAGAAAGCTCAAATCAAATAAAACCCCCCGAGCTGATGGCATACCAGCTGAGCTGATCAAAAAAGGAGGCGACGTTACATCACGCAATTTATGAGATCGTGGTGCACGTATGGGAGCAAGAGGAGATGCCGAAAGATTGACGTCGGAGAATAATTTGCCCCATACATAAGAAGGGAGATATCACACTGTGCAGTATCTATAGGGGTATAATATTGCTCAGTAGCGCCTATTAGATACTCTCCTCTATCCTAAAAGATCGGATAGCCCCATACGCTAAAGTCATCATTGGTCAATATCAGTGTGGCTTCATCCCAAGCAAATCAGCGCTTGATCAGATATTCATACTTAGGCAGGCGATGGAAAAATTGCTGGAATTTAAGATTCCATTATATCATCTATTTATAGACTTTAAGGCCGTCTACAAACTATATGGTGCCATGAGAGAGTTCGCCATTCCTAACAACTTGATCCGACTTTGTAGGTTGACCACGTCCAACGTAACTCATCATCATCATCGGCTCTACAACCGGGATTTGGTCTTGGCCTTATTTAGCAAATCCCGAAGCTTGTTAAATTTTCCATAATAAGTTGTTTTTCTGGGCAAGGTTATTAGCCTTGCGCCATGACTAACGTAACTAGTCAAGTAAAAATAGCGGGATTGCTGTCCAAACCAATAAACATATTTAATGGACTCTGACAGGGGGACGGTCTGGTCAGCCTCCTCTTCAACCTGGCGTTGGAGAAAGCAATCCGTGACTCTGGCGTCACAACTAGAGGGACTATTATCACCAAGTCCAGCCAAAAACTTGCCTACGTGGATGACAGCGACATCATCGGTAGAACCAAATCGGCTGTACAGGAGTCCTTCATCCAGATCGAGCAAGCGGCATAAAAACTGGGACTGCACATTAATGAGGGGAAAAATAAATACATGGTGGCAACTTCTGCGAAGAGAAGACCTAACGTTGGTCAAACTATCAGGGTAGTGGAGCACGAATTTGAAGTGGTGGAATCCTTTAACTACCTTGGGTCAATAGTATCAGCCGATAACAATATGGAAGAAGAATTACGCGAACGGCTGATTAAATCCAACAAAGCCTATTATGGTCTATCAAGGCTCTTTAAATCCCGGAATTTATCCAGACATCCAAGCTACTACTGTACAAGACCATGGTCTTACCGGTACTCATGTATGGATCCGAGACCTGGTGCTTAATAAAAGGCACTCTGAACTCTTAGTGGCGTTCGAGAGGAAGGTCTTAAGGAGAATTGTTGGTCCCGTATGGGAGGGAGGACGATTCCGGAGACGCTACAACCATGAGTTGTAGCGACCTACCTTGAAGCTTATGTTTTAAGAAAAATGAAGCTCGGTAGACTCCGGTGGGCCGGACACTGTTACGTGCGGTTGCCGCCACCGCCATCATTCGATAATTTGTAATTTTAATAAAATTTGTTTTAAAATGGTATGATGGTAAGGTGGTGGAGGAGTTGCACGATCCACAAGTGAGTTTTCGAACACGCCCCGATTCGGGTGTGGATCGTGCAGCTCTTCGAGTTCGAATTCGGTTTTCGAAGTGGACGTTGATGGGGAGCGAGAGAGAGAACAGGTCAATGTTTTTGATATACGGTTTTGGAATTCCGTTTTCGAGTGGATTGGAAAAAGAAGAAGAAATACGGTTGGTCGTCGTCCCGGTGGAGATTTTTGGTTGGAGGAAAAAAAAGAAAGAAGCCCGTGCCTTTTTTTGTTTGAAATTAAAATGTCAGATTCTTTCAAATGATTCGATTCAGAAAATGTACCCTTCATATAAATCCTAACTCAGATATGTGAACGTACAAAAACAGCAAACTATAATTTTTTGTACAGTGTCACGAACATCTATTTGTAATTAAATGCTGATCACTATCCTGGAGAGCTGTTTATAAAATACCAAATTGTTTCAATGGTGCCCATGGAAATAGAAGAGCTTCAATATATGATCTATGAATTCTAACTAAATCATTCACCATTGAAAGGACTAATCTGGCCGAGAGCGGGAATACTGTACATTCCTGACCATTCCTGACACCAAGATTACAGGTAAAATTAAATTAACATTAATTTTCTGTGGCAAGGGCAAGAACTGTCACAACACCTTACTCGAATGAGCGAAGAGGAGCCTGCCCGGAAAGTCCTTTGTGGCAAGATGTATGGAAGGAGACAACGCGGCAGACCTTGTCTGCGGTGGAGGGCTGGTGTAGACCAGGACGCCCAGAGCCTGGGAGTGCTAAACTGGATGACATCGGCTCGAAATCGGGACCGGTAGAGAGATTTGTTAAATAAGGCCAAGACCATTAGTTACAATCATGACTTGTACGCGATCTACCTTGAGGCTAATGTTCCAAGAAAAATCAAGATCGATAGACTCCGGTGGGCGGGCACAAGAGCACACCTAGCTCGAATGAGCGGAGAGAAGTCTGCCCGGACAGTCCTTTTTGCAAAATTCTTTTATTTTCCTTTTGTATTCTTAGTTTTTAAATTATATACTAGACAAAGTCCACGCGGAAAGTCCCTTGTGGCAGGGTGTATGGTAGAGACAGCGCGGCAGACCTTGTGTGCGATGGAGGGATGGCATAGACCAGGACGCCCAGAGCCTGGGAGTGCCAAACTGGATGACATGGGCTCGAAATCGGGACCGGTGAAGAGACTTGTTAAAAAAGCCATGGTTGTAGTGCCGATGATGATGATGATGTGATCATTTATATCTCAAACGAACAACCAACCTAAGGCAGCCGCGCCAAGTATGGAAATATGGGGCTAACTACTCGTCGGAGAATTTCTTCGTATCGTTTCCGTGGTTCATGGTTTGTGTTGGAAACTTCGCTGTTAACCTGTGTAAAGTCAATCATCGAAATTATATTCTCGGTTTGGGATTTCATATTCCATCAAACGAAATTAATCCGACAAACCTTGATTTGATAAAAAGCGTAAACGGATTGCATCGGATAAAAAGAGCGCTTTTAAATAGTAGCGCTCAAATCCCACCTACGTCAGAGGAGTGAATTTTGTCACAATCAGAAATGCATGCAACCAACCGATTGAGAACGTGTTCACAACATAGAGTAACCAACAAACCACTTGAATGCTTAATCGATTTACGTCCTTTCCAATCAATGGCAAAGAGTATTAGCAATAATTTTAGTTCGTCCTCTTCGTCCTTTTTTCCTCCATATACCGCGTTAAATACAAAAGTGTCTGCAATTTGTATTCCATTTCACTTTTCGTACCAGGCGCCCTTTCTGTGTTAACACATTTCAACAGTAACTAAACTGCTTCACCTGAACTAACTGAGCTGAAAAACAAGAGCATTTAAATGCACCTCATCACGGTACATTACCGTCGTAAAAATTATGATTGATATTCAGCACACGAGTTCAAGCGCCTATTGTGGGTTTTATAACACACTCCTAAGTACCCGTAAACTATTTCCTCTTTATATGGACTTACGCCAAACGAACCACATCAAAGGTAAACGTAAAAGATTCTCACGCCTTACATGAAAAGAAGAGATGTGTTTTTTCAATTAAAATGTAAGAATTTTTATATGCAATAAAATGCTGAATGTTATGTCGCTTAAACTATCACCACTACAATAAAACCAATTGATTTATTATTCCACAACAAATGTGTACCTTCAGCGCTTAATCGCTACCGCGATAAATTACAAAGCTCGATCACTTAGCTTCTCTTTTAGTTTGTCGTTCTCTTTTATCTTTTTTATTTTTTATTCTGTCCGACACAATTTTTTTTTTGAAAACACAACACGGCTGCTTTTAGGCAGACACCTTAAATTAAAGCCTGTCAAGGTGGATGTAAAGTATGTCTCCTAATCGCAGACACCCTTGATTTCTAAAATTTATTGTTACACACAAATCTCCGGGTTCCGCTTTCATATATTTAAATAAAATATGTTTACCAAAATAATACGCGCACAGACTAATATCTCATAGGTGGCGGAGGAAAAGTGACCGTGAAATATTGCAAAACTTGGTGCATAATTTAGGAACATGGAAGTCGACAAATGACGGACAAACTATAATTTGATGTGATCATAAAATAACAACATAAATATTCTTGGGAAATTAGAAAATATTTAAATAAAACCTCAGGCAGTCGTAAAAACTCGGTTGTTAGACCATTAAAAACGCCGAAACCCCGAACCGTAAAATATATTTTCGTACTTCAGATACTCGGTGTGTTTTGAATTAAGATAAATGTATTGAACATATTTAGCTTTATTGGTTTTTCTTTATTGTTATTATTGCTTGTTTTTGCTTCGTGTGCTTTAGCGGGAATTTGGTATTTTGAGTTTTATGCCTGCGGAGAAGGAATCTCCAAGTTGAAGGATGCTGCAGTACGCAATGTCACCAAAGAGATTATAGGCTTCAACTGAATGGATTTTGTGTTAATTTTACAAAATTTTCACAGCTTAGCGGTCGATTTTCTACAACTTTGGGAACACCTGACGCACATGATTCTTAAGCAGCGGAGAACGTGAATTTTTTGGATTGTGTGAAAGCTATATATGGATACTTTTATGGGGGTGTTTTGGAAACGTGTAAACTTTGTATTCATTTTGTTATTCGGAGATATTTTATAGGATTCTGTATATTTTATAGGGTGGCAGTTGGCAGTCCACGAAATAATAAAATAATAATCATGGCGACAATATAATATAGGAGGTGAAGAATACTGGGTTAGATCAACCTCTTTAAAGCCTTAAATTTATGTATTTATTTATCTTTAACTCTTGCATCCTTGGCCTAATAGTTTGACGACGATCTTTGTTTACTTAAACGTGTGCACAAAGATGTCTCTTTAAGAACTTTTAAATATTCCTCCACAGTACCAGTGTTTTTGTCCTGTAGGTGTATACTGCATTGTCATGGTTCGAATTGGTACACAGCCAAATGTGCTTCAACTTCACACTACACGAATGTCATAATTTTCTTTGCGCAATAAAAATTACCCTCATGCATTCAAGACCGTTCTCTACGAAAACGTAAAATATTTTCCCACGGCACTTGGTAATTAGACAGTGTGCAGATTTGTTGGAAATAAAAAATGCTGCCCCCAAAATATGTACTCCTTTAGGTCCCCCGCCGCAATAATAAATTGCGATTCGCCTGCATTTCTCCGTGTTATTTTAATCACTACACCCAAATATTTGTGTGGATAGACCTGTAAAACGTGAATTGTATAATGATAAGTTTTGCCTTAATACATTCGATTTTCAGCGACCAGTCCTATAGAAGTATATAACAGATAGAAGTACATAGCCGGATCCTATCCCCAACCACGTCGGCCACCATCACTCTGTACCCCCCTTCTCGTCCACCCGTAATATAGCCCAGCGTAAAAATAAAAGCAAACCTGCTCGCCCCAGACCACCCCCGACCCATGTCTCCAATTCCATCCCCCTCTTCGACCTCAAAACAGCCGCGAAATATTTCAACTTCCATAGGTCACATATTCTTAATCCTCCCTCCTCCCATCACTCACCCACTGGTCCTAACACGAGGCCCCCTCTTGTCCCACTCCTTCCCGTACCTAGTCCTCGCCCCCGTCCACCCCCCCCCCCCCCTAAACCCTTAATCGACCCAGTATTACCTCCAACTGTAAAACTCACTCAGCAAACTATTAATTCTTCGGACAACCGGTATGCCCTGTCTAAATTTAGGAACAAAGTGACCTATGAGAATGCACGCCTCTATCTTGCTTTCCTCCACGATAAAGCCGACTCTGTCTGTTACGAAGGTATAACGAAAACCAGCGTAATGGCCTCCATCCAGCAGGAAGGTCTACCTACCATAAAAATCTAACTTCCATAAAAATCTCGATAAGCCCCCAAATAAGGTGCTAAGTGATCTCTCGGCATTTCGACATTATATTGACAACAAAATTATCTTTCCCAATAATCAAAACTACTTTTGACCCTATTCAGCCGCCCTTTGGTCCCTCTTATCATATCAATACGCTCCCCATAACCATCTACTATCAGAATGTTAGAGGTCTCCGCTCCAAAACACATTCGACTCTGGAAAAGGCACACTTCCTCCCCGTCTACATATACGCTCTGACGGAGACCAACCTTATCCCTAGTATCAGTAGTCTTGAACTACCCCCCCTCCCCTTCAATGTTTTTCGCGATGATAACGCTCATCGAGAAGGTCCCAACTCCCCATTCTGCTCACCACTCCTAACAGATTCACTTCATCTCTAATTGCCATCTCTTCTTCTCCGGATCTTGACTACGTCGCTATTAAAATTGACAAGCGCCCTAAATCTCTATTTATTATCTGTTTCTATATTCCTCCCTCTCGACCCATCGAGTCATAAGAACTCGGAATAGGGGCGGCAGATAACCTTACAGAGTTAAGCACCGCAATAGACGATATCGACGTTCTTGGCGATTTTAACCTCCCCCACCTACAATGGACATCGACTGACAAACAAGCCTTCTACGTCTCAACCCCACTAGTTCTAATGAACGTATTTTTATAAACGGCCTCACCGACTCATGCCTCCATCAAATTAGCAATGTCCCAAATCATATGGGGAGACAGCTGAACCTCGTGTTCACCACCGACCCTCTCATGTCCTCAGTTGCCCTTAGCCCACACGCCCTCTCTACCATTGACAATTACCACCCCCCACTGCTCTTATCCTAATATCTCGACCACGAAACCCAGCCCTTTCTACCTCCTGACTGCTTTTCTTACAACTTCCACAACTCTAATTTCCGCCTCCTAAATGAACATCTTAGCAAAACAGCGTTTTGCTTTGATCATTTGGGTGTAAAAGAAGCCACGGCCACTCTCTATAAGGAGATTTACTATGCCGTCGCCCTATATGTCCCCTATTCTCGCCGCAGGTCATCGGTTTCTTCGCCGCCATGGTTCAACTGCAATCTCCGCAATCTTCCGAACAAAAGGAATAACTTATGGAACATTTTCCTCAAAATGCGATCCATTGAAAACTACTCCAACTATCTCGGGTCCTTTTATAAATTTTCCGAACTCTACAACTCCCTCTACTCCAAATACCTTATTAAAACACAATCCAATTTGATCAATGATTCCAAATCTCTTTTCCACTTTATAAATTATAAACGTAAAGCCGACGACTATCCTAACTGCCTTTCTTATAGCGCGACTACGTCAAACGACCACCTAACTATTGCCAACATGTTGGCGTCGTTTTTCAATAAATCCTCCACAGACATCTCCTTCGAACCCAATCCGTCGTATTTCATTGATTTGCCCGAATTCTCCCTTGGTCCCTTCACTCCTCAACTTATTCAGCGTCATGCAGTTGCGGAGAAATTAAACTTACTCAAAAACGAGTTCAGCCCTGGACCTGATGGACTCCCGTCTGTATTTTTAAAGAACTGTTCCACTTCTCTTTCTCTCCCGATATCAACGATTTTCAACCTATCCCTTTCTCAAGGGACCTTCCCTAGTATTTGGAAATCCTCCTATGACACCCCCATACATAAAAAGGGACCTAAAAATGATATCAGCAACTACCGACCCATCGCCAAATTATCTCATATCCCCAAACTGTTCGAAGGGCTTCTTTACAATGCGTTATCTTTCCGTTGTAAATCCATCATCTCATCCAACCAGCATGCCTCCTTTCGGGTAGGTCGACCACAACGAATCTGATCGAGTTCTCATCCCATACTCTCCCTGCCTTAGAGAATGGCAACGAAGTCTATGTAATCACCACTGATTTCAGCAAGGCCTTGGACAAAATCTCCCATAATCTCATCTTTTTTAAGTTGTCCTTCCTAGGTTTCGAGTCCCTATTGATCAAGTGGTTATCTTTTTATCTGAAAGATCGATCCTACCGTGTCAAATTCAGATCCTCCCTGTCCCATCCTTTTCTTCACACGTCAGTGGTTCCGCAAGGCAGCCATCTAGTTCCCCTCCTATTTATCCTTACCATCAATGATGTTGACTCCATTATTAAATACTCATCCGTCTCCCTCTATGCAGACGACGCCAAACTCTACAAAACGATCATCTCTCCTCTCGACTCCTCACTTCTCCAAACGGATCTCGACAGCTTCTCAACTTGGTGCCGTAATAACTGCCTTTATCTCAACGTTGTCAAATGTCACTCCATCACCTTGTCTCGCAAACTTCCCCCTCCTTCTCCCGTTCCTACTTCCTGCTAAACCAGCAGATATCATCTCTACCCTTGATACGCGACCTCGGGATCTTATTTGACAGGGAGCTTCGCTTCATCCCCCATATTGATGGTATTATTCTTAAGGCCAACTCTGTCCCTGGGTTTGTGAAACGCTGGTCTAAAGAATTCTCTAATCCTCACGTTTCCCGTTCTCTCTACATAGCCTTCGTCCGCGCCCTTCTTGAATACGCCAGTCAGGGCTGGTCCCCACACTACTCGTCCCATGTACGCAGAATCGAAAGCGTGCAACGTCGTTTTCTGCGTTTTGCCCTTCGCGGACTGAACTGGGCGAATCCTCGGATTCTTTCAGGCACAAAAAACTACCCAAGCTTGCTCTCCATCATTCCACTTCACACTAACCCCCGTAACCTGCGAAACCCTCATCTCTTCTATCAGCCCACCCACCACACCTCTTGCGGCTCTAATGAACCCATTTCGCGAATGCTGCGGCGGGCAAACTCCTTCCCTACCTCCTTCGATTTCAACTTTACCTCTACTGCTCTTAAACTTCATCTCCTCTCTTTCCCCTCCTGACCACGCCCACTCCCCGTCCTCACTCTTACATCCTGTACTACGCGAAGTGAATGAATGAGTGATAATTGATGGATAAACCTAGTAACCAACCCGCCAAACACACCCCCCACCCCTCTTTTTTTCTTTTTTTCTTTTTAACCATAGTTTATATTCTTATATATAGTTTTAAGATAGTTGTTAAGTTTTATCGCTTGTACTAAGCTGAATATATGAGGGTTCTGCCCTCACTAAACTAACTAAAACAGCTGTACTCTCCCGACAGCAACAGCCGGGTTATTTCATAGGTAAGTTGTGTTATCTACTAAACAGGACTCACTATAATTAGCAGACAGACAGTTGTACTCACCTACTGCATTTTAGTTGTTTTTTTTTTTTGAATAACTTATAGAGGCAACTAGCAGTGGTGATATGGAGACGAGCGCGGATCAAATCGCAATGGAAGTGATGATGGTTCTTTGGACGACTCGTATAGTAGATCGCGAAGTTAACAAAGACGATCAAAATTAAAAAACAAAGACATATTAATAATGCCGTGCGGGAGTTGGTTAAGATCATGGGTTGCCTCTCTGATAAGAAAGTGCAAAATCGTTTAAAGAATCCATCTGCGCCGGCTGAAGCAAGGTGCAAATCCAACCAAACCAAAACTCACCCATAGACATAAACATGGTTCCGGGGCAGATTGGTGTTGAATCATGGTTTACAATTGCCCAAAAAGGAAAGAAGAAAGATGCGAGGTTAAAGGGTGAAGCGGCTCCAAAAGATGATGCCGGGAAAGCCAATATATATATATATATATATATAAAAAACTATACGTCCGGACTACTATTACTATTTATTGGCCTGTAGGAACCCGGAAGTTCATGACCTCACCGACTCGACCCCGCCATCGTTCCCTGTCCTGTGCATTCTTCATCAACGCCTGATCAACCGATCCGATCTCCTCAAGATCAAACCAAACATTGTCCCCCCATCTCCGTCGCGGCCGTACTGTCGATCTCTTTCCCGTTGGTCTACCGTCAAGACTTCAACGCGCGGTCCTATCGTTGCCCATTCGCGTTACATGTCCGACCCATCTTAATCTTCGCGACCTGATTACTATCACTATTGTAGGTTTGCGGTATATCCCTTCCAGTTCGTGGTTTTGAAATTTCCCCCATTGTCGTGCTTCTTCGTCATATTTACTTCCAAAGATACCCCTTAAAACTTTATTCTCGAATACGCGGAATTTGCTTTCTTCCCGTTTGGTGAGTGCCCATGTTTCGCATCCGTATAGAGCAATCGGCATGATTATGGTTCTATAACCACGGAGCTTTATGGTACGTGATAGCAGTTTGGATTTCAACAGTTTACTGACTGCGTACCATCTAGCGTTGCCGGAATGTAGTCTTTTGTTAATGTCCTTCGAAATTTTTTGAATAACTTATGGCGGCAACTATCCACGCCCGGACGCTATAATAATATCAAAAATCGGGGAAAAAACATATACGGATATATTGTAGTTGATGAAGGCCAAGAAGCCTGAACTAAGTGAACTCGGAACGGGAATAAAGTTCGAAAGACAGCAAAAGGGAATTGTTGCTAGAACTGAAACTCCGACCAGAGGCCGCTGAGACACCGAAAGCAAGAGCACAAGAAGTATTAAAGAAAGATGCCAATGTGAGACCAGTGATACAGGACATCGCGGTCGATTATCGTGATCTAGATGAGCTTGCCACGGTCGAGGAAATCCTGATAGCGGCCGCTAAAGAAACCGGTAAAGGGCTTAAGAAGGAAACTAAATGGCACGCAGGCTGCCATGATCAGCCTACCAAGAGAAAAGGCTAGCATATTGTTGACCACCGCTATCTAATGGGTCGGATGGGTGAGATGCAGACTACGAGAACACGTCACACTCACACGGTGTTTCAAAAGGTGCAATACGGGCATGTGACGAAATCTTGGAAATCCGAAAAAAGATCGTTTGGGAAACTGTTTAAAATGCGGAGAAAAAGGGCACAAAGAAATGGGCTGTCAAGCACAACCCAAATCGGGGTTCAGAGGCGGTAGCCACCATTCAACAAGGAGGAGCCGAGCATTTAAAAACGCGATGTCCAATCTTCTCAATAAAAATGGACAGTTTTTAGTACATTCGAATTAACATAAACAATTGTGGAACCGCACAAGATCTCCTTTCCCAAACGCTTAGGGTGTATGGTGTCGACGTGGTACTCATCAATGAGCAGTACAGGATACAAGGCATTGGTACAATTACATGGGAAGAAGACAGCAGCGGAACCGTGGCAATCTGGACAACTGGAAATTCCCCCAGAGAACACAGAACTGACCAGCGACAGGAAGGATTCGCCTATGCTACGATCAGAGGAATTTGTGGCCTTTCTAGCAGATACACACGACCAATAGTGAAGAACAACACCACCAAAAGCACATTCATTAAAGCCGTATACTATAGCAATAATATAGCAGTTCCACATCAGTCGAATGTACTTGAGTTTAGAAATCGAATTGGCGAAGAAAGCCCAGAAAAATGGGTCGAAAGAGAAGGTCCTCGATGCGGAACTGCTGTATTATATACTGGAAGGCCAAATCGAACAGTTTGACGCAAAGGCCGATGCGAACAGGCAGGCTGGAAAAGTATGTCAATCACCCATACTGCTTGTACTGGGAAGGCAAAATAGAAAATGCGAGAGGTTTTTTTTCTTTTTCACAAGAGGCAACCGAATCAACCCGAATTAGTGTTTTTACAAATCTCCTCTTTCTAGAGTCGTGTCGAATGTCTATCTCCTAGCTGTTGTTCATTATCCTTATCTCAGAATCAGATCCATATGGTGGTATTTTCTCTTGATCTGTCTCAGTTTTCTTGTGTTCCAACAAAACGTAATGGAACTCAATTGCGGTTAGTTCTACGGTTGAAACACGGGGTAAGTGTTGACTGTTCTACAAGAATATATATCTAACAAGTATATTCTTGTCACGTCTAGTTGTAGCCGCCATAGAAGGAATATATTTATAACAAGTATATTCTTGTCGGCTCCTCGATAGTATAGTGGTTAGTATACCCGCCAGTCACCCGGGAGACCGGGGTTCGATTCCCCGTCGGGGAGCCCCTGGCGCAAGACTAATGACCTTGCCCAGAAAAAATAAATCATTACGGAAAATTTAACAAGCCTTAGGACTTGCTAAATAAGACCAAGACCGGTCCCCGGTTGTAGTGCCGATGATGATGATGATATTCTTGTCACCCCCAGTTGTAGCCGCAACAGGAGATTTTCAGAGGATTTTCGGGGTGGTTCGTAGCATTATAGTGTTTGCGACAATGGTGAAGAACGTGTGATTCGAACTAACGCTATGATGGTTAGAATCACTAAAAATGTAACCAATGTTCAACACATCAGGCCACTGCCGCGTGTACGAATTCGATTTCTAAACTCAAGTACACTCAACTGATGTGGAATTGTTATGTTATCGCTATGGTATACGGCTCTGATGCTTTGCCTATTCGAATTTCCTTTCGGTGTTCTTCACTATTTGCTTGCATATTGTGTGTATCTGTTAGAAACGCCACCCTACTCCCTCCTCAGTAACTTTGTTACGATCAACTTCGTGTGCGAACGACGGGCCGAGGGACGAGCGAGCGAGAGAACATCGGAGCAGGCGAGTTTGCCTGTGCTCTCTGCGGAAGTCGTGATCATTGTCGTGAACTTCTGTTTACTATGGGAAAGTGTGCTATGTGCACACAGATCACTTCGGGTTGTTGCGTTAAGCAAGGATAGTGAAGACGGTGATTTGAACATACGATGAAACGAGTATGAAGCGAAGCAATAAAGCATCAGGCTACTGGACGCGTGTACGAATTCGATTTCTACACTCAACTGATGTGGAATTGTTATGTTATCGCTATGGTATACGGCTCTGATGCCTTTTCTTATTCGATTTTCTTTCGGCGTTCTTCACTATTTGCTTGTGTATTGTGTGTGTATCTGTTAGAAACGCCACAGCATCACCGCAATCCCTCGTCCATTTATCCATTTACCACAACCCAATTCACCCATTTCCTGATCGTACTGCGTTGAGTTTCTCATACTTATTCGAATATTCCCGCCCGACACCGTCGAATCACATTTTCAATCAGAAAAATATGCTTCACTTATAAAATGTTGACCTGAGCGAAATATTCCAATGGGGGTTATCTAACAGAGTAGGACTCAATGCCACAGAAACTCACGGTTGCTTCATGTCTCCAATATAAATAAGTTAAAGATGAACGTCGCAACCAATCTTAAGCACTTGAATTAATTTGACTGCCAAAAATGCGGCCAAATATTCGGTGTATTTTCTCTCGGGAGATACAAGAAATACTCTACTCTATCCAACTTGTTTGCAATTTGTAAGACGTATATTCGTTTTAAAAGATAATACGATTTCCATATTTGTTCACGAGCAGTGAAACTTATGGGGGGTAAGTTTCTCAATTCCATCGTTAGAATATTGGCCTACTGTATCTTGCCTATTTCTTTTCTGTAAGTATTATCGCAGTTATTGCATAACTGAACTTGGTGAAGGTGTTCCGCCTCTCCAAACATTTTCCCCCGATAATCGGAGAGTGCGGATCAGTTTACATTGAAAGTCAACTTCGGACGTACAAATAAACAGAGAGAATTGTTGTTTAGCCGAATCGCACAAATGTGGAATATTTTGCGTGATCATGTTTGTGGCGGTTCCGCCAAACCCTACGGCCCACTTACCTGTAAAACCCCCATAACTGCTACCCAACTTCCTTAGGTTCGCTAATGCAATCACATTGGCACCTTAAATGCTCCACGCATTAAATAGATCAAATTTATAATCTAAAAGTCCCTGTAAAGAATCCTTACCTTTCATGCATCTCTTCGCTTAAAAATTTCCTATAAGAATTCTTTCCTAACTAATCATGAATCCCTAAACCATTCGGCACACTGGTATGCCAAGCAATTCCGCTGTCCCTGGCAATTCCACGGCCTCGGCAGCCTTTTGTCCAAGGGACAAACCGCAAGCGCTAGCATCTAGTGTCATAAACCGAATTCCTTCGCATGTAAACATGCATACAAATTCGATCCCATTTCGTTCAGCAAGATATGGTACACGACCACCCATCGTATACCTAAATTGCTTTAGCATCCCAGAGACAATATATAAAATATCCGATGTAGACGTGCAATTCAGCTCTCTAAGTAAATCTTTATCAACCGCAGTGAATTTATTACTAAATTCGCGAAATATTAATCGCAATCAACTCATTAGACTATTTATTCATTTATCGTGCATTTATTTCGGTTTTGTGCACATTTAATACACTTTTTCATTGACAAACATACAATTACATTGTTAATTAAATTGCTGTCGATCACGTAACCAATGTCTTAATATCACGAAAACATCGGCTTTCACTCTGTGAATACCCAGTTTCAAAACGTGTGTTTAAAAAACGGACAACGTATTGATATAATTAAACAGTGACGTGACGTGTGTAACAATTAAAACAAAGTGCAACAACAACAAACAAACAAAACAAATGTTAAAAGCGACAAAAAACGTGCTCACCAAATCACTTCAATGAGGTACAAAAGCAAGGCAAGACAATTAAAATAAATCATCTCAGTCGTAAAAGTGAAAACTAAAACACAATATATTGCTAGTTAAGCACAGAGTTTTCAAAGCATCATTTGGCGCGAGTGCAAGTTTACTGACTCTTAGCCGACAATAGCCGAGTTCGAGTCGGCGTACGGAAGATGTCGACTTCGTGGTTCGTATTGCAGGTCGCCCTTGTTTTTTTTTTAATGAAAACAAACTGGAAAGAACCAGCATGAACACGGAGGAAGATAAAAACGCGACAACACACAAACGGAAAGGTACACCGAAAAACTCCATTGTGACGCGAAGTAAAACCGCGAAATTAACAATGGAGAAAGGAGATCAACAAATGGAGGAGGTCAATGAGCTCCCATCCCCCCGCAACTTTAACATGTATGGGGCAAACAACTCGTTCGCTTCTCTTGCATCCTCAGAGTCTGAGGATGAAGAAGAGGAAATAAGTGAATTGGAGGCGAAACTTGCGATGGCAAGAGCCCGTCTAGAAGAGAGACGCAGAAAGAAAAAAATAGCGGCACTCGAAAAAGAAAAAGACACCGAACAACAACAAAAGCCGAAGCCAAAAGTCGGCCAACAGCAACAGCAACAGCAACAATCAACACAAAATCGACCACAGCAAGCAACACAACAGCGGCAAAGCAACAATAACAACGAAAAAATAAAGATGCCACCAATCAACACCATAGATATTGAGTGTAAGGAATTGGTGTCTTTGTAAGCTAGCTATAGGAAACAATTTTGTAGTTAACAGACTGGCTGGTAACAGGCATGCCATTCAAACCTATGCGGTGGCAGACCACGAAAAAATTAAAGAGGTCTTAAAACGGGCCACCGCGGAATTCTACTCGTTCACGCCGAAGCAAACAAAGGGGGTAACGGTTCTATTAAAGGGTGTCGACTCTAAGGTGGAGCCGGAGGCTCTGCTCGAGATGCTTCAAATGTTGAGGCACGACGATCTCAAGTTTATCTCCGTAAAACCGTTCACCACAACCAAGGCAAGGGAAAACCGCAAGCTATCCTTCTTTTTGGTTCAACTAACGCCCCGCAGCAGAATTGGTGGCCTAAGAAAAATTACAGTCTTGGATCATCAAATGGTCACATGGGACAAATTAAAACAAGGCAGAGATATCCTGCAATGTGTCCGCTGCCAAAGGTTTGGTCACGCGGCGGCGAACTGTGAAATGCAGCTCCGTTGCGTAAAATGCGGAAAAGACCATGAGGCAGAAGAATGCCCTCTGGGAAAAGAAAGGGTAGAAAACAAAGCCCTTCTAAAGTGCGCAGTGTGCCGGAATGGGGGACACCCCGCTAATTATCGAGGATGTCCTAAATTCCGAGAAATAATGGCAAGAAGTGTGACGACCCGGCAAAAAAACACAGAGCCAGCTCGTACTACAACAATGCGCGTAACATTGCAGCGGTCGTACGCACAAGTTGCGTCGGGTGGGAGACCACCAAACCAGGCTACAACATTGGTAGCCACAAATACACCCACACAGACTGAAACAACATCGCAAGCAGACGTGGCCACGGTTCTGCTCAAACTGCAGAGACAGATGGCACAGCTGCAAAAACAAATAAACGAGATCTACTCGCACTTGCCCAATCTAAACAAAAAGTCAATATAAACCCTGTAACCACAACATCAATAAAAGCTCTTGTCGTGAATGTAAATTCACTAATAAGAAGTGAGAGAAGAGCCAATCTTTTCAACCTGTTGCAAGATGAACAGCCTGATGTACTTCTGGCGGGGAAAACAAATCTTTATTAGAAAAGGAATCCATCATAAAGTTATATATAGTGGAGAAGTGCACAGGTTCCGGGTGCTGGAAGCATGTATCGTGCGCATACCCCTTCAGCAAGGAAGGGGTGTGTATGCGATTGCGGTCTATGCACCTGAGGAGCACCAACATAACCTATTTATAGCGGAGCTCGAGACACTCTTTCGAAGCTCACATTTGCACCTGGACAAAAACTACTTTATCCTAGGGGGAGATATGAACGCCAAGCATAGAAATTGGGGAAATTGTATATCTAATGCCAGAGGAAATCAGTTGGCTGGCTGGTTAGATCAGTATCATATTGAATATAGAACTGACCTGCTAGCTATCGAATATCCATCGTTCCCTAGAGGTAGATCGTTCTTAGATATCTTGCTAATTGACTCACGACTGAGACTACTTAACACCAACAGACGAACCAGAAACTGTTTATGGACGATTGAATACGACAGTGACCACTGTGCATTCACGGCAGTAATGGAGCTTCCGAGCGATCTCGCAGATCTGGAGGAATACATGATCCCGCAACCCTATAACTACAGGGCAATGCGATGGCCGCGGTTCACCAGATCATTAACAAGAATGACGAATGACGTTCGAATGACTTTAATCTGCCAGTAAACAGAAACCTGACAAATGACGAAATCGACAAATACATCCAACAAATGGACGAAACCGTAAAACGAACAATGGACAAAACAATTCCCAAAACAACAGTTACAGATCACATTAACATGTACAGAAACACAACAATAAACGCACTCCACAAGAAAAAGAGCAGACTGCTATCGAAATTAAAACAACTACACAGACAGTTTACAGACAGACAAGACCAGGAGATAATATCACTGAAATCCCGATTAAAAAACCTCCAACAATTACTTAAAGCTTATTATAGATTAGCAACAAATTTGTATTGGAACAACAGAATTCGGGCTATAAAAACTAATAACCCGAATATGTTCCCACAAATAAATAAAATATTCAGAAGAAATAATCAAAACGAGATTCAGTGTCTCCAAATTCCACGTACCGATGTATACAAGCAGCTGCTAACCAACATTGGCATAGATGCAGAGAACGCTATCCTCAATAGTGGGCTCTTCGTGATCGAAGATCCTTTGGAAAGCCTGAACGCTGTGGGAGTTGGCTTTCAGGAAATGTACAAGGTGAATGAAAGCATTCGCCGAAATCACGACCTGGAGGACAGAGTTCTACTGAATCACCTGCACCTCCAGAATGAAATTTCACATTGGCAATCGGAGAATCCGGGTTTTACCGAATTCAGTGACGATAATCTGTCAATTGACATTAATGCCAATGGTGAGGCTAATAGCCTTTTAATCACAAGGGAAGGACTCCCGAGTATCTTCGACTCATTAAGAAGCAAAGAGTCAGTGGGAATAAATGGAGTACCTAACATCGTACTCAAGAACCTACCCCCAATGGCAATAGACATATACACGGTCCTGTTTAACAACGCGTTGAATAATGCATATTATCCCGCGCGTTGGAAAACGGCAATCATTCAGCCCATCGCAAAAAAGGGCAAAGACTGTACAAATCCAATGAACATGCGTTCGATAAGTTTACTCCCAAGCATCAGTAAAGCATTTGAAACGACTATTAACAAAGCTCTGCTAAAATGGGTAGACGACAACAACATTATTCCAAATAACCAGTTTGGCTTTAAGGCGGGTCATGAAACCACACATGCTGCAGCTAAACTGGTCTCCGACATACAATGGAATAAATGTAGGAACCAATGCACAGGGGCCTGTCTGATCGACTTGGAAAGAGCCTTTGATACCGTCTGGATCGAAGGGTTATATTACAAACTGGTCAGACATGGCATACATAAGCCTTTACTATATGTACTTTACGATATGTTAAAGGACAGAAGGTTCGTGGTCAAAAATGGTAATGTGACCTCTAATAAAACGTATAATATCAAGAATGGCTTGCAACAGGGCGCGGTACTCTCTCCGATTCTTTTTAACATTTACATTAGCGACTTACTAGATGCATTGCCGCAGGCTGTTGCGTACGCAGACGATCTCATAATTTACAGAACAGCTCCGAAAGTTGAGATCATAAATAGTTTAATACAGCGAGACTTTAACAACGTGCAGCGCTACTGCGATGACTGGAAACTTAAGATCAACTTCCAGAAATGTGAAGCCATCCTATTTAGAACCCCATTATATAAAGCCACGAACGACACAAGGAAAAACTGTCGAAAGCTAGTTATCGTGGGACGGCATGGAGATAAACTGGAAACCAAGAGTTTAGTTAAATACCTTGGCATCTGGCTACACCAATATCTGTATTTCAACAGACATGTAGAGGCTGCTTTGCTCAAAGCGAGGAAAACTTTTGCTATGACAGGGAGGCTATTTCACAGTAGCCAACTTGACAGCAGGGTAAAAGTCATATGCTACATGACGCTAAACGGGCCAATGCTCATATATGGTTGCCCAGTATGGTTCAACATAGGTCCAAATTTGATGGAAAAGATTCGGGTGTTCGAAAGGAAGTGTCTCAGAAGTTGTCTCAGATTATATCGGACACCGGAATCGGACTATAAAAAGTATTATTCAAATGAGACTTTATATAATGGAGCGTACATAAATAGGGTGGATAATTTTATGATTAAATTAATCAGAGGACATATTGCGAGAGCAATAAGCTCGTCCAATGACTTAATTTTTGGGGCCTATTATCCAAACACTCTGTACTATGAGAGCGTACGTCGCAACGGCTTTGTTCCACCAGAGGCGTTCCGACACGTGTTTATGCCATGATACATTCCCACAGACCGTGACGCCGATCAATTTCAAACTTTCCCCAGCCTCGAGGGCCCGGCCATTCATCATCAGCTGTGGAACCGATGATCCAGTTTTCTTTGTGAATGTAGTATACTGGGTCTTCGATGCGTTGAAGTCGACAAGATTGGCCTCTCCCCACTGCAAGACTTTATCGAGATCCTGATTCAGAGAGTCAATCTGTCTACATCTGCGACGTTGATGCACCAATTGGCCGATCACTCGAAAGGGGGAAACAAGCGTACTATCATCCGCAAAACTGAACACTTTGTTATCCGTTGTCTCCAACAAATCATTTATGTGAAGCAAGAACAAGGTTGGAGCCAAAATAGAACCTTGGGGCACCCCCGAATTAACAGGATATAGATCCGAACACTCGCCGTCCACAACAACCCGGATCGATCGATTCTCGAGGAAGCTCCTCGTCCAGTCGCAAAGTTGCTGGGAAAGTCCATATGAACGAAGTTTGCTCAGCAATGCGCCGTGCCAGACGCGGTCAAAACCCTTGGAGATATCCAATGCGACCGCCCTTGACTCACCATGCCGTTCAATCGCAGATGTCCATATATCTGTTATAAATGTCAAAACGTCTCCTGTGGACCGCCTACCACGGAATCCGTATTGACGATCATTCAGAAGTCCGTTGCACTCCAAATACTTAACCAACTCTGTATTGATGACTTTTTCCATTACCTTAGATAAAATAGACAGTAATGCTATCGGACGGTAATTTTGTGGGAGACACTTTTTTCCCGTCTTTGGTATTGGCTGAACTCGAGCGATTTTCCAGCAGGCAGGAAAGGTTCTCCGTGCATACGATAAGCGGAAGAGTCTGCCAAGAACCGGCGATAGTTCTGGAGCACAGTTCTTAAGGACTATTGCTGATATTCCGTCCGGGCCGGTTGCCTTCCTACAGTCTAGTTCACGTAGAATAGTGCGCGGACGAAATCTCACATCCCGCATCGAAGACTGTACCGGCGAGATCACAGGTGGCTCCAAAAGACCGGGATCGAGATTTGAATTCGCCGAAAATAAATTCGCGAACACATTAGCTTTATGCCTTGGATTCGTGACTAACTTCCCGCTGTCCGTCACCAACGGAAGGAAAGAGGAGGATGCGAAGTTACCACTGACAGCTCTTGCCATTGACCAGAAGGAGCGCGAACCAGTTGGGCGCCGAAGGAGCTTATTGATCACCCTGTCGTTGTGAGCCTTCTTCGCGGTATCAATCGCCTGGTTGCACGCGTTTCTGATTCTAACAAAATTCGTTCTGTTAACATCGGTGGGATTGGAGCGCCATTGCTTAAAAGCTCTATTTTTTGCCGCTGTAATCAGCTCGCATTCTTTGTCAAACCAAGGTTTATCAGACGAACTTCGTTTGATGGAATGTGGAATATACATCTCCATCCCCAGAAGAATAATCTCTGATACCGACTCCGCGCAAGCGTTAACATCGGAGTTTCCGAAGCACACCTCCGACCATGGAAAGGTTGCGAAGAAATCTCGCATATCGTCCCAGTTAGCAGCCCCATACTTCCATATATGGCGAAGCTGCCTAGGCCGGTTATTCGCTTGATATGTAAGTGAATGCGCGACAGATACCAAGCAGTGATCTGAGTTTCCCAGTGGCGCAGAAACCTTTACGGTATAAATACTCGGTTCGGATGTCAAAAACAGATCCACGAGTTGAGTCAAGTTGTGGCTTACAGCAAACATCTCCGCTAGCCTCCCAGCCACGTCGGTTCTGTTAGAATGTAACAACCAGTCGAAATTGTGCACGTTAAAATCGCCAAGGACAACAATTTCAGAAGCTGGGTGGTTGATCTGTATCCAGTCGACGGTATGTGAAAGATGTTCGAAAAATGTCGCCGGTCGATCGTCATTTGGGGAGCGGTAAAGACAACAAAGAAATTTAACGGAATTCCTCAGCACGACCCTCAACCATATGATGTCCATATTATTGGGTTCCAACGCCTCCATCCTCTGGCAAGCCAGATCGGACCACGCGAAAACGCAGACTCCGCCCTTAAAACGGAATCTCGAATGTAAGTCGTATCCTGAGCAACGAAGATATGTCGAATCAGTTGACGAATCGACCTGGGTCTCAGTTAGGACAAGGATATCAGGTTTTGTTGTTTGCAAATATTGGTGGACGGAGTTTACGTTCGTATTGGTGAAACCGATGCCCCTGATGTTACAAAATGCCGTCACCAGTCGAGCGTGGGCAGAGCCTCGACAGCGAGCCCGGTTATATGATGACGAACCTCTTAAAGTTCCATTATTTATCATAATATCTGCATGACGTTCCCCCTGACATAGTCCCCCCCGGAGATCCGAATGGGAGACTAGTTTACCTCCGGAATTCTTTATATCAGAAGCTACTATCATGACTTATCCCCGTGTCAGTCCGGGCCATCACTTCCTCCCCACATGTTTTTTTTGTCGTTCTTTTATCCAGGTACCTCTTTTCCTTATCTTCTCTCTCTTCTTCTGCTTGTATTGCCATTTGATATTTAAAAGCATCTCGAAATGATTCTTTGTGCGCGTGTGTGTATAAAGAAAAACGGTCTTCTTATTCGGCGCTAGGTGGGCAGTTAGGTGCGGAAAAGGGCACAACAATTCCTTCTTGTTCAGAATTTCCATAAACCATTGTTTGGTCTATCAGGAAATCGCTCAACTGGTATCGCGTGTGGAATTCGGTTCACAAGTCTTATATATGCCAGTAGCGCTCTTTCCGTCGAAGGGTTCGCCCTGTGCTTTTTCAATCTTTACTTTGCACCATTGTCGTTATGATGAAGATATACACATCGTCGCCCATGTAAGGCCAAAACCAAACCGCTGTTCGACTGACATTTGGCAACAATGGTATCTTATTCTATCCTTAATATCATTTTAATCCATTTGCAATTAACGCGTATCGCAGGAGTTTCTATTATTGTCAATACAGTTCGAGAACGATTGTCGATCAAAATACTCCTACTTCTACCATGTTAATATAACTTCGGTTTTATCTAAAGAGGTCCTTACAAATTACCCAAAATTACCCTTGACATAAAATTATATGATATCAAGGCGATCCCCAAAACTTGAGCTAAACCTAATAACAATAAAGTGACATTTTGTTAAGTTAGACGGTAATAATTTGATAACCATCTACCCTGGTATCGGAGAACTAAAGACGTCAACAATGGTTTAATATAACCAAAAGGGGACAAACGTAATCCTTTTATCGTCAATTTCATCACCAGAAAAGCCTTCAAAGCGATTTTATTGCCGGAAACAACACCATTACCCTCGTTTATGGTGTCAAAGGCAATGTCAACTTATCGACTACACTTTTGTTTATTCCAACACCGAATTGCTGTTTCTCTTCCAAAGCGTAACTACAGCAACAAATCAGGTGCTAATAGAGGTTGTTTACCTCTAACTTTTTGGCAATACCACAGAATTGTTTTTGGAACTTTAGTTAGATGATTTGTTTCTATTTATTTACAATTTACTAGATTCACATGACGGTCCGCAAGAGCATTACAATCCCAATTAACGACCAGTTGTCTATCCTAAACTAAACTCATTACAACGCAATTTTGTACACAATGTCCTTTTTTTCTGTTTTTTTTCTTTTTTTTTTTCGTTTTTGTTTTTAGGTAAAGCCTGATTCCGTTGCGCTAGCTGCTTTCTATTAGGGTCCTGAAGGCACTTAATTTTACTACGATTATAGTTAATTGATAGCCACTAAAATGTGTAATCGCCATGTTTATTTACCGGACTATCGCTGGCCGTCTGTGCTAAGTAAATTAGGGAGCATAGCCGGATAGTTTCAGGGATTAATGTGACAGTTTGCCCAACATAGCCGCATTTTAATCTTTTCATGGGGGAAAACATTTCTGTGAACGTATCACAGGCGCAAAATAAACACAAAAAAGGATAACGAATTTATAATGGCTTAAACGTGGGACAAGTGTGGGTTCAAGGATATTGTGGACTCCACCCAGGTGCCTGACCACCCTATTCCGCGGAGCTTGTATGCGGCGTACGTTGACGTAACATGAACTAAAACCAATGGCAAATATGGCTAATATACGTTGTAACAAACAAGCAAATGCCAACAACCGCAAGGAATTGGCCGTTTCGTCGAAAACCATAATCAGAACATGGCAATCGGCCTTGAGTGTAGGTACACACGTTTCCCGAATTAGACCGAAAGACGAATAAAAAAAGGGAGAAAAAAGAAAGCCAAAAATAAAAAAGGAGCGCAATCATCCGTTTACGGTCAATGTTTTACGGCCTTTCTTGTTCTAGTGGATGTGACAAGGGCACAAAAACCACCCAAGCGAAAATTTTGTTTGTTGCTGTTTTTTCTTTCAACTTTTACCTCAGAACTGTCTTTGAGAGTGATTCGGGTTTTTCCTGTTTCTGAGCTTTTATGGTGCATCTTGGTTAATTTCTGGGAAAGATCCTGGATTGTTAGAAAATGGTTGCTCGGGCAGATGGTAGTCCACGTTAGAAGGGTCTCCTTTGCCCGGATGTATTTCCATGCAAATAAATGAGCTTCTGCTTTCAAGAATTTACGATATAAGCGGATTTATGACGCGCTTTGTTACATAAGAGACTGATTCAAAAGAAAGACCTGTGTCTGTCAGTGGGGGGGTTGTATTGGGATGGAATTACTTTTATCGTTATGTGTTTAAAGATTAGAAATCAATTGACTTGATAGCTCCTTTTAAATCAAGTGAATAGTTGCGGTTTAGTTAAGTCCCATTCTGTTGTTTAGCGCCATATTTGATGGGAATTTTAAGCATTAATCGTCCTTACATTATTTTATTGCTTTTAGAATTAAAGGTGTGGCGAAGAAAGAATTCATTTTTACGTTTATTTCAAGATTTTATCTAACACAGTTGGGATTGTCTGTTTGGGGTTAAATATCTATCGTTTTGGTTTAAAATTCGTTGCCATTTTAAAGGTGACTTAACAATGCTCCTCTCATAGAAGCCCTGATTACTATTGATGAACTCAATTATTTCAAAAATGTTCTTTTAATACAAATTCCTTATCATTAAGTATGTTTCACAATGACAAAAAGGGGGAATCACTTGATATTAGATTTGCACTAAAAGGTAGGTCAAAAACTGAAGGTGGACAGTAAGACTTTTCAGCCAAGGTCCCGGAGTTTCTGGCAAGTCATTGTGGCCAGCGTTATCGTGGTGGAACACAATCTCTCTCTGGTCGGTCAATTTTGGTCATCTCTAGTCAATCGCTGGGTTCAATGGGTCCAGTTGTTTTTTTTTCTTTTACACTAACGCGCGCACAAAAGGGGATTTTGAAGTACCTTAAAATGTCAGAGCACAGTGCGATCGGGTGGAGAGGACGGATATAAGGAAAGGGGGTGTCGATGTATATTGGTCTTAAATGTCTGGACATCACAACGGCCAAGAAACACATGATCAGGCAGAACATTCCACATTCGTGTTGTTGGAGACGGAGCAGCACACGACGGCCGACTAGCAGCACACGACTGCCGACTGGCAGACTGAGCATCGCACATTTTATACTCTGGCTCCTTGTTCCTGTGACAACATGCGAACGAGGGAAAGGAGACAAAAAAGCGAATATAAGCAGCGGCAGTTGTGGAGTTGGTACCAGTACAAGTCAAGCAGTCAAACGCTGCACATCAATCTGTAAAGAGATCAACAGATTGCATTGTTTTAGATTTAAGGTTAAGAATAAATTTTCGAAAGTAATAAAGCTAGTTTACAAATTGGTCCTTTGAACCGGATCCAGTCTGTGGATCCAATCCACTGCTGCCAGTTCGCAGTGCACAAACGAGTTGCAGTTTCTTACATCACGGCATATTAGAGGATTCACGATCCGAGGTAAACACAGCAACTGCCGACTGGACAACCTCTCCTGCAGTGCAACGTATGACCCAAGCGTTTCAACCGCAACGCAAAGCAACAAGACAGACGGTCATCCAGCCGATTAAAGCTAGCCACAACCAGCAGCGCACTCAGTTGCGTAGAAGCCTAAGGCCAACCTACAGCCGATCCACAAGAATCGGAATCAAATAGCTAGTGGCACTTCGATCCACAAGCATCAAAAAAGGGGCAAACTAAGTTGCAATGGCTACCGGCGACATGACTGTTCCGACAATGAAACGGAGACGAGGAGTCATCAAGGGATTCCTCACGCGGTTGGAGGAGTTCGCGGACAAGTCAAAGGAGGTGACCAGGGAGGAAGTCGCAAGCAGACTGCGCAAACTGGAGGACTCATTCAAATCTTTTGAGAACCTTCAGATATGTATCGAAGAGAACGACCCGGAACTGAACATCGACAGGGAGATCGAGGAGCGAGCAGAATTCGAGGAGCGATACTTTTCGCTGCAAAGCAAGCTCAATCAGCGGTTGACCATGGCAACAGGCACAGGTTCCATCGCATTAGATACGTCAGGAGACACCCTGGGAACGGCAACTACTACAACGTTAACAGCGGGACAACCAGGAATGAAGAGGCTGCTTGACGCCATGAATGCCAGCCAGAAGCTCATGAACAGCTTGGTGGAATTGGTTACGTGGTCAACGGAACCGACAGCAACGGATTCCACGAGTGGAGCGACAACCCGACCGGTCAAGTTGAGGCATATCGACGTGCCTACCTTCGAGGACTACCAGCAACAAGGTCAATCGCAAATGAACGGCACTGAACCACATTACAGTAGCCCGTCTCAGCCAACTAACTTCATTGTAAATCAAATGACTTCTTCTCTGACCAGTAACGGCTGGGGGACCTGTAGTGTTCCGACAACTTTACATGCGTTGCAACAACAAGAGCCAACGCAAAGTTCGACATTGCCAATAAATATTCCTACATATAACGATATCGGCAACGGTAAAGCTGCGAATACAAATTATCAGCAAGCTCCTTATGTTCCGACATCGGTGTATCAAGGGAGAAATGAATTTGGTTGTTCTCCATCATCTTCCACACAACCGCAGCAACAAAACTTCCAAATTTATAATTCACCACCTGCTTCTAATATAACTCAGCAATCCGATTCCTCTGGTGCCACAAAAACAATGATGGGCACTACGTACATAAACTCTCGAGTAACAAATGAACCACAGAGTTCTTATCAGGTATCTTCACAACCTTATTCAAATTCAGGGACTCCGCCGAATGGGCAAATGCAGCACTGGATCCGCACCAGTTATTCCGCCAGGATCCGCGGGCTGTGCCATGGAAGAAGTCGCACCAAACTCAACGTTGCGGCCTCACATGCCATAGGCAGCATCCCATCGGAAGATACCGTCCAGCGACGGAACACTCATCATCATCAATACATCCATCACCAATTCAGGGCGGGCGGCTCTCTCCAGGCCTCCAGATCAATAGAAGTCCAAGGTCCTGGGCCTCCGTCCCCTGGAGCAAACGGCTTCGCCAATGAATTGTTACGGCTCCAACGCCGTGCATCCTCTTTCGAGGGAAGAGCGTGGAGGTTATTATAATTTTTTATAATTAAGGGGTTATTAAATAATTAAACTTTTGTTTATTTAAATATTTTGTTTTATTTTTATTTTATTGAACTCAGCTATCTCAAGCTTGTTTATATGGAACATTTTGTTCTAACTGACTGTGGCGTATAAACTGAACAAAACAATCTAGAAGTCTCTGTGACTTAGAATTTTGAATAAACTTTGAACGAAAATCAAAGTGGCCATGTTTTGAAATGAAAAATGTGCTTGTTATGAAAAGGGGCATATTTATGAAATGTGCTGTAAGTGACTGGATATAGAATATTGTGTCTGTTTATTTATGAAATGTGCTGTAAGTGACTGGATATAGAATATTGTGTCTGTTTATTTATGAATTGTATTAACTGAGAATGTAAGATATGTGAGGATGTAGTTTTAAGGGTTGTGTTTGAAAGGACATGAGTTAGTGTTAAAGCGAATGAGGGTAGTATTCTGGAATACAACATCCCACCCTTCTTCGAGAAAGAAAATTATCCTTGAAGAGAATAATTTTCTGTTAACTATTGCTTAGATTAGGATTAATTACCGACTTGGATTTTCGTTCAATTACAATGGCGTTCAAAGTTAATCTTATATCAAAAGTTACAAAAATCCAAAAGTTCTTAATACTAGAAAAATAGGTTACAATAATCTAAAAGTTTACTTATAGTCTACTTACATTATCTTTTAACTAACTTTAAATATTTCTAACTAACTTAATATTTCCACTTGGAACCTTTTCTTTTATTATCCAACAACTTTTTTTTTTTCTATACATATAATTAATATTATTTCTCAAAATTCTCTTTTTCGTTCGAATCATATCCCAATATATATTTTAAAATGTATTATATCCCAGTATATAATAAAAATTTTTTTTTTCTAAAATTTTCTTTCTTTCTTCCCCTTTTTTACCTATTCTGTTTTTTTTTTTTTTTTTCGTTTCCGTTATTTCTTACAATTGTTTTATATATTGAATAAAAACAAAGGCCATTTGTTAAGTGTCTATCTTTTCCTTAAATTTATGGAAAATTTTCCAAAACTTTTTTGGACCTATTATTATTATGACTGCATAGAATTGCATAATACCAAACATTTTCTTAAGAAATGATCTCAGTTGTCCTAAATGACTGTGTACCTTTTTATTTTTTCTTATTTCGTGTTCGAATACAAGTTTATTGTTGTAAAATTGAATTTGTAAGGTATTTATAAGGTTTTTCTTTTCAATACCTATTTTAATTGAATTATTATTTTCAATTTTCATAACTTCGTGTTGGTGTTTAGTATCGTTATTTAAAATGTTTAGTGTTTTCGGCTCATTGTCATCATTTTCTATAGCTTTAACTTCTTTAATTGAATTATTATTTTCAATTTTCATTACTTCGTGTTGCTGTTCAGTATCGTTATTTAAAATGTTTAGTGTTTTCGGCTCAATGTTATCATTTTCTATAGCTTTAACTTCTGTCGGAACGTTTACCTTTTCAGTCTTACTCATTGCTGATGGATCGTTTAGTTTCTCAGTCTCATTTACTGATTCGTATAGTTCTTCAGACTTATTTGCTGTTAGAACATCTTGGTTCCCAGTCTTATTTGCTGTTTGAACTATTTCTTCAGTTATATCTGCTGTAGAAACCTTCAATCCTTCAGACTTTGCTGCTGAAACATGGCGTTCTTCAGTGTTAACTACTGAACTGACCTGGGTTTCGATTTTTATTGCACCTTTTGGATCTTCAGTCTTTACCACTGCTGAATTTTCAGTCTTTGTTGCTGAAGTGTCGGGGTTGTCTATAGGGATAGCCGAAATGTGAGGGATTTTTGTTAGTGTATTTTCTGCAAGTTCTGAATTTTCAGTCTTTAATATTGCTGAGTTTTCAGTCTTGGTTGCTGAAGTGTCTGTGTTGTCAATAGGGATATCCGAAATATTAGGGATTTCAGTCTTTACTACTGCTGAAAATTTCGAATTTTCAGTCTGTGTTGCTGAATTATTTTCCAAAATTGGAGTATGAATCGGAATATTTATATTAGTGCTTGTTTTCTCTTCGTTTATCTGTATCGCTTTAGTTATTTGGTTAGGAGCTTCATTAAAATTGTCGTTATCTATTGCCAAAGATCTAATGTTATAAATAGAAAAGTTTTGTCTGTCTTCCATAAAATTGGGTTGGCGTCAGGCCTCGTTTTCCGACTCTTGCACCCGAGAAAAGTGAACATTTTGTCTATCGTTTTGTCTATTTGTGGTCCTAGAATTTTCACTAAAACGATTTTCGGTGTTTGCAGGATTATTTCGGAATGGATTACGCGTTGTTGTACCTTGTTGGTAATTTGTTAAGGATGGTCCATTCCTAGATATCTTGTATCTACACTCATTCTCTGTGTGATTATTCCGTCCACAGAAATTGCATACAATGTTATATTCTCTTTTTATTGGTTGTCTATTCGGAAAATTGTTGGACTGCATGTTCCGATAACATGTGTCCTGAGAATGACCTGGCTTACCGCAGGTTTGGCAGACTATTCGATTAAATCTGTCATTATAGTTATATGGCCTGGGAGAGTTGTCCATTCGAGCAGCATGTGATACTACATGCGCAATAGACTGTTTTAAACTACTTCCCCCATGGACTTTGGCTAGGATTTTCAGTTGTTCATTCTTGAGACCATCCTCAATTTTGAGTTTTCTTCTATCAAGAATTCTCTAACCACCGCGTCTGCTGTTATTTCACACGTAGCAGAGTTCAGCGTCCTCAGAGCATTCGCAACTCTATCTCCGTATTCCCGAACGGTTTCTCTGAAGTTTTGTTTCAGGGATATCAACTGATTGTGTGCCGTTGACCGAGATTGCTCCTCTTTATATTCTGATTCAAGTTTATCCTTTAAATCCTCCCATTTAGCAATTGTGCTATACCTAATTAGATCATAGGCAGGACCCTCTAGTCTATTTTTGACTAGCTCCAAAAATGTTTCATATATCTCCGGGTCTGCCCTTTTTATAGATCTAAATAAAACGTCTCCCCCGGAAATAAATTTATCTAGGTCGCAGGGTTTTCCGTCAAAGGTAGGGACGATTCTGAAAACATCAGAAATTCCGACAGAAAGAGCCATTTCAGGGGGGTTATGGTGTATTTGTAGAGAGTGGATTTGTTCTTCCCCCTGCCTAGCCGAAAGGATATAATAACCTCCACGCTCTTCCCTCGAAAGAGGAAGCACGGCGACTGGAGACGTAACACTGGTGGCAGCGGTGGGATCCACGAAGACTGGTGGACTCCCGACTAGTGGACTCCCGACTAGTGGACTCCCGACTAGTGGACTCCTCGAAGGACGACCACTCCTCGAAGGAAGACCAATCCTCGAAGGAAGACCGATCCACGAAGACTGGTGGACTCCCGACTAGTGGACTCCTCGAAGGAAGACCAATCCTCGAAGGAAGACCGATCCACGAAGACTGGTGGACTCCCGACTAGTGGACTCCTCGAAGGAAGCCCGATCCACGAAGACTGGTGGACTCCCCGAAGGACGGCTATATCCTCGAAGGAAGACCGATCCACGAAGACTGGTGGACTCCCCGAAGGACGACTCTATCCTCGAAGGAAGACTAATTCTCGAAGGAAGGCCAATCCCCGAAGGACGACTTAATCCTCGAAGGAAGACCAATCCCCGAAGGACGACTTACTCCTCGAAGGAAGACTTAATCCTCGAAGGAAGACCAATCCCCGAAGGACTACTTAATCCTCGAAGGAGGACTCGATCCCAGAGGAAGATTAGTGCAAGATAAAACCCTAAAGAGGGAAGGAAGGTCTGCCGATGAGTTCCAGAGGAAATCTAAATTAACCTCAGTGGCAGCAGAGAAAAACAAAAACACAAGAAGACAACACAAGAAAAAAAAAAAAGGAGAACAAAACATCAATCAACATATATTAGTAGTAAGAATCGTTAGCGAAATATCAATTTTTCTGTTCATTTTTCCGTAGGAATATTTTTACCTTGGAACTTTTAACTTTTCCTTTTTACTAACAATTTTGTCCGATAGAAATTATTTCGAATATTCTCTTTCCAGTATTTCGACGACATTTCCGTTTTGTTTTTTCGCCGAATTTTCTTTCTCTACAGCTTTGAGACCAAATTAACTTTCTTTTTCATATATATTGAATAACTAAAAGAAAGGCCATTTTTATATACCGCATTTTTAAGAAGTGATTTTGCCATACATTGATTTCAGAGTTTTCAAGATTACGAGTCCGTATTACACGAGACAGGCGGCTAGGCAGGGGGAAGAACAAATCCACTCTCTACAAATACACCATAACCCCCCTGAAATGGCTCTTTCTGTCGGAATTTCTGATGTTTTCAGAATCGTCCCTACCTTTGACGGAAAACCCTGCGACCTAGATAAATTTATTTCCGGGGGAGACGTTTTATTTAGATCTATAAAAAGGGCAGACCCGGAGATATATGAAACATTTTTGGAGCTAGTCAAAAATAGACTAGAGGGTCCTGCCTATGATCTAATTAGGTATAGCACAATTGCTAAATGGGAGGATTTAAAGGATAAACTTGAATCAGAATATAAAGAGGAGCAATCTCGGTCAACGGCACACAATGAGTTGATATCCCTGAAACAAAACTTCAGAGAAACCGTTCGGGAATACGGAGATAGAGTTGCGAATGCTCTGAGGACGCTGAACTCTGCTACGTGTGAAATAACAGCAGACGCGGTGGTTAGAGAATTCTTGATAGAAGAAAACTCAAAATTGGCAGTGCAAATATTTGAGGATGGTCTCAAGAACGAACAGCTAAAGATACTAGCTAAAGTCCATGGGGGAAACAATTTAAAACAGTCGATTGCACATGTAGTGTCACATGCGGCTCGAATGGACAACTCTCCCAGGTCATATCAATACAATGAAAAACCTACATTCAATCGTATAGTCTGCCAAACCTGTGGTAAGCCAGGGCATACACAGGACACTTGTTATCGGAACATGCAATCCAACTTTTTTCCGAATAGACAACTCATAAAAAGAGAATATAACATTGTATGTAATTTCTGTGGACGGAATAATCACACAGAGAATGAGTGTAGATACAAGATATCTAGGAATGGATCGGCTTCAACAAATTACCAACAAGGTACAACAACGCGTAACCCATTCCGAAATAATCCTACAAATTCTGAAAATCGTTTTGGTGAAAATTCTAGGACCACCAATAGACAAAACGATAGACAAAATGTTCACTTTTCTCGGGTGCAAGAGTCGGAAAACGAGGCCTGACGCCAACCAAAATTTATGGAAGACAGACCAAAGTTTTCTATTTACAGCATTAGATCTTTGGAAATAGATAACGACCATTTTAATGAAGCTCCTAGCCAAATTTACCCTGAGCCCACATACTCCTATAAACCAAGCCATATAAACGAAGATAACCCTGTCCCTAATATAAAGACTCCGATTCATACTCCCATTCTGGAAAACAATTCAGCAACACAGACTGAAAATCCGAAATTTTCAGCAGTATTAAAGACTGAAATCGCTAATATCTCAGATATCCCTATTGACAACGCAGACACTTCAGCAACCAAGACTGAAAACTCAGCAGTATTAAAGACTGAAAATTCGGATCCTGCAGAAAATATACAAACAGAAACCCCTAATATTCCGGCTATCCCAATAGACAACCACGGCACTTCAGCAACAAAGACTGAAAATTCAGCAGTGTTAAAGACTGAAGACCCAATAGTTGCAATAAAATTCGAAACTCAAGTCAGTTCAGCAGCTAATACTGATGAACAAATCTTTTCAGCAGCAAAGACTGACGGATTAAATGTTTCTACAGCAGATATAACTGAAGAAATAGTTCAAACAGCAAATAGGACTGGGAACCAAGATGTTCTAACAGCTAATAAGTCTGAAGAACTATTCGAATCAGTAAATGAGACTGAGAAACTAAACGATCCATCAGCAGTGAGTAAGACTGAAAAGGTAGACGTTCCGACAGCAGTTAAAGCTATGGACAATGACAACACTAAGCCGAAAACAATAAATATTTTAAACAACGAAAACAAACACAAACACTTACTCAAACACGAAATAATAAAAAATGAAAATAATAATTTAACTAAAATAGGTATTGTAAAGAGTAACTATATAAATACATTACAAGTCTTTTTTTTCAACAAAAAAAATTTATTCCAATGCAAAATACAAAAAAATAAAAGGTTACACCGTCATTTAAATTATTTAAGATCATTTTTCAAGAAGATTTTTGGTAATAATCATCTTTATTCAATCATCATAGTAATAGGCCCAGAAAGGTTTTGGAAACTTTTCCATAAATTTAAGGAAAAGATAAACACATAACAAATGGCCTTTGTTTTATTATTCAATATATATGAAATAATCTAACAATTGTAGGAAATGACGGAAATGAAAAAAAAAAAAAAAAAAAAAAAAAAAAAAAAAAAAAGTTAATGAGGGGGACGAAAGAAAGAAAATTTTAGAGGTAATATATATTGGAAATTTTAGAATTTATATATATTCGAACGAAAAAGGAAAGAAAGGAAATTTTAGAGGTAATATATGTATTGGAAATTTTGGAATTAATATATATATTCGAACGGAAATGAGAATTTTGAATATTAATATTATGTAATTAATATAATAAGTAATAATAACTTTTGGATTAGAAAACAAAAGGTTCCAAGGAGAAATATTTAAATTTAGTTAGGTAATATGTAATGTAAATAGACTATTTTGACTATTTTTCTAGTGTTAAGAACGTTTTGATTATTGAAAAAATTTAGTTAATATATAATGTAAATAGATTATTTTTCTAGTATTAAGAACTTTTTGATTATTGTAACCTTTGATGAAAGATTAATTTTGAAAACCTTTGTAATGTAATTGAACGAAAATCCAAGTTTTTAATTAATCTTAATTTAATATATAGTTACTAGAAAATTATTCTCTTCAAGGATAATTTTCTTTCTCGAAGAAGGGTGGGATGTTGTATTCCAGAATACTACCCTTATTAAATTTAACACTGAATCTCCTAACACATCCTTAAAAACTTCACTTAACATATATTACATTCTCACTTAATACATACCATTCATAAACATTCACAATATTACCAGTTACAGCACACTTAATAACCTGCACCTTTTTATTTATTGAAAACATAGCAACTTGGATTTTCGTCCGAATTGAATGTGAAAAGTCACAGAAGAAAAAACAGAATAGAAAAAAAATTCAGTTCATAAAGTTAGTTTGAGATTGTAAGTTGAATAGTGAGTTTGGAAAGTTGATATAAATATATTAAATATAGTGATAATATTTGAGTTTTAATATCATCTAAAACCCTTTAAGAGCCGTTGAATTTAAAAAAGGGTTTTTCTTGTTAATGGCGCCTCAGCCAGTTGTAACTGGACTTTCACCAAAGGAAGGTCCGCCTGGGACGCGGATCATAATACGTGGAGAATTCTTAGGAACCAGAGCGAGTGATCTAATTGGTTTAACTATTTGCGGATGTGACTGCCTTCTATCAGCAGAGTGGAAAAGTTGTAATAAGATTGTTGTGCGTACAGGACCAGCAAAAGAAGAAAAGGAATAATAAAAGGTCCCCGCTCTTCCCTCAACCGAGGAAGCACAGCGCCGGACCCCAATGTGCTGTAAGTGACTGGATATAGAATATTGTGTCTGTTTATTTATGAATTGTATTAACTGAGAATGTAAGATATGTGAGGATGTAGTTTTAAGGGTTGTGTTTGAAAGGACATGAGTTAGTGTTAAAGCGAATGAGGGTAGTATTCTGGAATACAACAGAATGGCGAATGCAGCAACCACAACCAATGCCCCAACAGTCTCTGCCGCAACAATCTGTGGCGCAGCAATCTATGTCACAGCAATCTGTTCCGATACCATCTATGTCACAGCAGTCTGTTTCGCACAAGCTGGTGCAGTTACAATCGACGTCACAGCAACCTGTTCAGCAGCAGTTTATGCCACAGCAGTCTATGCCGCAGCAGTCGGTACAACAACAATCTGTACCACAGCCGGCGGCATCACAATCTTTAACACCACAGCCTGTTCCTCCACAGTCTACGCCACAGCTGTGTGTACCACAGCAATCTGGACAACAACAATCTGTGACACAGCAGCCTGTCTCTCATCAAACCTTACCGCAGCCTATGACTCAGCAATCTGTGCCACAACAGCATAGGACACGGCAAAGTATGCAGCAGCAATCTGTTCCGTAACAGTCTTTTGACCCACAACCTATGGGGCAGCAATCTATACCACACCAATCACACCAATCAAAGGGCCAGACCAAATTGGCGATCCAGTTGGTGAATCAACTGACGGAGGTTCTTAAAGGCGGCGGACTGCCGCTACGTAATCGGAAATCAAATTGCCACAAGGTACTGAACTGACTGTTTGCCGATTCGCCGGGTTCTGAAGAAGTGTACCAGTTCATCACGAGTGAAGAAACGAAGCTACTTGGTGTGAATTGGCATCCCGGACCGGACTATTTGAGCTACAAGGTGCAGAAGATTCCGGGGGTATCATCGCTCACGAAGAGGAAGGCCCCGTCACATGTCTCCAGACTATATGATCCAAGCTGGTATTGCAAAAACTGTGGCTTAGAGGTGTCGATTGGGATGAACCACGGGATGAAGAGATCCGGAGAGAGTGCAAGGAGTACTTCGAAGGATTTGCCAGCGCTGGAGTCGGTGAAGATCCTACAATGGTTGGGACATCCGAAAACCCTTCAGTCCAATCCATGTATTTTCAGACGCAAGCTGGAAGGCGTATGGAGCGGTCCTCTACGTCAGATTTGAGGAGGATGGTGCTTCTCAAGTACGTATCATCATGGCAAAGGCAAAGGTGGCCCCAGTCAAGCAGGTGTCACTCCCAAGACTCGAGTTATGTGGTGCCCATCCCTTGGCTCGGCTTTTTTCGTTCGTGAGGAAGGCGTTTCAACTTAGCGAGGTTCAATGCATCGCATATACCGATTCCACTATAGTTCTACAATGGCTATCGGATCATCCCAGGCGGTGGAAGACATTCATCGCGAATCGTACGTCGTACATTTTGGAAAGGCTGCCAAGGGGCCAGTGGCATCATGTACCGACTGCGTCCAATCCAGCGGATTACCTATCAAGGGGGCTTAAGGAAAAGGAGCTCGCCGGAGCAGAGCTGTGGTGGCGAGGGCCGGGCCTTTTGCGAGACAAGGAGCTGAAGTTGCCCCGGACGCCCGCTCATCAAGTCCGAGAGGCGGACACCGGAACACCGGTAGACCTCCAGGAACGAAGGGCATCGTATTTCGTAATACAGCAAGAGGAGCTGACTATAACAAGAAGAGTCTCCAGCTTCACTCGAACGGTACGAACATTAGCGTGGCGGAAGGCGGACCTAACGGCCATGAGAGCCGGAATGCAAGTATCAAGACAAAGCGAACTGATTGCGCTCAACCCATTCATCGATGACCAAGGTACCCTCAGGGTGGGCGGAAGACTAGAAGCAGCAAAGATGGAATACGAACGCCGACATCCACCAATCTTACATCGGCAACATCACCTGGCAAGGATTATCGTGAGAGATTTGCACTTGAGACTGATGCAGGCTGGAAGCCGGTTACTGCTATCGGCAGTTAACTCCCGGTACTAGATCATAGGGAGTCGAGAACTTGTCCGGAGGGTCATCGCTGAATGCACGGTTTGCGTTCGTCACAAGGGACGGGTGCTATCTCAACAAATGGCCGCATTGCCAGCCAGTAGGATTAATCCCGCACGGCCATTTAGTAACACCGGCGTCGATTATGGAGGTCCTATCACTCTTCGGACATGGAAAGGACGCGGCGCGAAGCGAGTCAAAGGCTACATCTGTCTCTTCGTATGCTTGGCAACCAAGGCAATACATCTCGAAGCGGTTAGCGAGCTGTCCAGCGAGGCTTTCCTGGCAGCATTAAGGAGATTTCTCGCGCGTAGGGGTTTTTGTCACACTTTATGGAGTGATAATGGTACCAATTTCGTTGGGGCATGCCGAGAACTTTATGAGCACATAAACCGGAAGGCTACCCAGGACCGGATCATGGCGGAATTGGCCACCAACGGCATCACTTGAAGATTCATTCCCCCGGCAGCTCCCCACTTTGGTGACTTGTGGGAGGAAGGAATCAAGTCCGTGAAGCATCACCTGAAGCGAGCTATTGGAAATGCGTTTCTGACGTTCGAGGGGCTTACTACCGTGTTGGCCCAGATCGAGGCTTGTCTGAATTCCCGACCGCTGGTCGTCCTGCCAACGGAGCCTGGCGACCCCGAGGTGTTGACCTCCAGTCATTTCTTAGTTGGAGGACCAGCTATGAGCGTCCCGGGAGTCGATCCGGGAGAGACAACAATCACTTGGCGCTCCAGATGGAAGTACTTGCAGGCGTTGTATCGAGCATTTTGGTACCGGTGGAGGAACGAATGCCTCCACACGTTGCAGGACCGCAACAAATGGTATCATCCGGGACCAAACCTAGGAAATCCGGTCGTGGTGCTTCTGAAGGACGAGCAACTATCTCCGACCTATTGGCCCATGGGAAGGGTCATCGAGCTTCATCCTGGCAGAGATGGCAAGGTGCGGGTGGCAACTGTAATGATTCAGGGAGGAACCCTTAAGCGACCCGTCACGAAGTTGGTCCTACTCCCGGTTCCGGGAGATAAGACGGTGAACCGACAGTTCAAGGTGGGCAGAATGTTGGAGACGGAGCAGCACACGACGGCCGACTAGCAGCACACGACTGCCGATTGGCAGACTGAGCATCGCACATTTTATACTCTGGCTCCTTGTTCCTGTGACAACATGCGAACGGGGGAAAGGAGACAAAAAAGCGAATATAAGCAGCGGCAGTTGTGGAGTTGGTACCAGTACAAATCAAGCAGTCAAACGCTGCACATCAACATTGTAAAGAGATCAACAGATTGCATTGTTTTATATTTAAAGGTTAAGAATAAATTTTCGAAAGTAATAAAGCTAGTTTACACGTGTGGTTCGGCTAAAGAATAACCCTCTATGTTTATTGTGCGCCTAAAGTCCACTTTCAACGTCAACTAATATGCATTCACAGATTGACGGGTATGGGAGTTGAACTCCATTTTTGGACGAATATAACTCTTGTAAATAGTGGCCAGGTTAGATGGAGTGAAATATCTTTTGCATCTCTTAAGGAATCCCATACATTTGGCTGCACTTTTCGCAGTTTCAAATATAGGGTCATTCCAGTTAAGAGTCGAATTAATTCGAGTGCCGAGGATTGATAATTCCTTGGCTTCGTCGATGCAAGTGCCGTTCATAGACAGTATATTTACTTTGGGGTTCACCTTTGACGACAAGAGGCAACCCTGAGTTTTTAGGGCATTGAATTCTACTCGGTTAGATAATTCCCACTGATATATCATGTTGAGGTCTGAATTCAATGTATCAAGCATAAGTTGCTGGTTGGAAGTGACGTTCGAAGAGTTTGGACGGGAGTGTTCGTATGAGTATGAGAACTCAATGTGTGAATTGGGTTGTGAGTAATTGACAAGAGATCATTTATAAAGATGAGGAAGAGAGTGGATGAGAGTACCGAACCCTGGGGAACACCCGCGTTAATTTGATGGGAGACAGATTTGACACCATCAAGAACCACTTGGATTAAACGGCCAGAAAGATAGTCTCTTATCAATTGGATCAGGGAATTGTCCACTCCATATGAATGTAATTTTGACAAAAGGGCCTTGCTTTCACCGAGGTAGTAGGTGGAATGGTAAGGTACGCCATCTGATCTCCTGTGGACCTGTTGCTACGAAAGCCATGTTGGCAGTCATAGAGGAGGTCATTTGATTCCAGATATTTCGAAAGTTGACGGTTGATAAGAGATTCCATTACCTTGGAGAGAATAGAAGTTAGCGCTATGGGTCGATCAGAAGAAAGGGATGATTTGTCACCCTTTTCGGGAATTGGCTGAATGTTCGCTGACTTCCATCTATTTGGGAAACGACCAGTAGAATAAGACAAATGGAAGAGTTTCCGCAGTGGTTTGGCGAGTGACGAGGAACATCTCTTCAAGAGGATTGGGAGAATGCCATCCGGACCAACGGATTTGTGTGCGTATAGCTCCTTGAGTGCGTAAGCAAACAGTAGGTGTTCGGAAGCGAATCTGGCTCATGGTGTGTTGCTTATGTTCAAGTTGAGCGGGAACTGATGTAGTATCAGGCAGCGCCAAGTTCGCTGCAAAATGTGCAGCAAGTAGATTCGCTTCCTTTATTGCACTGGTGACTGGTCTGTCATCGACTATTAACGAAGGAATGGATGAGAAGGCCAAGTTTTGGATGTTCTTCACAAATGCCCAGAAGTTTCTACTACCTGTGGAAGAGTGTAGTATTTTTGGTCTCATTCTCTGGTCATGCAAGAACTTGGCGTGTTGAATATACGCATTGCAGTCATTCCTAGCTCTCTTAAATCTTTTCCGGTTTTCCTTAGTATTGTTTGATTTATACAACCGGAAGCTCAACTCTTTGGCCTTAATGGCTTCTCTGCACCCAGAATCAAACCACGTATTTCTCTTGGGTTTGATACTTTATTCGTGATTGTATGGAAGGTTTGGGCGACGGATCTACCGGTGCAACTTGTGTTATGGCAACTTATCGACCTTCTTTGAACCTTATATGCATGTGTTTTTGATAGTGCTAAACCACCATAAGCCTTCTGCTACATCTACATTCTGTCAAAAAAGTCCCGGGAAGTGATTGTTTAAAAAGCCCACTTAAAGTCCGGTCATGTGGACTGACACTTGTCTTGCCAAGCATTCTAACGAGGAGCGCACGCGTAATTTCCCAGACCAATAAAATTCAAATATTTTTAGAAATACAAATGTTGTGATTTTTTTGTTGTGATCCTTCTCTCAGGGAGCGTGTCTCCTTGTCCTGAAAAGAATGAGAGATCTCTTTAGACCGCTCCTGAGGGGACCCGTTGCGGTCGCCACCGTGCTTCCGGGGCCTCCGGGATGAGTGACGACCGATTGTTGAATAAAAGAGTTTTGAATTTCTGCCGAATCTAATAAAAATGCAGTTTTTGGAATCTGCAACTACTCTTATTAATTTTAATATTTACTTTAAATTATTGGCGTCCTTAAACGTCGGACGCCAACTTAGGGACTGATTTTATTGTCATATAAAACTGGAAGCCTCCAATTATCGGCTTTAATACAATAAACGAAAGGATATTCACGTGAATTAAATAATAACTCTTTGCTAGTACATTAAAAATTATTTTCATACAAGACTATAACTTAGTCTCGTATGATTCTTTATTTTAATTTTAAAACTAGTTGATAAAGTTAATTTCTACTTCATTGTGACACTAGAGGAATTCCCACACACAATACCTCTCTAGAGGAGTTCTCATACACCAGCGATGCAGATTGTATTCTATATTTTTTTACTCCCTATGATGGTCATGCATCCTGTGTATGTTGATTGGTATCTTGGCGTCCTTTTCATTGGTCATAGCCATTCATGGATATGTTAAGGGATTCTAATGAAAAGGGATTCTTTATTTATGGCTATGTTAAGAGGTTCTTTATTTGTGGGGATGCTAAGGGATTCTAAGAATGTTTATGCTAAGGGATTATTTTATTATGGGTACGCTAAGAGGTTCTCTATTCATGGCTATCCTAAAGGATTCTTTGTTTGCTCAATTCGATGATAGTGCATAAGCCTCGCAAACGTGCACGGACCTACAGAGGAGCCCCCTGCCGACGAAAAAAAAAGACGTCTACGAGAACGTCGAACGGGCTCTCAATGCCTGCCCAAGATACGATGTGAAAATCGTCCTCGATGATTTGAAAGTCAAAATAGGTCGGGAGGCGGTTTTCAGGCACTATGCAGGTTCCCATAGTTTGCATGGAACACTAATGACAATGGACTACGTGTCATGGAACTAGCAGCATCAAAGAACTTGGTCGTTGCAAGTACCAGGTTTCCCCGTAAAGGTATCCACAAAGCCACCTGGGTATCACCTGATGGAGCTGTAGGAAAAATCTTCGTTATGTGCCGGCATTGGCACAGGTTCACAAAGATTACCTATCAAGTTCATGTGTGACATGCAATTTTAACTTACTGTCACGGTTATGAAATACTCCACTTGACGAGCTGCACAACAAGAAATGAAACGCACAGGATAGGGTTGGTTATAACTGATTTCTATTGTCAACTTTTTCTACACATGTAGTTAATGTTCACAATGGTGTTTTGAAGCTAAGTTAGTAAATGTTATTGATCCTTTTTAAGAAGGATAGTATACTATGTAACTGGGTTTATATGTGGGACACTGCTTATTGATTTAGGTTTATGGTATTCTTAAACTTACTAATGACTGTACATTCACTGAACTATAAAACACGACTGTTATTAACGCTTGGGGGTGTGAGCACCCCCGTGTGCGCTCTACCGGGATGAAAAACGACGCGCACTGATCGGTAGAGAATTCTTTTTGGAAATTTGAATAATGCATTAAATGCGTGAATGATGGGAGAATTCTTTTCAGCAATTTTTAGGTAATGCGTTGAAAGCATTGAATGTCCTTGAGAACGGAAATGGTTTTGATGAAGAGAATGTTTGCAGGTGCTAATGCGGTTGCATTAGCGAAAAACAATGGGGTTTTAGGAGCTTCAGGACAGGAAGCTTTGGAGGTACTTGGGAAGGTGAGTAGTGGCGTTTAGTGGAACCGCCACGGAGTCACTCGCAATCAAATTGAACACGTGTTGATAGATCGCCATCACTCCTCGAGCCTGATGACGCTTCAGAACGTATCATAATCTCTGACTTCATAAAGGATAACCAGGCGGACGTGATCCCCGTACCCGAAACCAGGTTGCATCCATGTTCCCACCCCATATTCCCAAACTTTTCCATGATTCGAAGAGATGGAACCCTCACTGGTGGCCCTACTATCAACGGTGGTGCCACCCGTACACTAGTTAATAGCGGACTTCGCCATGAAGCTATATTTTGAGAAAGAAATGACGTATACAGATTTAATGGGTAAATATATTTTTATTGAGATACAGTTGAGTTTGTGAGAAGAAAAAATAGTAATAAGGGATGAGACTAGCTTTTTTTTACACTAACGCGCGCACAGATGGTGTTTTAAGTTACTCTTAAACGTTAGATCACAGTGCGAGCGTAAGGTATAGTTTTCCGAGTGCGGATTGGCTTACGGAGACGCATTGCATCCGCGGATCATGTTCCAATCAACACGGCTGCCTTACGCAATGAACTCCAGTAACACCTTTGTTCATGGGTTAAGGCTTGCCTCTAAGAACTCGATGGAGGGAGAGTAAGTCCTGGGGCTATAATGCCGGGCGTAGAAGAGAAATGAACGCACCTTAAAAATACTGTCATCACTGCCAACTCCATCTTAGGCAGTAGTCGTAGAGATCGGAACCACTGGTTTGATGATGAGTATAAACTAGCGACTGATCGTAAGAATACTACATACCGGGCACTGCAGCAGTCTCATAGGACGCGGGTACGCGAGAAGAAATACAAAGTGCTCAGAAGATCTGACAAAAGGACTTCACAGACAAATGAAAAGTGCCTGGCAGAAAAACCTTGTCTGTGAAATAGAGAAAAGTAGAGAGCGAGGTCCACACCAGGCGGGGAAGTTCTACCAAATAATCCGCAGTATGACGCGGTACACACCACGCTGCACTTACTTCAGCGATCAAAAGGCTAATCTGATCACCGATCCTGAAGGCATTCTGGCGCGATGGGAAATGCACTTCAATGAATTCCTAAATGGTCAACTCACAGAAGAATTAAAGGCTCCACCTATACAAAATCAAGACCAAATGCTGCCGTCACCACGCATTGAGGAAACATTAAAAGCCATAAGACAGCTCAAATCAAATAAAGCCCCCAGAGCTGATGGCATACCAGCTGAGCTAATCAAACAAGGAGGACAGTGTTACATCACGCAATTCATGAGATCGTGGTGCACTTATGGGAGTAAGAGGAGATGCCGAAAGATTGGCGTGGTATAATTTGCCCCATACATAAGAAGGGAGATATCTCACTGTGCAGCAACTATAGAGGTATAACATTGCTGAGTACCGCCTATAAGATCCTTTCCTCTATCCTACAAGATCGTATAGCCCCATATGCTAAAGTCATCATTGGTTCATATCAGGGTGGCTTCATCCCAGGCAAATTAGCGATTGATCAGATATTCACCCTTAGGCAGGCGATGGAAGAAAGTCTGGAATTTAAAATTCCATTATATCATATATTTATGGACTTTAAGGCCGCCTACGACAGCATAGCCAGGGTAGAAGTAAATAATGCCATGAGAGAGTTCGGCATTCCAAACAAATTGACACGACTTTATAGATTGACCATGACCAATGTAACTAGTCAAGTCAAAATAGCGGGATTGCTGTCCAAACCAATATACATCTTTAATGGACTCCGACAAGGGGACGGCCTGGCCTGCCTCCTCTTCAACTTGGCATTGGAGAAAGCACTCCGCAACTCTAAAATTACAAATAGAGGGACTATTGTCACCAAGCCCTGGTAGATATTTGCCTACGCAGATTACATCGACATCATCGGTAGATCCGATTCGGCCGTACAGGACTCCTTCACCCAGATCGAACAGGGGGCACAAAAACTGGGACTGCATATTAATGAGAGAAAACTAAGTACATGGTGGCAACTTCTGCGAAGAGATGACCTAAGGTTGGTAAAACTGTCAGGGTAGCGGAGCACGAATTTGAAGTAGTGCAATCCTTTAACTACCTTGGGTCAATAGTATCAGCCGATAACAATATGGAAGAAGAAATACGCGAACGGCTGATTAAATCCAACAAAGCCTACTATGGTCTATCACGGCTCTTTAAATCCCGAAATTTATCCAGAACATCCAAGCTACTACTGTACAAAACCATGGTCTTACCGGTACTCATGTATGGATCCGAGACCTAGGTGCTCAATAAAAGGCACTCTGAACTCTTGGCCGCATTCGAGAGGAAGGTCTTAAGAAGAATTATTGGCCCCGTATGTGAGGGAGGTGGTGCGAGGGTAATAACCTTGCCCGGAAAAACAAATAATTATGGACAAATTTACAAGTCTCGGATAAGGACCGGATACCGGTGGAGAGACTTGCTAAATAAGGCCAAGACCGGATCCCGGTTGTAGTGCCGATGATGATGATGATGTGAGGGAGGACGATTCCGGAGACGCTACGACCATGAGTTGTAAGCGATCTACCTTGAACCTAATGTTGCAAGAAAAATTAAACTCGGTAGACTCCGGTGGGCGGGATACCTAGATCGAATGAACGAAGAGGAGGTTCCCCGGAAAGTCCTTTGTGGCAGGATGTATGGAAGGCGACAGCGGGACAGACCTTGTTTGCGATAGAGGGACGGCGTAGACCAGGCCGCCCAGGGCCTGGGAGTGCCAAACTGGATGACATAGGGTAAAGATCGGTATCGGTGGAGAGACTTGCTAAATAAGGTCAAGACTGGATCCCTGTTGTAGTGCCGATAATGATGATGAGGGTTGCCAACTAGAGACAGGTGAGTATTTGTCACATTTCGAGTGATCTACCAACATATAATGAAAGCGTTATCTATTTTAAGTTATTCTGATCTCTTTAACTATGATTTTCGTTTATAAGTTAATCCCCAAAAAGACTTAGATCTAAATGTGTCACCTAAATGTCCAAATTGTTCGTTTGCGCATGGCAAACACGTAAACGTACAATTTCAAATAACTTACGCTATTTTTTTTTTCAGTAGAGGGTAGTATTTTTAACCGTTTAGGGTATTTCATTTGAAAAAAAAAAACACGGTGTGTAAACAATATCATCATCATCATCATCGGCACTACAACTGGGAACCGGTCTTGGCCTTATTTAGCAAGTCCTGAGGCTTGTTAAATTTTCCATAATGATTTGTTTTTTCCGGGCAAGGTCATTAGTCTTCCGCCAGAGCCTCTGATATCTGTCTCGCTTTAATTCGGCGGTCGTCTAGCACCATTTGGTGAACTTGAGCCATGTTATCGTCAGTTGTTGCTGGGCGTCCCGAACGTTCATCGTCTCCCCGACGGGGAATCGATCCCCGGTCTCCCGCGTAACAGGTGGGTATACTAACCACTATACTATCGAGAGTGTAAACAATATACAGTCTTGCCATTCAGGGGTCACATTAGATGTAGGCGTTTCTTGTGGATGACTCTTTGTTTGACTATAAACACAAGTATGGTCATATTTAGTATTTCCAACAACTCGGAGGATGATTACGTCAGACGACAAAGTGGGTGGAGCCAACTGCCTCGTTCTTATGGTCAATTCGACGCCATCGGAATTTCTCGAGAATTAAAAAAAACTTGGTGTGACTTTGTTATTGTCTTTCCATTTACGCTGATTCCGTTCAGGAAGTGTGTTCCCCAATTTTTTGGTGGTATAAAATTGCGATATAAGGATTTAAATGCCTCAAAGGCGTCGTAATTTAAAGCCTTCGCAAGCACTTCCCAAAATTATTAATTTATACTAATGTACAGCGAAGGGAAATGGGAAGGATGTACATTCTGGGTTCCTGAGATCCGAGATGGACATGGGAGCGACATATGAGGCAGACAGTGGCTTCAGCAGTAATAATGGAATGTACGCTGAGGTCAGAAGAACCAAACAAATGATGTACTTGGTGGTGTAATGCAACAGACGTGATAACAGGAGCGGAGCAGAAGATGAAATCCAACTCGAACCGCTGTTCTTCGTGAAATAACAGGATTGTATGTCGGTGGGAGATCATTTTACTCGACAAAATTCCGATAAAAAAGTCAAAGAAGTAATATTCAGATACTCTAAAACCCTTAAGCCGATTTACTTTATTTCTTGTGTTTCGAGTTTTAATCCTGATAGGAATGTGCAAATACTGGGTGTCCCAGAACTTTAATTTATAATTTTGTTTTTTATTATTACTACCTTTTTTTCTCAACATGAATATTATTTAATAAGAAGGCGGATAGGTTTCATGAATCAGTAAGTTAGGAAATAAGATACCATAAGCTAGAGTTTAATCATTTTTGTCTAGCGAGTAAGTAAATTATAATAAGAGGAAGAAATAAAAAATGATATAAAAATGAAAATGAAATGAATGTTATAATTTATATCATCTAAATTTGTTCTATTATTTTGCACTCTTCTAAACGGGGCTCAAAACTTCAGAAAACTGCCCGGACAATGTTCTCTTAATGCTAACATATCTGTTTGAATATTTGATTTTAATTGATCCTGAGAGCGAGGTTTGTTGCTACATAGACGGTGTCTGTCCGCAGGTTTACGTTCTTAAAAACATCCATCTGCCATCGGGCGAAAAAAAAAATTTTGTACAAGGCGTCTGGTGACAGATTTATATATGATTGCTTCATAAAATAATAAACGGTGTGGGAGGGGGTGGCACCGTGCGACTCATGCACGAGTTTTTCAGTCACGATGTCGCAGTGGACGGGAGAACATGGCGCATTCAATTGCCGCCTCAATGCTTAAATTGGTAAGGAGGTTGTGTCTTGCGTTTGATTGTGCAAACGTAAGTTCAACCGAAGACTCTTGCTATTCTGCAGTCCGTCATAATTACTGGTGGAAAGTTGGGTCCCAAAACTCAGCCGGCCCGTGAAATACCACCCCATTAAGTTATAAGCTCCGTGAAGTGGAATCCCTGAACATCTTTGGGACCCTGGCTGATGGACTCGCCCGAGAAAAAAAAAACGGCGCTAATTCAGGGCTTTAGGTTTGCCTATCCTGAGAGAAGTAAAATAAAAAAAAATAAAAAAATTCGCTATCGAAAGGTGGCGATGCTTACGTTGTCAAAATTAAAAACCTTCAATTTAGCTTACTTCAGCATACGGCGCAAGAATGAAGCTCCTTTTCGTCAAATGTGTGCACCTTGTTGGAAGTCATTTGGATAATATAATAATTCTTCTTAAAAAATGAAATCTGCAACATTGATCTATATAAAAATATTTTAATGAAGGCATAATTCAAGCAGTTCGGTTTCTATACAATTTTAAGGAAGGATGTCAAGTCAGAGCTATGTCCAAGTCAGTTTAGGCCACCACCTCGTGAATCTTCACTAACTTTAGTGAATTGCACCAAAAACGAACTTCATTGAAAACAAGTTGCTTTCTCGTGGTTGTCTAGTCTCGTAGTCCCATGGGATAAGATTAAACGAAATTCAAATTATTTACAGTTAATGATGTCCCATGTGAACTTTCAACGTGTGATAGCAAATAATCCCTCCACTGGACAATAGCTGTTTGTTCTCTTGCACATGGGGCACATTTAACGAAAGTTTGTTTTCCTAAGGACAGTCATCAAAGCCTAATTGGATGCGTCGCGATATGAACCCCTGATTTTATTATGAACTTATGTACTTATCGGAATCAGGACAAAAACATCAAGTGGCTGCGACAGCGACAATGTATCGTTGACATCCTGATTCTTTTCCCCGGCCCATTCCTTTTCAGTCATATATCGATGTTGACAATTTTGTTTCCTGGAGAATGTGCTCAGTCAATCCAATGGAAATAGTAAACAAATTAAATTGACATTCTCTCCCCACACTTTAAGATTCAAGAATAAGTATTAACACAAACACATACACCCACACTCACCGGATGTTTATATAGTTTTACAGGAAAACGACAAGAAAATCCATCCTCGATTTATTTTACTTCTCTCTTCCTATTCAAAGGATTCCCTAAGTTGGGAAGCAAATTGTATTTACGTTCAATGCGACGTAACAACGTAAACAGTAAACATGTCCCAGGATAAGGGTAAGAAAAGGTCGAGGTATTGCTGGTGTGCTCCGATAAGTCGGTCGTTTCCATCTGATAAGAAACGTTTGCATTTGTCTGGTCAATATGTTTTGAGGAACTCTGAAGGACACCGCAACGGTCGTTTATTGTTGATTTAGGGGCGAAATGTAACGTTATAATCCTTACAGTGTTTTCATGAGACCAATTGGATTAAACGAGACACAACAACCACTTAGAGGTTTAACGGTCATGACAAGATGGCTGAACTAGGAAATTGGGGAAATTTTGAAAACGACCAATAACGTCCATTGAAATTTGAATGCTGGACTTATAAAGCAAATACAGTGCCCTATCGCTGGAGCGAAAAACGCTGGAAACAAGATCTGATCGAATTGATAGCTTTCTTGGGAAAAGTTGATTGGTGTCAACAGGCGATTAACAAACAAGAAAATTTCAATGACAATCAAAGCTTCAGTAATTAAGATTTATAAATCAACCACGCTAATTACGAGAATAGAATTATTATTGGGGTTCAGCCAATTCATTAAGTGCCCAGAATTACAATTGGCAAATGCGCTACTTTTTATATCAATTTTGGATAAACAAATGGCTGTTCCCAAAATGATGGGCGAGTGAGTAAGGTTATCCGAATGTGCAATGGAACTACTATCGGAATAATTCACGATTTATTAAACAGAAAAGTACAATTCAAATAATTTTCAACATTAATGAAGGATAATATTATTTGTCACATACGATAAAGGGTTTTGTTTTTGACATTAATCGTCCTATGTTTAGCTTAGAGTGTCCGCGGGAAACCAGTAAGTTGATATTTAACATATATAAGTTTAAGTTTAACCATTATTTGCAGTCTAGTTGGTACTTTAACAATCTAAGACGACATAAAATAAAAATGATTTCAAAACGAATAAATAATTAAATAACACATGGTAAAAATGTTATGATTGATCTTTCTGTGGGATACAAGTATGAGTTACAAACAAAATGTTTACTTGTTCTTCGATATTCATGTTGTCGTCTCTGTGTTACTTTCCAATATTACGCTGGGTCCATTTTCTAAAGTACTGTAGCGAGCTTAGGGTTCGCTGGATTATTTATTTTGAATAAATAAGAGCCGTTAAACCGATTTTGAATTAATATAACACTTTATTAGTCCGTTAATAACAACCGGTACTTATACCGTACACTTAACGATTACTTGACTTATCGCTTCCACACTTACTACTTATCGCTTGCTTTACTTACTTATTACTTTTTACTTCGGCACTTATCGCTTGCTTCACTTTCTACTTCTTACTCATTCCCATGGTCTGTGTGCGACGTATTTATACCGTTTCCTTATTCTGATTCGGCGTTTCGTTTCCGTCCGTTCCATAGTCTTGAATGTTCTACTGTTCCTAGTCTCCAGTTTTCCATTACTTTATAGAATATTCTAGTACTCTGTTTCGGACTCTCTAGAATATTCTAGTACTGATTGTCATATGCGTCACAGTATTTATATTCTATTCTATTCTATTCTATTTATTGGCCTGTAGGAAACCCGGAAGTTCATGACCTCACCGACTCGTCTCCGCCATTGTTCCCTGTCCTGTGCATTCTCCTTCCACGTTCGACCATCCGATCCGATCTCCTCGAGGTCAAACCTAACATTGTCCTGCCATCTCCGTCGCGGCCGTCATGTCGGTCTCTTTCCCGTTGGCTTACCGTCAAGAATTCTATGCACGGTCCTATCGTTGCCCATTCGCGCCAAGTGTCCGGCCCGTCTTAATCTTCGCGACTTGATTGCTCTCACTATTGTAGGTTTGTGGTACAGCTCTTCCAATTCGTGGTTTTGGAGTTTCCCCCATTGTCCTGCCTTTTCGTCATATTTGCCGCCAAACATATCCCTTAGAACTTTATTCTCGAATACGTGGAATTTGTTTTCTTCTGGTTTTGTGAGAGCCCATGTTTCGCATCCGTATAGAACAATCGACATGATTATGGTTCTATAGACACGGAGCTTTATATTACGTGAAAGCGGTTTGGATTTCAGCAGTTTACTGACTGCGTGCCAACTAGCGTTACCGGAGTGCATTCTTTTGTTAATTTCCTTCGACATTTCGTTACTGGCCGTCAGTATTATTCCCAAATATTTAAATTCTTTGACATTTTCAAATATCTTGCCCCTGATGTTTATGTGTGTTCTCTGAGTTCCACCTGGTCTCGCCGTAATCATGTATTTTGTTTTGTTTTCATTTATTTCTAGGCCCACCTCTTCTGCCGCTTTTGCATGATGATTTCATTGTTTTTACTTTTAGTTTCGGGATTATCGCCTAAAACGGCGATGTCATCCGCATATGCGCGCACTTGTGTCACCCCGTTCAGGGATGATCCGGCCATGTTGTCGTCTTGTACCTTTCTGATGACATACTCTAGCACAAGGTTAATCCCCCTGTTTTAGTCCGTCTCGATTTCAAATGATTCTGAGAGGTGGTTTTCTATTCTAACTCGCCCTTTGTTTTCGTTCATGCAGATTTGGTTGAGGGCGCCATATTTTTTCGGGATTCTCAGCTCAACTACAATATGGTAGAGTCTTTGCCCTGCGACTGAGTCGTCGGCTTTTTTGAAGTCAACGAACAGTTGGTGAACCGTTTCTCCGTATTCCCACTTCTTTTGCAGTAGTTGCCTTATTGTGAACATTTGGTCGCTTGTTGGCCGGTTCCTACGGAATCCAGCTCGGTAGTGTCCCAGTGTTTCTTCTGCGTAAAGTGTGATTCTCGCCAGTATGACATTTGTTAGTATTTTGTATGTGCAATGATATTCCTCTATAATTTTCGCAGTCAGATCTGTCACCTTTTTTGAAAATGGGGACGACTATTGAGGTTTGCCATTCTTCCGAAATGATTTCCCTATCCCATATTGTTTTAATCAGTTGGTGGATCTTTCGAGCGGTTGCCTCTCCTCCATGCTTCACGATCTCTGCCGGTATGCAGTCGACTCCGGGAGCCTTGTTGTTTTTCAGTGGTTTATTGTGTCTACAACTTCGTGGAAAAAGGGCTCTGGGATCTGAGGCTGGCTGTATGTACATCTGGTGCGTTTGTTTGTGATTGATGGGTGCGCACATTGAGCAGGTTTTCAAAGCACTGCTTCCATCTTGTCACGATATTGTTTGTTTCTGTCACCAGACGGTCGTTTGTGTCTCGGATTATATTGGCTCTCCCTCGGTAGCCATTTCTAATTGAATTTATGCCGGCGTACATACTTCTAATATTTTTTGTTCTGGAGTTTTCTAGGATTTTTTCGATTCGATTCTTAGCCCATTCGGGTTTTTTTTGCGTTTGAAAAGTCTCGTTGTCTCTTTCCGAATTTTTGCTTATCTTTCTGCGTTGACTTCATCATATTCTTCTAAGTGGATCATTCTGAGGCGTTTACGTCCTTCAATCTTCGCCCTGCACTCATCGTCAAACCAAGGTTTGGACTTAATTGTTTTTTTAAATCCTAATAGTTTTTAGGCTGTTTATTTGATTACGTCTCTGATCAATTCCCATTTAGCGTCCACATTATTGGTTTCCTCTTCCTCACTACTGCTATTCTCTAGGATGGTAAATCTACGCGTTAGTTCGTCTTTATATTCACCCCTTTTGCGCAGGTCTTTTACTTTATCATTATCGAACTTTTTGCTCGTCTCCCGTGACAGCCCACGTGAGTTTGCTGCGAGCCGACTCCTAATTTGGTCCATCACTTGAAGGTAATCGGAGTCGAAAGTATTTATAGAACCAAACATTTTTATTCGTTCCAGTTTTGGAATTAGGAACAAGCCACTTGCTTTTTGTGATTACAAACTAGTGGTTTTTTTTTTTTGTTTTTTTTTTTTACTTCTCCCAGGAAAGGCGAACTTATAGTACCGCCGAATCAGCGCCCTGAGATGCTATTTTTTTTCTCGACCGGGTCTATCAGCCAAGCTCTGAAGGATGCTCAAGGATATCTCCCAACCATTTCACGTCAGTTAAACCTAGGTTTGCACAATCAAACGCAAGACACAACCTCCTTACCAACTCAGCCATTGCGGCGGCCCTACTCTCTACCGCTTGTTTTTTTTATATACTTGGGCTAAATATATGCCTATATGTTCTTTGTCTCACATTCTCTCTCACATACCACATGAATATTGTGGGAGAACTCGTCTCCAGACAAGGTGTTTCACATTGGTGCAGATTGCGGGAAAAAAGTTTTTGAAAAAGAGAGGTCAGTGAAAGGATTGACTTGAATGAATGAGTAAAAGGCAGCTCAAAGACTTATACAACTTTATTTTATGAGTCGTGCTCACACAAACGGCTCGCTTAAGCCTAACTCATTTCCATGCATTCGTTTCGCTCACTTTTTAAATTCACTTCAAACAGGTTGCTCGCGTCCCATAGAATCGCAACTTCTCTCTTATATTATCACTGCGGCTGCCATGTATTGCCAGCGCTGCTTTCTCCTTTCATTCCTTTCTTTCTCTCACATTCTCCCTCACATACCACATGAATATTGTTGGAGAACTCGTCTCCCGACAAAGTGTTTCACATAGGTGGCGATTCCAGTGTGCGCTCAACCACTGTGAAGAAACATAGCACAAAAGAAAATGGGAAATAAACAATAAGCGATATTAAGATAGCAATCCCGCAGCTTAAATAATAGCGAGAAGAAACATATTCTCGTTTCTAAGCGGCCGTAGGTTGATGTATCGACTTTTGCTGTGATTCTCATCGTTATGACATTGGTTTGAATCGCATTCTTCCTTATCGTCGCAAAACCTTATAGTTGGTTACAATGGCGTGATCTGTACACCTGTTACACACCCTCTAATGGCTGGACTTTACTTTATCAGTTCCTCACAGAGCATTGGCTCACTTTTCCTTTATCGCTCGCTTCCTCGCTTCATTGTTCCCTCCTGAAGTGAACGCAATAATATTAATAGGGTGAGAGGTGTGTGCCGATTTCAACAGACATGACACGCCACAGCCCCATACAAAGAAACACAGCACACAAAAAAAGCCGTTTTGGAGCCGATGATAGAAACTCGCAAATCCAACCAAATCAAAACTCGCCCATAGATAGAAGCACGTTTCCCAGGCAGATCCACATTTGCCCAAAAGGGAAAGAAGAGAGATGCGTGGCCAAAGGGTGAAGAGGCTTCCAAAAAAGGAACCGATAAAGCCAATATTAAAAAAAAATTGCCACACCGAGACGATAGAATAATATCTCAAACCGGGGAAAAGCATATGCGGATATATAGAAGTTCTCGAAGGCCAAGTCCAAGCTAAGTGACTCGGAAATAACGTGAATAAAGTTCGAAAGACAGCAAAAGGGAATTGTTGCTAGAACTGAAACGCCGACTAGAGGCCGCCACTGACACACCGAAAGCAAAAACACAACAAGTATTAAAGAAAGATACCAATGTGAAAACAGCGTCACAGGAAATCACCGTCGATTACCATGATCTAGATGAGATTACCGCGGTCGAGGAAATCCTGACAGCGATCGCTATAGAGTTCACTGCAATGAACGCGATCCCCAAGAAACGGGTAAAGGGCTTATGAAAGAAACTAAATGGCACGCAACCTGCCATGATCAGCCTACCAAGCGAAAAGGCTAGCATATTATTGATCACCGGTATCCTACGCGTCGGATGGGTGAGATGCAGGCTACGAGAACACATCACACCCACATGATGTTTCAGAAGCTGGGAATGCAGGCATGCGGCGAAATCCTGCAAATCCCAATAAGATCGTTCGGAAAACTGTGTGAAATGTGGTGGAAAGGGGCACAAAGAGATGGGCTGTAATGCACAACCCAAATGCATAATCTGCGAATCAGGGTACGAAGACGGTAACGAACACTCAACAGGGTGTTACAAATGCCGAGCATTTAAAAACGCGATGGCCAATCTTCTGAATAAAAATGAGCAGGCTTATGTGCATTCAAATTAACCTAAACCATTTTGGAGCCGCATAAAGTCTCTTCTCCCAAATGGAATATGATGCCGATGTGGTATTCATCAATAAACAGTACAGGATGCCTGCCACTGGTACAATTACATGGGAAGAAGACAGCAGCGGAACAGTGGCCATCTAGACAACTGGAAATTCCACCATAGAACACAGAACTGTCCAGCGGCAGGTAGGAATCGCTAAAATTAGAGTGTGAGCGAACATAGAGAGCAAAGTCTCTGCTTTCAACCCGGCGAAGGCCAGGACGACCCTTGTCCATGTTCAATCCAAGTTGACATGCAGTCTCCACGTGACACCCCTGGATAGCTACTTTGGCATCCGCCAAGTAGTGAACCAATGCATGCAGCGACATCCTGAGACAGGTTGGCACAAGACTTATAACCATGCCCGTAAAAATGAATTATTATGGAAAATTAAACAGGTCTCGGATATGGACCGGATAAACGACGAGTATCACGAAAACGAAAATGGCTAGACGATTTAAGGATTTTCTCATGGGACGTCCACTCACTATACAGAGCTCGAGCTGCACAGCAGCTAGCCGATGGCCTGTCCGAATATAAGCCTGACATAACAACATTACAAGAAATAAGATGGACGGGGAGTGGTGTTGTTCAAAGAAACGAGTATGACATTTATTACAGCTGTCATGCAAAACACCATGTGATCGGGGTAGGCTTTCTAGTCAGCTAAAAACTGAAGCCTGCCATTATCGCATTTAATGCAATAAACGAAAGGCTATGCACTCTTCGCGTGCGAGGCAAGTTCAAGAATATAACCCCCATAAACGTCCACGGACCACCAGAATAGTCCCCTGACGACGAAAAGGAAGAATACTACGAGAACATCGAATGAGCCCTCAATGCCTGCCCAGGATACGACGTGAAAATCGTTCTTGGGGTGATTTGAAGGCGAAAATAGGCCGGGAGTCGGTTTTCAGGCACTACGCTGGTTCCCATAGTTTGCATGAGAACACTAATGACAATGGACTACGAGTTATCGAACTGGCAGCATCAAAAAACGTGGTCATTGCTAGTAGCACGTTTCCGCGTAAAGATGTCCCCAAAGCCACCTGGGCATCACCTGATGGAGCCACTCGCCACCAAATTGACCACGTGTTGATAGATCGCCGTCACTACTCGAGCCTGATGACGGTACAAACGTACCGAGGTGCCAACGTCAACTCGGATCACTATCTTGTTGGTACAGTTTTTCGAGCGCGGATTGGCTTACGGAGACGTATTGCATCCGCGGATCAGGTTCGAATCAACACGGCTGCCTTACGCAATGATAATACCAGTAACACATTTGTTCATGCAATAGGGCTCGCCTTCGAAGAGCTCGACGGAGGGAGAGTAAGTCCTGGGGCCAGAATTCCGGGTGTAGAAAAGTAATGGACACGCCTTAAGAATACTGTAATTAGTACTGCCAAGTCCATCTTAGGCAGTAGTCGTACCGATCGGAGCGACTGGTTTGATGATGAGGGCAAACTAGCGACTGAACGTAAAAATGCTGCATACCGGGCAATGCAGCAGTCTCATAGGACACGGGTACGCGAGGAGAAATAGAAAGAGCTCAGAAAATCTGAAAAAAGACTTCACAGACAAAAGAAAACTGCCTGGGAAAAAGCCTTGTCTGTGAACTAGAGAAAAGTACAGAGGAAGTTCTATCAAATAAGCCGCAATATGACGCGGTACACACCACGCTGCACTTACTTCAGCGATAAAGAGGGTAATCTGATCACCCATCGTGAAGGCATTCTGGGGCGATGAGAAATGCATTTCAATGAATTGCTAAATGGTGAGCTCACAGAAGAATTGGAGGCTCCACTAATACAAAATCAAGAGCAAATGCTGACTCCACCAAGCATTGAGGAAACATTAAAACCCATAAGACAGCTCAAATCAAATAAAGCCCCCGGAGCTGATGGCATACCAGCTGAGCTGATCAAACAATGAGGGACAGCGTTACATCGCGCAATTCATGAGATCATGGTGCACGTATGGGAGCAAAAGTACTGAGTAGTGCTGAGTACCGCCTATAAGATGCTCTCCACTATCCTACAAGATCGGATAGCCCCATACGCTAAAGTCATCATTGGTCAATATCAGTGTGGCTTCATCCCAGACAAATCAGCGATTGATCAGATATTCACGCTTAGGCAGGCGATGGAAAAATGTCTGGAATTTCAGATTCCATTATATCATCTATTTATAGACTTTAAGGTCGCCTACGACAGCATAGCCAGGGTAGAACTATATAATGCCATGAGAGAGTTCGGCATTCCAAACAAATTGATACGACTTTGTAGGTTGACCATGACCAATGTAACTAGTCAAGTAAAAATAGCGGGATTGCTGTCCAAAACAGGTAACATAATCAATGGACTCCGACAAGGGGACGGTCTGGCATGCCTCCTCTTCAACCTGGCATTGGAAAAAGCAATCCGTGACTCTGGCGTTACAACTATAGGGACTATTGTCACCAAGCCCAGCCAGATACTTGCCTACGCAGATTACATCAACATCATCGGTAGATCCAATTCAGCCGTACAGGACTCCTTCACCCAGATCGAACAGGCGGCACAAAAACTGGGACTGCATATTAATGAGAGAAAAATAAGTACATGGTGGCAACTTATGCGAAGAGAAGACCTATTCCTGGTCAAACTATCAGGGTGTTGGCGCACGAATTTGAAGTAGTGCAATCCTTTAACTACCTTGGATCAATAGTATCACCCGATAACAATATGGAAGAAGAAATATGGGGACGGCTGATCAAATCCAACAAAGCCTACTATGGTCTATCAAGGGTCTTTAAATCCCGAAATTTATCCAGAACATCCAAGCTACTACTGTAAAAGAGCATGGTCTTACCAGTACTCATGTATGGATCCGAGACCTGGGTGCTCAATAAAAGACACTCTGAACTCTTAGCCGCGTTCGAGTGGCAGGTCTTTGCGAGAATTGTTGGCCCCGTATGTGAGGGAGGACGATTCCGGAAACGCTGCAACCATGAGTTGTACTGATGTACTTTGAAGCTGATGTTGTAAGAAAAATCAAACTGGGTAGACTCCAGTGGGCGACGAGGAGCTTGCCCGGAGATTTTTCTTGTGGCAGGATGTATGGAAGGAGACAGCGCAGCAGACCTTGTCTGGGATGGAGGGATGGCGTAGACCGGGACGCCCAGAGTTTGGGAGTGCCAAACCAGATGACATCGGTTCGAAATTGGGACCAGTGGAGAGACTTGCTGAATAACCGGATCGCGGTTGTAGTGCCGAGGATGATGATGAAAAAAGCTTGGTTGAAACGCATCAGGTTGGTGCAGCAAGGACACGGCGATGATTGTTTCAGTGGGATAAATGTTTTTCGCATACAGGTCTTTTGGAAAGCAAAGAGAGGTTAGAAGATGATAATCAAAAGGAAGGCCAATCTCAGTTTGAACACCCGACATAATCGAAAAGGTATGCGATTTTATTGCAAATGATTACTGCATTTTGTTGATGTTGTAAATAAAGTTACGAATCGCATCAATGTTCACAAGAATTTGGGCATAGCGAAGACCTGTGCAAAATTTGTTTCATACACTTTAACGAATGATTAAAAACTGGTTCCATATAAATCCTTGTAGCCGCTTGAAAAGAAACGAATTTCCGAAATCAATTGTTACGGGTGACGAAGCATGGTAATCTAAAATCAAGCGACAAAGTGCAGAGTGGAAGTCGAAAAATTCACCAAAAGCCAAAAGTCGCGGAAAATTCCATCAAAATCGAAAACAAAACAAAGAATTTCTTCGATAGCAAAGGAAGCATCGACAGGAAATTCGTTCCAATTGAGCAAGCAATTACTGGAGCACGTTATCTCGGCATTTTGACACGTCTGATGCCCAGAGTCCGTTGTGTTCGACGCGAGTATTCTCATCTAGAAACGTAGCCTGAATAAGTTCTTGCTGCTTCCAACAAGTGGCGTGCCTGTAGTTTAAGATGGAAACGCATCTTTAAGGAAAGTGCCATAAGTAACCTTGAAATTCAATGTACGTCATCTCTCTGGAATTGGGAAAGAAGTGCTTAGAAATTGCCTTTTTTTTTTTTAATTAGACTTCTCTCGGGAGAGGCGAACCTATAGTGCCAAATGGACGCTCCGAGATGCCACCAAATAACTGTTGCACTTCTTTTTGAACAGTTGCAGGTTGTAACGCTCCGGGAACACTCGCGTGGGAAGGAAGTTCCACAGCTTCCACAGCGACGAAACGAGTTCTAATGCAGGGATGTTCGCGCCGTCGGGAGATGAACCACAAACGGGTGCGATCCGTCGGGTTGTCTTGTAGAGCGCATATAAGCCGGATTGCGTGGATCAATACCACGAATCTCCGAAGAACAGTACCGGTGATAATATCTGTAAAACACACAGAGGTCGGCTACGCGCCTTCGATGTGATAGCAACTGTAGTCCCGACGTCAGCGTCGAGTCCCCGATCAGGCAGATCGCTCGTCTCTGTATGCTCTCAAGTAGGTCGAGGGTATGTTTAGGGGCCGAGAGAGCAATATTCGAGTGCGGGTCTTAGTTTTAAAACTTATAAAAACTACTTTGTTCTAAAACTTATAATTGAAAAACGATCCATTTATTATATCTTGAGATCGTTGTTTCTCGGCGGTAACAAATGGAACAACCGGGTTTAATCGAGAAATCGTGCTTGTGCATGGCTTTTGTCGGCGAAAAACATCGCCAGCAGAGGGCTGCCTTCCTATTTCTTGGATTGGACTTCGTGCGATTTTTTTTTCTTTCACAAAATCAAAAGGCTCAATACAGGAGAAATATTTTGTGAACGTGGCAATCACTCAAATGACGGGGCGGCTTATAGCGTTGACTTCCAATGACATGGAACATTGTTTGCAGGGGTGGCAGAGGCCGCGGGGTAAGCGTGTGACCCGAAAGTAGAGAATTTTGTAGGAGATCAAAGTGCATCATGAAGCTTTTTTTTAGTATAACAGCATAATACCCCTTGATCTTACGACGCACTGTTATCTCTTGCGTCTTCAAAATACCTTTTTGTACTAAACCATTAAAAAGAAAAGGTATTTCTTAATTGCGGTTTTCCAACGGTGACAGACGTTAATTCAAGTTCCTTACCACCTAATCTCACGGATTGTACGTCTCTAGCCCCAACTAATCCAAAGTTTCTCCCTTAAGTATTTAATGAATTCACCCGCATAAATAATTTCCTTGAAATCATTATCCCTGGCGTTTAATTGACGAAATTAAAAGCCATCAACATAGCTATTGTCATTATCAACACCATCTGCATCTAGAGTCGACGTGCGAAGCAGAACGTGACGATTTGCTTTCCCTAATGACGCAGTTGTCACCCTTAACAGGTAAAACGTATTTAAGTGGTCCTTGGAGGACGGGGTTGGTGAGGAAACCAGAAGACAACATAGTTGTCAATATCGTCTTACGGTTTACGTTCTATGCATTCTTTTGGGAAGCGCTCTTCGTTTTCTGATAAGATTGCGTGACTGAAATCCATACCTGAGGCGTCAACACACTTACATTCGCTACCTCACGCACACTTGCACCCAATTCTGAAGTATAGTAGCAGGTGCTCTAATACCCTATTGGCGTGTGTGTCGGCAGAGATTTCTATACGCAATAGCAAATGTCAAGGACCTTAATCAATTTTCTAGGCTTTAATTAGAGTGGCACACTGCAACACGACTTATATTGGAGAAAAATCCCTTTAGTGTCAAATCAACTCGGCTGACTCCAAGCTGGAGACCATATCGGAGACGTGCGCTGTCTCTGCCAAATACCTAAGGACGTTCGTATGATGGACGATAGAGAAAATACAGCATAAAAAAGTGATTGGTAAACAAGTGTCAATCAATTAAGTTCTTCCTTGTAGTAGTATACGCAAAGTGCGGAGTAAGTGGCAGACGTGCGAATGGAGTAAGATAAATGGACTCTCAGCATCACCACTACCGCAACCATTTCTATCAACAATACCATCGCCATCACCGTCGTCACCGCCACACGTCACCGTGTCACAGCTACTACCACCGCCATTGACAACACTACTGGATGATTTCTAATGTTCCTTCCTATAGGTGTTGCTGTGTTTGTTGGTCGAGATGATTCTATCATTTGTTATGTGGGTGCAACAAGCCAGGGCAAGGTAGAGCGGAGTGGAGATTGTAAAGCGATTCCGGGCCACAATATAGAGGCAATTTGTTTTCTAATATTTTACTGATGAGAGGATTTTTTCTCCAAAGCGAGAATAGGCTTAGATTATGCTGTTCCTTTTGGATGGAGGATGATACATTGGAAATGTTGTTGAAATCGGAATAGACAAATGTTTTCTGTTATGAGTTTCACTTGGGTTTGATAGAACCAATTGATTGACGGGAGCTTCATCCTCTTCATGCTTAGCAACAGAGTGCACCTTCGTTCCACCAAACGGATAAAGAGATAAAATTAAATGTTCTGGGAGTTTTCGAGTTTCCAAAACTAGAAAACACAAAACAGGTTCCATAAATCTAGAAATTGTGGATTTATATCCGCCTCGACCGAAATCGCAATTAATTTGAAAATCGATGGGTGTGTCACATGAAGACGAAAAGCTCAAAACTCCGAGTTTTTAATTTAACTGAATTAAGTAACAATTTGTCAAACATTAATCTTATATTGATAAAGCTCATAAATCCGGTGGGAATGACTGAAAACGAAGGTGTGAGACTAAAAAGCAGAATTACTTTTGTTTGGTGATTAATCGGATCCGCTTGTCAATAGTTATAGTATACGGTATATTTGTCCATTGAATGAGAATTGACGGTTTGAGAGACATTCGAATCTTGATTAGGGTTCAATCTTTTTTGGTTATCCTCTAATGTGCTTACATTATCTATGGTACAGTCATACATAAATGCTAATGGTGACATTTATATTTTATTTTTTATCTGAGTATTAAATTATCTACAGTTTGTACAGTGGCTAGGCAGTTAGACTCGATGACTTGGTTTGGAAAGAAAATGACGATGTATCAGTACTGCCGATGCATCTTTAACGTAGGTGTTTCATTAGTGCAGAATCGCACAATACGAGTATGATCATATCCATGTCGTTCGACTTAAAACTAAAGAGTCAAATAATAAAAGCATGCCTATAGTCATTGCAAAAACGATATTCCAGTTCGTTGTCTTTTAAAATTTCAAAAGACATAAAAAGATGGACATTGTTTCGAGAAAAACCTACTTCCGATTTTTCTCAATTTTCGGAAATGTACTATAGATCGTTAAAAAAGCATTACAGTATTGAAAAGGGCGTAAAAGGCACTAAAAACAAAAACCAAAGAAGTTCAAAACACCATTATTTCCTTTTATTTAAAAAAGCCATATTCCGTTTCTAACACTCGTAGCCCTCCTCAATTTTCCAAATCAAGCAATCATAGACAATTCGTTTATTCCAACAACTACTGGAATTGCATATGAAGTCGAAAAGATACAAAAATAAGAAATTTTGTCGTACAATTATTTTAAGTAGACGAAAATTACCTAAAATAAACAATAGGCAACAAAAATTGAAAATGCATCCTTCCATCTGCCCGATCGAAGAAGAAAAGTCACAAAATCATTGTCCAAAACGGTGTAGAGTTAGTAGTAGTTAATTAAACTATGTGGAAAGAGCGGTTATTCCGCAGTGGGAAAAGCCAGATAGGTTACCATTAAATAGTTGAAACGAGTCGCAATACAACTGTCAACAAAGACGGTCGGTGGGGGTTTGTGTGAACAGTGTAGTGTCCAAAATCGACATAAATAAAAATAACTATCAATAAAATGTAAGTGTTTATTTAAGATAAGGAGGGTGGGATTTTTTTTTCTTTACACTAACGCGCGTGTTAAGTGCATCAGTGGCGTCATAGACAAAGATGAGGTACATGAGGTCATTGATGCACTCAAATCAAAAAACGCTATCCATCTATGAACTCGGATAACCCCCAGAACGGTAATGCAATTAATTGCACATTTCGGCATAACCAATAAACCACAAAAAGTAATTAATTGCATATTTCAGAGTAATTGACAAATCGCATAAAAACAATTCATTGCATATTCCGGAACGATTAACAAATCACGGTAAAGCAATTAATTGCATATTTCGGCACGATTAATAAATCGCAAAAAAAGTAATTGCACAAAATTAATTGGGTCAGTTCGCAATTGCGGATATTGAACTGTGGCGCAAATCGATGAAGAAATATCGGCTGACGCCGCAGTACAAAGCAATTGCGAATTGAAGTTAAAATGCGGAAATTAGCTCACTGCGAAATGAAATTGCATTATCGTCATCGGGAGGAGTTGACCCCAAGGTAACGAGAAGGGGCACAAACAGAATCATCATCATCATCATCATCATCGGCACTACAACCTAGAACCGGTCTTGGCCTTATTTAGCAAGTCCTGAGGCTTGTTAAATTTTCCATAATGATTTGTTTTTTTCCGGGCAAGGTCATTAGTCTTGCGCCAGAGGCTCCCCGACGAGGAAACGAACCCCGGTCTCCCGCATGACAGGCGGGTATACTAACCAGCACAAACAGAATAGCATTCAGAAAAGATTTTGGAGTTTGGTTGGAGAGGCGTGTTGTGAGCGATGGGTGGAAGTATCGGAGAAGTCAAGAGTTCGATAGTGTTGATAAGTCTAGAAAAGTTAATTTGTAATACAGAAAAGAAGAAGTGTCTAGTTAATATTAACAATAGTAATTGAAGTGAATAAACAAGATTGAATGTATGTAACTAGCGGTAAGAAACACTGTGAACCCTGGCAAAAGAAAAGTACTATCACATAGAGTTAAGTTAAGGTGTAAAGAATAAATAAACATAAGGAGAAATGCCTGATCAATATTAACAATAACATTTGAGGTGAATAAACAAGATTGAATGTATGTAACTATTGATAAGAGACACTGTAAACCCTAGATGAAGAAAAGTACTGTCACATAGAGCTATATTAAAGTGTAAAGAATAAAGAGGAATTAGTGAAAAGATAATAAACATAAGGAGAAATGCCTGATCAATATTAACAATAACATTTGAAGTGAATAAACAAGATTGAATGTATGTAACTAGCGGTAAGAAACACTGTGAACCCTGGCAAAAGAAAAGTACTATCACATAGAGTTAAGTTAAGGTGTAAAGAATAAAAAGAAAGCGGTGAAGAGATAATAAAGAAAAGAAGAGTGACCGTTTATGTAATTGTTTCATTTTGTTGCTGAGAGTGCACTAGTGCGAAGTAAGAACTCCCGCAAACCATAACTCGGACACAAAAGGGCATTTTGAAGTACCCTTAAATGTCAGAGCACAGTGTGAGCGGATGGAGAGGAAGTGGATAAGGAAAGGAGGTGTCAATTTATTTTGGTCTTGAATGTTTGGACGAGGAAACGACGAGGAAACACATGATCAGGTAGAACATTCCACATTCGTGTGGTTCGGCTTAAGAATGACTCTCTATGTTTATTTGTGGACTCGAAGTCCACTTTCAACGTGAATTGATGCGCATTCTCAGATTGACGGGTATCGCGGGAAATTGTCCGTAGGGGCGGAACACATTCAGAAAGTTCAGTTGAGCAAAGACCGTGATAATACCTATAGAAACGAGATAGGCATAATACGTTGCCTATGTTCTAACGACGGAAATGATCGACTCACAGCTGGGCCCCCAATAAATTTCACTGCTCGTTTTTGCATCCTGTCGAGCACGTGTTTTTGGATGCGCCTGACCAAATATGGGAGTGGAACTCCATTTTTGGACGAATATACGCCTTGCAAATAGTGGCCAGGTTGGATGGAGTGAGTTTTCATCTCTTAAGAAACTTCATACATTTGGCCGCACTTTTCGCAGCTTCAAAAATATGATCGCTCCAATTAAGAGTCGAATTAATTCGAGTGCCGAGGATTGATAGTTCCCTGGCTTCGTCGATGCAAGTGCCGTCCATAGAAAGCATATTTACTTTGTGTTTCGCCTTTGGAAAAGCTATACCGCAAACCTACAAAAGTGAGAGTAATCAAATCGCCGAACATGTAGCGCGATAGGACCGTGCGTCGAATTCTTGGCGGTAGACCAACGGGAAAGAGACCGGTAGAACGGCTGCGACGGAGATGGGGGGACAATGTTACGTTTGACCTTGAGAAGATCGGATCGCCTGGTCAAGTGTGGAAGGACAGTGCACGGGACCGAGAACGATAGCGGAGTCGAGTCGGTGAGTTCATGAAATTTTTTATTTTTATTTTTTTTTTATTAGACTTCTCTCGGGAAAGGCGAACCTATAGCGTCAAGTGGGCGCCCCGAGATGCCATCAAATAACTGTTGCAGTTCTTTTTGAACAGTTGCAGGTTGTAACGCTCCGGGAACACTCGCGTGGGAAGGGAGTTCCACAGCTTCCCCGCTCTGTAACGGAACGAGTTCTGATACAGGGATGTTCGCGCCGTCGGGAGATGAACCACAAACGGGTGCGATCCGTCGGATTGTCTTGTGGAGCGCATATAAACCGAATTGCGTGGAACAATACCAAGAATCACCGAAGAACAGTACCCGTGATAATATCTGTAAAACAGACAGAGGTCGGCTACGCGCCTTCGATGTGATAGCGACTGTAGTCCCGACGTCAGCACCGAGTCCCCGATTAGGCGGATCGCTCGTCTTTGTACGCTCTCAAGTAGCTCGAGGGTATGTTTAGGAGCCGAGCTCCAAACATGAGAGCAATATTCGAGCGCGGGTCTAATTTGAGATTTATATAGGAGAAGAAGTTGGGCCGGAGTAAAGTATTTCTTGGCTCTAAAAAGATAACTCAGTTTTCCTGAGGCTGATCTGGCGATACCCGATACGTGTTTATGCCATGATACATTCCCACAGACCGTGACGCCGAGCAATTTCAAACTTTCCCCAGCCTCGAGGGCCCGGCCATTCATCATCAGCTCTGGAACCGATGATCCAGTTTTCTTTGTGAATGTTGTATACTGGGTCTTCGTTGCGTTGAAGTCGACGAGATTGGCCTTTCCCCACTGCAGGACTTTATCTAGATCCTGATTCAGAGAGTCAATCTGTCTACATCTCAGCTGGTGCGACGTAGATGCACCAATCGGCCGATCACTCGAAAAGGGGGAAACAAGCGTACTATCATCCGCAAAACGGAACACTTTGTTATCCGTTGTCTCCAACAAATCATTTATGTGAAGCAAGAACAAGGTTGGAGCCAAAATAGAACCCTGGGGCACCCCCGAATTGACAGGATACAGATCCGAACACTCGCCGTCCACAACAACCCGGATCGATCGATTCTCGAGGAAGCTCCTCGTCCAGTCGCAAAGCTGGTCGGAAAGCCCATATGAACGAAGTTTGCTCAGCAATGCCCCGTGCCAGACGCGGTCAAAAGCCTTGGAGATATCTAATGCGAACGCCTTTGATTCACCGTGCCGTTCAATCGCAGATGTCCACATATCTCGTAATAAGTGTCAAAAGGTCTCCTGTGGACCGCCTGCCACGGAATCCGTATTGACGATCATTCAGAAGACCGTTGCACTCCAAATACTTAACCAACTCTGTATTGATGACTTTTTCCATTACCTTAGATAAAATAGACAGTAGACTGCCGAGTTCCTACAAACCTATAAATAGTAATAGTACTAGTAATTCAGAACACGAGTACAAGCGCCTATTGCGTGTTTTATAACCCACTCCTAAGTTCCCGTAAACTATTTCCTCTTTATATTGACTTACGGCAAACGAACCACATCAAAGGTAAACGTAAACGATTCTCACGCCTTACATGAAAAGAGGAGATGAGTTTTTAAGAAATTGAATTCCACCCGGTTAGATAATCCCCACTGATATATCTTGTTGAAGTCTGAATTCAATATATCAAGCATAAGCTGCTGGTTGGTAGTGACGTTCTAAGAGTTTGGACGGGAGTGTCCGTATGAGTATGAGAAACTCAACGTGCTATCATTAGCAAACGGGTGAATTAGGTTGTGAGTAATTGACAAGAGATCATTTATAAAGATCAGGAAGAGAGTGGGTGAGAGTAGGTCATTAACTTCCGGGTTCCTATAGGCTAGGCTAAATAGTAAATAAATAATAGTGATCTGTTGGGTCATTGGTCCGCACTTCTTCGGAAACGAAAAATGAGTGACTTCCGAACAGGAGTGTTCATATAAGTATGAGAAAGTCAATGTCTTATCATCAGCAAACGTGTGAATTGGGTTGTGAGTAATTGACAAGAGATCAATTATAAAGATCAGGAAGAGAGTGGGTGAGAGTACAGAACCCTGGGAAACACCTGCATTAATTTGATGGGAGACGGATTTGACACCATCAAGAACTACTTGAATTGAACGGTCAGAAAGATAGTCTCTTATCCATTGGATCAGGGAATTGTCCACTCCAAAGGAATGCATTTTGACAAAAGGACTCGATGCCAAACTCTGTCGAAGGAGTTGAAATATCCAATGCGACTACCTTGCTTTCACCGAGGTAGTGAATGGAATAGCTCCACTTTTCGGTAAGGTACGCCATCAAAGCTCCTGTGGACCTGTTGCTATGAAAGCCGGTCATTGAGGAGGTCATTTGATTCCAAATATTTCGAAAGTTGATGGTTGATAAGTGGTTCCATTACCTTGGAGAAAATAGAAGTTAGTGCTATGGGTCGATAAGAAGAAAGAGACGATTTGTCACCTCTTTTGGGAATTGCTTGAATGTTCGCTGACTTTCATCTATTTGGGAAACGTCCAGTAGAATAAAACAAATGGAAGAGTTTCCGCAGTGGTTTAGCCAGTGAAGAGGAACATCTCTTCAAGAGAATTGGGGGAATGCCATCAAGACCTGCGGATTTGTTTGCGTTTGCTCTTTGAGTGCGCGGGCAAAAGTACGCGTTCGGAAGTAAATCTGGCTCATGGTGTGCTGTTGATGCGGAATTGATGTGGTATCAGGCAGCGTTGGGTTGTCTGCAAAATGTGCAGCAAGTAGATTCGCCATATCTATTGTACTGGTGACTGGTCTGTCATCGACTATAAGCGAAGGAAGGGATGAAGAGACTGCGTTTTGAATGTTTTTCACGAATGCCCAGAAATTTCTACTACCTGTGGGAGAGTGTAGTATTTTTTGTCTCACTCTCTGGTCGTGCAAGAACGTGGCGCGTTGAATATGCGCATTGCAGTCATCTCTTGCTCACTTAAATCTTTTCCGGTTTTCCTCAGTATTGTTTGATTGATACAACCGGAAGCTCGACTCTTTAGCCTTAATGGCTTCTCTGCACCCAGAATCGAACCACATATTTCTCTTGGGTTTAATACTCTTGACTCTGTGTGGAATAAAGGTTCGCATGGCAAGTAGTATCGTGTCTGTCAATGTGTCCGCTATAGAGTCAACATCGTTATTGAGAAAAAATTACGACCAATGCAACTTCCCAAAAAAGTTGTTCAGACCTTGCCAGTTGGCTTTCTCATAGACCCATACTGTTCTTTTGGGAGCTTTCTCATTAACGTTACTGTTGGTTAGAGCAAATTGAGCTGACACGACACAGCGGTCTGAAGTGCCCAAGGGCGAAGAAATTTCAATTGTGTATTTGTGTGGGTGGGAGGTGAGAAACAGGTCCAGTGTGTTGGCGAAATGACCATATATGTCTGGTACCGGTGTTGGCTCATTGACAAGTTGAGTTAAACTATATATTAAAATTGAATTGAGTTAAAATAAACTCAAATTTAACAAGCAATACATATGTATATTTAATTACAATTAATAAGAAATTAAACTACGAAAGTGTATGTTTTATTTAAATTAAAAGTGAATTTAATTTTAAAATGTTAATACATGTGGATGTGTATGTTAAGAATAGTATTGCGTATCGTTCGATAGATATAGCATAATAGGTTAGCTTTGAGTATTTATCTTAGTATTTATGTCTTAGAACAACTTTTTATTCAGTTAGTTATTTTTAATTTTTTCATACCCATATTCATGTCAAAAGTTTTCGTGTTTGTCGAAATACGATTTTTTAAGACAGCACTAGTAGATTTTTGACAAGATGATTTTTAGATTTTTTGTATTAATTGCCCATTTTTGTGGTAAAAATATTGAAATTGAAAATTAATTAAAATTTCACTCTTAATATACACGTCCACATATATTAACCTTTTAAAATTAAATCCACTTTTAATTTAAATAAAACATACACGTTCGTATTTTAATTATTTATTAATTGTATTAAAATTAATTTTCAAAATTCTCATGTAGACGAATACATGTTTCCTTTTTATTGTTTTTTTTTTTTTTTGTGAATCTTTCACTAGATGCCTAAAATTCTACACGGCTCACGGGATGGGTTCCAGCGCGCATAAGAACCACGCTTTATTTTATACTTCTACAGGAGTGGTAATTCCTGTAGACCACAACATACATAAGATACGATCTAACTGTGTTCTATTTGTGGAATCAAAAGTGAAGCGTTTAATTATAACCTATTCGAGGATCGATCGATAAGTACCCGTAGTTGCCAATAGATGGCTCTGCTTCCGCAAGTCGACAGTACTGTCATACACTGCCTTTTGTTACGCCACACTATACTAAATGTCAAATTTAGAGTTTTTTTTTAATTGATAGATGATAAAATGAAATGGAAAACCATGCGAAGAAATAAAAGCTGTCTTCGGGGATCCTTCATTACGAGGGTTGCCTCTTATGTTTCGGGATTTGGCAACCCTAGTGTTGCAATCCGGCAATTGACAGCTCTGTCGTAAAGTTGGACATTTTTGAGGTTATACGCACTCAGAACGTTTTGACATACGAGCGCTATTTGTGTTGTTTACAGTAAGTACAGCAACAGTGCATGGATGAACTTAACTCAAGGACCAGTGTTTATCGATGGTATGGTGAATTCAATCGTGGTCGTAGTTCACTCCAAGATGAATTTCGTGAAGGTCGTCCAAAATCAGTTGTTGTTCCGAAAACCATTGATGCTGTGCGCGAACTGATATTGGAAGATCGTCATGTGACCTATCGTGAGATTGAGACAACCTTAGGCGTTAGTGGGACCAGCATACATTCAATATTGCATAAACATTTGACTGTCAAAAAAATTTGTTCGCGTTGGATCCCACGCAATTTGTCAATCGCCCAAAAAAAGGCTCGTGTCAATTGGTCGAAAGAAATGCTCAAAAAATACGGTCGCAGTGCTTCGAAACACGTCTATGACATCGTGACAGGTGATGAATCGTGGATTTACGCGTATGAGCCCGAAAGTAAACAGCAGTCGACTGTCTGGGTGTTTCAAGATGAGCCAAATCCAACAAAAGTTGTTCGCGCACGAAGCACTTCCAAGCAAATGGTCGCCTGTTTTTTCGGAAAAACTGGACATGTCGCAACCGTACCACTAGAACAACGCAGAACAGTCAATTCTGAGTGGTACACAATCATTTGTTTGCCAGTTGTCTTCCAAGAAATCAGGAAAACCGAAGACGTATCACTCTTCACCACGACAATGCGAGCTCTCACACATCGGCGGCGACAACTGCATTTTTGAGCACCCAAAACATCGACTTGATGGGTCATCCGCCGTATAGTCCTGACTTGGCACCGAATGACTTCTTTTTATTCCCGTACGTAAAAAACAAACTGAGAGGTCAACGTTTTTCGACACCTGAAGAAGCGGTTGCTGCATTCAGAATGCATGTGTTGGAGATACCTCAATCAGAGTGGCAAAAGTGCCTCGACAATTGGTTCAAACGCATGCAAAAGTGTATAGATCTTCATGGGGAATATTTTGAAAAACAATAAAGTGATTTTCGATGATCAATATTTGTTTTTGTTCTCTAATCCCGAAATATTAAAGGGAACCCTCGTATCTATGACAGCTTGGTATATTGGTTCCAGCGTCGTCATCTTCTTTTATTTTGTGATTGAAAAATTTCTTTGAACATTTCCAAACTTGATTGATAACATACCTGAAGAAATCAAAGCCATGTTGAGTGCTGCTTTTGAGGACCCTTTGTTATCTACGACAACTGTGAGATATAAGTTCAACGAGTTTAAAAATTGTTGTACATCTGTTTTTGATGAGAAATAGTTGGATCGTCCAGCAAACATGGTTACCGAGGAAATCGTTGGAAAGGTCTACGACGTGATTCTCGCTAAATTACCGAGATGAAGTGGCATACTAGAGGAAATGCCAGTTAGTATTTTGCATAAGTTAATTGTGAAAAGCATCCAGCCCCAGAGGATATGTGGAGAACGTTGGTAACGGTGGAGAATAAATGGGTACGCCTGTTAAAGTGGAAACAGTACTTGGGCAGCTCTTTGAAAATTCCGGAGTTTACGTGTCATATAGACACCATTGGTTACGCCTAGATTTGTTAGTACACGACAGAGATCAAACGACTGCCAGACGAAACAATGGATTTTCCAGGCAACGAAGACAAAGACAGTCTCATCGTCAGACAAATTAAAACCGCAGTTTTACGATTCGAAGGCAGAAAATGAAAAACAACAACAAAATAATTGTTGAACCGATTCCATAACCAATTGAAGTAAACCTGTCCCGTTTGTCCAAGAAGAACGTACTGGTAACACACCTGCACATTCATCCCAAATTGTCGTGGTTTTACACGATTTTTTTTATACTTCGTTCTGGAGAGGCAAGCTTATAGTGCCGAGATGCCATTAATTAACTGTTGGAGTTCTTCTGGAACTAATACAGTTTGTAGTGCGCCGGAAACACTCGTAGTGGGAGAGAGTTCCCCAGCATTCCGGTTCTGGAACGAAACTAGGTTTGGTATAGACAGTCCTATAATAGAGTCTTTGATTGCCATCTTACCGGAACGGTCATATTCTGAAGACGGTCATGTCTTATTAAGAGCAAGTGAGTTGAACACGAGATTTAACAACCAATTAAAACGGACACGTTTCAAAGCTGTCATATTTTTAAATGTCGATCATAAACCTCCAACACAGAAATTCGGTTTTAAATGATAAAAACCCAAAGTCGTCGTGGGCAGAGTCTGATTGGAGTGTGATCTAGTTAAACTATTTTTTTTTTTTAAATACATTTCTTTCGGAATAGGCGAAGCTGTACCGCCGAGTCAGCGCCTTAAACTACCGCTGAACAACTGCTAGAGTTGTTCTTGTCTTGAAAAGCTCCAGGATGTAACGAGCCGGAGACACTCCCGCCGAGAAGAGATTTCCACAGTTTTCCCGTTATGTAACGCAACGAGTTCTGGTACAGAGATCTGCGTATCGTCGGGAATTGGACCGCGAGCAGTCGGTTTGTTTTGTGGAGCTCAAATAAACCGAATTTCGTGGAAAATACCACAAATCTTCAAGAAACAGCTCCCGTAATAATATCTGTAAAACACACAAGGGTCCACCATGCGACTCCGATGTGATAGCGACTGGAGACCCTGTCTGGGTTGTACCTTCGATCAGGCGTATCGTCGATCTCTATATGCTGTGAAATAAGTCGGGGATATGCTTGGGAGCGCAGCTCCAATCATACGAACAATATTGGAGCGCGGGTCTAATTTGAGATTTATACAGGCGAAGAAGTTGGGCCGGAGTAAAATATTTTATGGCTCTAAAGAGATAACTCAATTTACTGGAGGTGGACCTAGCGATGTTCGATACGTGTTTATGTCACGATACACTCTCACAAAGCACACCAAGCAAGGTTATGCTTTCCTTAGATTCAAGGTGCTAGCCATTCATCATCACCCGTCAAACTGACGACCCATTTCCGACCCATTCTTTTGAAGGTTATATAACACGTCTTCGTTGCATTAAAATGCACCAGATTGGCCTCTCCCTTCTATCCACATCCCGATTTACAGAGTCGATCCGGCTACATCTCAGCTAGTGCGACGTTGATGTTATAATCGGCCGAACATTCGAAAATAAGGAAATAAGTGTACTATCATCCGCAAAATTATACTATTTATTGGGCTATAGGAACCCAGAACCTCGTGACCTCACTGAGTCGGCTGCGCCATAGTTCTCCGTCCTGTGGACCCTCCTTCCACGCTTGACTATCTGATCCGATCTCCTCAAGGTCAAACAAAAAACAAATTCCGCGTATTCGAGAATAAAGTTTCAAGGAGTATCTTTGGCGGTAAATATGATGAAGAGGCAGGACAATGAAGAAAACTCCACAATCACGAACTGGAAGAGCTATACCGCAAACCTACAATAGTGAGAGTAATCAGGTCGCGAAGATTAAGATGGGTCGGACATGGCGAGAATGGGCAACGATATGACCGTGCGTAGAATTCTTGACAGAAAACCAACGGGAAAGAGATTGACAGGACGGCCGCGACGGACATGGGACGACAATGTTAGATTTGACCATGAGGAAATCGGATCGGATGGTCAAACGTGAAAGTAGAGCGCACAGGACAGGGAACGATGGCACAATCGAGTCGGTAAGGTCATGAACTTCCTGGTTCCTATAGACTAGACCAAATAGTAAATAAATAATAGTGATCTGGTGGGGTCATTGGTCCGCAGTTCTTCGGAAACGAAGAATGAATGACTTCCCAGCGTTATGACTCTATGCTCAAGGATTTGTTTTTACATGTCAGAAACTGAGGACTGCGATCTGAGCGATGTGAGGTTTGAACAAAACGGCGCCAACAGCCGCACAATATGATTATTGTGCGACAAGTTCCCAGGTCGAGTAACTTTAAGATTTGTGATGTCAATTGGACGCCAAGACTATGGGATTTAACGTCGTTGGACTTTTTTCGGAGGACTACACGGAGGAGTGTGTTTATGTGGACAATATTCGCTGAATCATCACAGAGATACCTGTCGGAATGTGCGGAAAAGTTATCAGTCACACGGTGAACATTTAATGGCAAAGTTCAGACGATAAAATGAAAAGTGCCATCGAACTCTTAATTCCTTATGTGATTCTTTTTACTTTGTTTACTTTCCGCAGGTGAAACCATGTGTACACCTCTCAATAAGCTGTGAACTGATGGATAGATGAAGGGGATGGGAGCGAATATACAGGGTAAAGTCTGCGCTTTCAATCCGGCGAAGGCCAGGACGATCGTTGTCCCTGTTCAATCCAAGTGGACATGCAGTCTCCACGGGACACCCCTGGATAGCTACTTTGGCACCCGCACAAGTAGTGAACCAATGCATGCAGAGACATACTGAGAAAGGTTGGTGGAAGACTAATAACCTTACCCGGAAAAACAAATAATTATGGACAATTTAACAAGTCTCGGATATGGACCGGATACCGGTGGAGAGACTTGCTAAATAAGTCCAAGATCGGATCCCGGTTGTAGTGCCGATGATGATGATGATACATCACTAAATCTACTTTTATGGTCTGCCATCTTTCAAATGGCGACTGTCAAAATCTGAACGAATTTTATGCCTAAGGCATGATCGTGCGTGATGGCAATTTGAAGTGAACAAATTATGTTTTTGGCGTAGCAATGGGAAAAGAGGGTTTCGAGTTTTGATGAACCATGTTTTTTTGGAAAATACAGTGCAATCAAAGAAATTACTTGACAAACGTTATGGTGAATCTGCTCCACCGAAATAAATAATAATGTAGCGGCTTGTTGAATTGAAACGTAGTCAAACAAGCGATTATGATGAACAACGTTCAGATCGCCCAAAAGAGGTAGCAACTAAAAAAATGTCGATTTCTTTTTAATGAAAATCATATTTTTAAATTGAAAGTTCTCTTAAAAACCCAAAATGTAATGTTTTTCAAAATCATCCACCCCTTATATAGAGTAATTTACTAAGAGAATCTCTTTGGTCTTTTTATATGAGACGGAGTTTGTGATGAACCAGCAAGGTTTAGCCATGTTTAACTGTGAACCGAAAGATATTGTACGAGGGTTGCCTTTTATATTTCGGGATTAGAGAACAAAAACAAATATTGATCATCGAAAATCACTTTACTGTTTTTCAAAATATTCCCCATGAAGATCTATACACTTTTGCATGCGTTTGAACCAATTGTCGAAGCACTTTTGCCACTCTGATTGAAGTATCTCCAAACATATGCATTCTGAATGCAGCAACCGCTTCTTCAGGTGTCGAAAAACGTTCACCTCTCAGTTTGTTTTATACGTACGGGAATAAAAAGAAGTCATTCGGTGCCAAGTCAGGACTATACGGCGGATGACCCATCAAATCGATGTTTTGGGTGCTCAAAAATGCAGTTGTCGCAGCCGATGTGTGAGAGCTCGCATTGTCGTGGTGAAGAGTGATCCGTCTTCGGCGGTTGGTTTTCCTGATTTCTTGGAGACAACTGGCAAACAAATGGTTGTGTACCACTCAGAATTGACTGATCTGCGTTGTTCTAGTGGTACGGTTGCGACATATCCAGTTTTTCCGAAAAAACAGGCGACCATTTGCTTGGAAGTGCTTCGTGCGCGAACAACTTTTGTTGGATTTGGCTCATCTTGAAACACCCAGACAGTCGACTGCTGTTTACTTTCGGGCTCATACGCGTAAATCCACGATTCATCACCTGTCACGATGTCATAGACGTGTTTCGAAGCACCGCGACCGTATTTTTTGAGCATTTCTTTCGACCAATTGATACGAGCCTTTTTTTGGGCGATTGACAAATTGTGTGGAATCCAACGCGAACAAATTTTTTTGACAGTCAAATGTTTATGCAATATTGAATGTATGCTGGTCCCACTAACGCCTAAGGGTGTCTCAATCTCACCATAGGTCACATGACGATCTTCCAATATCATTTCGCGCACAGCATCAATGGTTTTCGGAACAACATCTGATTTTGGACGACCTTCACGAAATTCATCTTGGAGTGAACTACGACCACGATTGAATTCACCATACCATCGATAAACACTGGTCCTTGATGGAGCTTCATCGCCAAAAATTGAATTAAGTTCATCCATGCACTGTTGCTGAGTTAATCCACGCCGAAAGTTGTAACAAATAATCGCACGAAAATGTTGACGATTTAATTCCATTTTTGGGCCGAGATGAATCTTTTAAGTTACTGTAAACAACACAAATAGCGCTCGTATGTCAAAACGTTCTGAGTGCGTATAACCTCAAAAATGTCCAACTTTACGACAGAGCTGTCAATTGCCGGATTGCAACACTAGGGTTGCCAAATCCCGAAACATAGGAGGCAACCCTCGTACATCACTTGATCATCATCATCATCATTATCGGCACTACAACCGGGATCCGGTCTTGGCTTTATTTAGCAAGTTTCGAGGCTTGTTAAAGTTTCCATAATCATTTATTTTTACGGGCAAGGTTATTAGCCTTGCGCCGTATACATCAATTGATTGCCTATGATAAAACATAGATTCACCACTATACGCAAGAATCAGAACCACAAGTAAAACAATGGGTTGTTGAAGTGCTGTGATGCAACCAAAGGCACAACAATAACCCGTAAAGGTTTAGACCAGTGTGTTTGGGATTCGCACCATATACTATTGATGGACTCTCCCGAAAAATGAAGAACAATGACATACAATTATTATATTCCATTTTTGGACCAGTTTAACGATGCACTCAATGTACAACTACAGTTTACAAAGAAAAAAGTCCATTTTTGCGAGACGAACGTTATGGCGGATCATTTCACAGGTTAATAAAAGCAAGACTGCGAATTACGCTCTGAATCATTTCGTCATCTACCGCCGGATCCCGGCAACAATTGTTTTTTTCCAAATCTTAAAAAGCACAGAAAAGGATGTCCATTAAGTGAAGAAGTGAAATTAAAAGCCGATACGTATTAGAAGTGTCAGACAAAAAATACCACACAAAATGTATCAAAACGTCGAAAGATCACTAGACTGAATATATCAAACTCGAAGAAGTGAATGTGTTGAAGAGTAAAGTTGAATTTTGCTAAAATATTGCGCTTTTGTTAGTCAGGCCAAGGGTTTCTGGAAGGTACAAACGCTTAATGGCAAAATCCTGAAAAAAATTTCATGGAATTTTCTTTTTTTTATTACTTGTCGGAGGCGAAACGAGTTCAGGAGCTGAAACCCGCTTTAATGTGCTTTCACCGAAAGTGTATTTTGAAAATATAGTTACACAAATTGTTCCTGGTTAATCTAGTTATAGATATTTATTATTGCGTTTTGAAGAGGAGTGTCATAACCACAGATGATCTGTTAGAAAAACCGTATTGTAAAAATATTCTGCTATTGGACAGCCGATTGTCACAAAATCGGAGCCCAGGAACTTATTCAAAAATATATAAAACAACTTTGACATTTTGTACAATATTTGTCTTTTACATCGGCTCACCGAAAATCTGTCATCAATAACAAAATTAAAACGGGTCGAGCCTTACCTGAAAAGAGAAAAAATAATTTTCAATTAAATGATTGCAATGAAGTGTAGATTGTTTTATTTTTTAAGAAATGGTCATTAAAATAAATTCACGCGATTTTTGAAGCAATACAAAACGTATGCTCCTCCCACTTGATTCTCATTGCGACTAATTAGAAAACTCAACCAGTTAGTTTTCATAAAAAAGAAACAAAACTTAGTTGGAGACATTACCGACTTCGATTCTGTTGTAAGCTTAGAAAACCACGCCAGTTCAAAAAGACATCAAGCGATTTCGCTTCCCAATCATTCCATTTTGAACAAGAAATAAAGGTAGACCTCCCATAACTCAGTAGATTTGTGTTGTATAGGGTGGGCCATAAACGTTTGCAAATGGCAAGACTTGATTTCTTAAAAACCGTTAGAGGGAGGGGCGCGTGATTGGTTCTTTCTATGTCCACCAAATTGTTGCCATAACCTTTTTTGGGTGAAGATCGGGCTTTGGGGTGTCTTTCGGTCTTTCAGCTGCATCCAACCAATGCCCAGATCTTTTAGGGATATCATACAGAATCCAATTTTCATCCATTGTCAAAACAGTTCAGTTTGGTTTCTTACGTTCAGTCCGCCCACTTATCGAGTTTCTTTACCTTTCCTCTGAGAGAAAGGTGTCGACTTATTGTCATCGAGGATACTCCCATGCTTTGTGCAATTTCTCGCATCCATTTCATTTGGTCCGCATCCACCGGTGCTCTTTAAACATCGTCGTCAACTAACGTTTCCGGCTTCCCATGTGGTTCATTTTTGAGGCTGAAATCTCCCTAATGAAACTTTCCAAACTTTGCCCTGTGAGTAGGACGTTCGAATATACTCAAAGCTAGGCCAGCTTGTCGTAAGAGGCCACTAAAGGCCGAGTGGTAGGTGGGGTCCCAACTTCCTGTCACCCGGTGAAATACCTCCTCCTCGAGCTATGGGCTGCGTGAAATGGTCGGGTGATGGGACTTTATCAGGTGGAATGTATCAGTTCTATTATGATAAATAACCGAGCTTTAACAAATTCGTCATTCCGTAATCGAAGTCGCTAGCGAAGCTCTGTCGACGCTCGACTGGTAACGGCTTTTTGTAACATCAGGGGCATCGGTTTCACCAATACGAATGTAAATTACGTTGTAATGTCCAGGCATTTAATACCAATGCACATCGATACCTCCTTTCCTTATCCACCTCCTCTCCCTCCGCTCGCACTGTGCTCTGTCATTTAAAGGTACGCCAAATCCCCTTTTGTGCACGCGTTAGTGTAACAAAAAAAAAAAAAGCCGTCCATCAATATTTGTAAACAGCGAAAGCTGATATCCTTGCCCTAACTGAGACCCAGCTTGATTCGTCAACTGATTCGACATGTCGTCGTTGCTCAGGATACGACTTCACCGTTTTAATGGCAGAATCTGCGTCTTCACGCGGTCGGCTCTGTCTTGCCAAAGGATGGAGGCGTTGGAACGCAGTAACATGGACATCACGTGGATGAGGATCGTGCTGAGGAGCTCCGTTAAATTTCTTTGTTGACTTTACCGCTCCCCGAATGACAATCGACCAGCGACACTCTTGGAACATCTTTCACGTACTGTCGACTGGATACAGATCAACCACCCGGTTTCTAACATTATCGTCCTTGGTGATTTTAATGTACACATTTCCGGCTGATTGGTTCACTCCAACAGAACCGACGAGGCTCGGTGGCTGGCGGAGATGTTCACTATTAGCTACAACTTGACTCAGCTCGTAAAGGAACCTACGCGAATACTGGATGCACGATGTGATTATGCGAACACCCTGGATCTATTTTTGACATCCGAAACGAATATTTATTCCGTAGAGGTTTCTGCGCCACTGGGAAACTCAGATCACTGCTTGGTATCGGTCGCTCAACCACTTCCATTGCAAACGAATAACCGACCTAAGCAGCTTCGCCATGTATGAAAGTATGGGGATGCTAACTGGGACGATTTGCGAGATTTCTTCGCATCCTTCCCATGATCGGAGGCGTGCTTGAGTTCTCCAATATTAACGCATGCGCGGAGTCGATCACAGATTTATATTCCGCATTCTATTAAACGAACACCCTTGGTTTGATAAAAAATGCGAACAGATTACAGCGGCAAAAATAGAGCTTTTAAACAATGGCGCTCCAATCCCAAGCAGGTTACTACTATTTATTGGCCTATAGGAACCGAAAGTTCATGACCTCACCGACTCGACCATCCGATCCGACCTCCTCGAGGTCCAACCTAACATTGTCCTCCCATCTCCGTCGCGGTCGCCCCGTCGGTCTCTTTCCCGTTGACTGACCGTCAAGAATTCTATGCGCGGTCCTATCGTTGCCCATTCGCGCCACCTGTCCGACCCATCTTAGTCTTCGCGACTTGATTACCCTCACTAATGTTTGCTTTATAGCTCTTCCAATTCGTGGTTGTGGAGTTTCCTCCATTGTCCTGCATCCTCGTCATATTTGCCGCCAAAGATACCTCTTCAAACTTTATTCTCGAATACGCGGAATTTATTTTCCTCCCGTTTTGTGAGAGCTCATGTTTCACATCCGTATAGAACATTCTGCATGATTATGGTTCTATTGGCACGGAGCTTTGTATTAGGTGATAGCAGTTTGGATTTCAGCAGTTTACTGACTGCATGCTAATTAGCGTTGCCGGAGTGTAGTCTTTTGTTAATTTCCTTCCACATTTCGTTACTGGCCGTCAGTATTGTTCCCATGTATTTTAATTCTTTGACATTTTCAAATATCTTGCCCCGGAGGTTTATGTGTGTTCTCTGAGGTCCACCTGCTCTCGCCGTAATCATTATTTCGTTTTGTCTTCATTTATTTCTAGGCCCACCTCTTCTGCCACTTGCATGATGATTTCACTGTTTTTACTTACAGTTTCTAGTTATCACCACCGAAGTTAACAGAACGAATTTTGTTAGAATCAAAAACGGGTGCAACCAAACGATTGATATCGCGAAGAAGGCCTGCAACGACAGAGTGACCAATAAACTCTTTCAGTGGCCGACTGATTCGCGCTCCTTCTGATCAATGGCAAGGGCTGCCATCGGTAACTTCGCTTCCTCCTCTTTTCCACCGTTAGTGACGGGCGGCGCAACGATAGTCACAATTCCAAGGATAAAGCTAATGTGTTCGCGAATTTATTTTCCGCGAATTCAAACCTCGATGTCGGTCTTTTGGAGCCACATGTGGTACCTGTCTCGGTCTTCGATGCGGGATGTGAGGTTCTGCCCGTGTACTATTCAACACATTCTACGTGGAGTGGGCTGTAAGAAGGCAACCATCCCGGACGGAATACCAGCAACTGAGGTCCAGAACTGTTGCCGGTTCTTGGCCGGCTTTTTCGCTTGTCTTATGCACGACGGACCTTTCCTACGTGCTGGAAAATCGCTCGAGTTCAGCCAATACCATAGAGGTGGAGAAAGTGTCTCCCACAAAATTACCGACCTACAGCATTACTGTCTATGTTCTCTAAAGTGATGGAAAAGGTCATCAATGCTGACTTAATTAAGTATTTGGAGTGCAGCGGATTTCTGAATGATCGTCAATACGGATTCCGTGGCAGGAGATCCACGGGAAATCTTTTGACCGTTATAACCGATATATGGACATCTGCAATTGAGGGGCATGGCGAATCAAGGGCGGTTAGATTGGATATCTCCTGGGCTTTTGACCGCGTCTGGTACGTGGCATTGCTGAGCAAGCTTCGTTCATACGGATTTTACCAGCAGCCTTGCGACAACGAAGAACTTCCTCGAAAATCGATTGATCCGGGCTATTGTGGACGGCGAGTCTTCGGATCTGTGGACTTTTAATTCCGGTGCCAAGATTGTATTTTGGCTCCAACCTTGCTTCACATAAATGATTTGTTGGAGTCAACGGATAGCGAAGTGTTCAGTTTTGCGGATTTTTACGGGTTTTTTTTTTTTTTTTTGGGTGATCGACCGATTAGTACATCAACGTCGCACCAGCTGAGACGTAGCCAAGTGAACTCTCTGAAACTCCCACGAAGAGACAATATACAACATTCAAAAGGAAAAGTGGATCATCAGATCCACAGCTGATGATGAATGACCGGGCCCTCGACTCTATGGAAAGCATAAAATTGTTCGGCGTAACGGTCTGTAGGAATGTATCGCGGCATACACACATGTCGAACATCGTCATGTCCGCTTCTGGAAAACTGAGTTATCTTTTTAAAGTCAGGAAATATTTTACTCCGGCCCAACTTTTTCTTCTGAATAAATCCCAAGTTAGACCTGCGCTCGAATATTACTCTCATGTTTGGAACTCTATTTCTAAACATACCACCTACTTGAAAGCATACAGAGACGAGCGCCCCGCCTGATCAGGGACACGGCGCTGGCGTTAGGACTACAGTCGCTATCACATCGCGTAGCTCACCTTTGTCTATTTTACAGGTATTATCAAAGGTACTGTTCTTCGGAGATTCGTGGTATTGTTTCTGGGAATTCGGTTTATGTGCGACGGATCGCACCAATTTTCGGTTCATCTCCCGACGGCGCGACAATCCCTGTATTAGAACTCATTCCGTTACAGAGCGGGGAAGCTATGGAACCCCTCCCACACGATTGTCTCCGGAGCGTTACTAGCTGCAACTATTCAAAAAGAACTGCAACAGTTATTTGGTGGCATCTCGGGCCTATAAGTTCACCGTTCCTGAGGGAATAATAATAAAAAAATCGGAGTAGAGTTATATACGAATAAATTACTACTTATTAATATTCTTTCATGTAGAAGGACTATAGAGCGAAACGGTGTTGTAAGATGTCGTGTTGTAGGAGGACTTCTTGTAATTCTATCACCTCATTTCGGATATATTGAGAAAGTCTGCTTGTGTTTTTAACTAGCAGCGGTTTCTAAAACTCCCCCAAAAATTTGTTTCTCTTCTGGTGGATAAATGTGTCGCATTAAGGACTCGCCTTCTTCTTCCTACCCTCAGCACTACCCTTTCCGTTCCCACCCGTGCTATTCCTGTCGGTATCGATATGCTATTGTTGATACTTTCGGTTTGTGCCAATTATTAGAAGTCGGGTAATCTTTGACGAGAGCGGCTTTTTCAAAGCTGTTTATATGCTTGTCTTTAACAAAATCTTAAGTAATAATGAAACCCGAAAGTCAGGGTAACGCTAATTTAGTACACAACTAGAGCTTAAGTTCTAAAACAAACAATGCACGCCCTTTAATACTAAGTTGAAAGTTGTTGAAGAAAGATGAGAACAAAATCAAACTCTAAGTTAATTTGATGATAAAACCAATCTGTAAAAGAATCTAATTTTCCTTCTATGGACTCCTAGCATAAAATGAAAGCAGTGCCACTCCTAATTACCATCCAAAAGAAAGTAAGTGTCATCGTAAGTGGTCATCTTTACTAGGAGGACTGATGAAAGTTTTTTTAATTAAAGTTAAAGAAAGGTCATCATTAAATCAATGAGTTCAAAGAATGTCTGGTGTCATGTTCAAGTAACCGATTGTTGGATACACAGCAAATACGTAACAGTAGACTAATATACATAATTGAGATCACGAGTGCAAGTAGTGTTATCATTCTAGGTTAGGTTAAGTTTCATTATCTTTATAGTAATACATGCGCGCAAAAGGCAGGTTTCGAACATCTGTTGAATGCCCACTAAGGATGGGATTGAGGCAGAGGATAAGGAAAACGTCAATGTTCGTTAGTATTGAATGCCTACAGATTGTACTCGCGTAGTTCGACTGAAGAATGCTTCCCCGTGTCTATTTGCCAGCATGAAATTCTCAAATTGAATTTTAATGCAAACTTGTGTGCTCTCTCTCTGATAAAAGGCTCTCAGGAGCAGATATTTGAAGAGAACATAATTTCCGAATTCACTTAAGCAATGCCTAAGGTAATTTCCTTAAAGCTACCTATTAGTATTTCAGCGCTTTGCCTCTCCAAAGCAAAAAAATAGCAGTAACTTCGTACGTTTCGCTAGTGTTCTTATAGACGGTGGATGAAGAGGAAGTCGGCATGAATTCTGCGCTCCTCAAGTGGGTTAAGGTTAATTAGGTGAAGACAGCTCGTGTATGGGGTCGAATCAGAGGATTTTCCGAATTTAATCCTCGGAGGGCAAAACGCAAAAAACGACGTTCCACGCTTTCGACCCTGCGAATTTGGGACGAGTAGTGAGGAGACAAAACCTGACTAGCATATTCAAGCAGGGGACGGACAAAGAGATCTGGAAACGTAGGGATTAGAGAATTCTTTCGATCAGCGATTCACAAAACCAAGGACAGAGTTGGCCATGAGAATAATGTCCTCAATATGTGGGATGAAGTTAGGCTCCGTATCACATAAGATACCAAGTTCACGAATCGTTTGTACAGGTGTTATCTGTTGTTTGACTATGACATCGGGACGTAGGGGGGGGGGGGGGGGGGGGGGGGGTCTCTTACGGGAGAAGATAATTGAGTGACATTTGGCAATATTTAGTTCGAGGCAGTTGTTTTGGCATCAAGTTGAAAAGCTGTCAAGATCCATTTGGAGAAGTGAGGAGTCGACAGAAGAGCGGATCGCCTTGAAGAGTTTAGTGTCGTCCGCGTATAGAGAGATGGGGGAGTGCTTGATACTGTAGTCTATATCATTAATAGTAATAATGAATAGGAGGGGTACAAGATTACTGCACTGGGGAACTCCTGACGTGGGAAGAAAAGGATTGGAGAGGGTGGATCTAAATCTGACACGGTAGGTTCGATCGTTAATATAGGAAGAAATCCACTTAATCAGTAGGGGTTCAAAGCCAAGGGAGGATAGCTTAAAGAGGATGAGGTTGTGGGAAATTTGGTCGAAGGCCTTACTGAAATCGGTTGCGATTACATCGACTTCGTTGCCGTTCTCAAAGACACGGAGAGAATGGGATGAGAATTCAACTAGATTGGTGGTGGTCGACTTACCCGTAAGGAAACCGTGCTGGTTGGATGAGATGATGGATTTGCAGCGGAAACATAACGCATTGTAAAGAATGCCTTCGAACAGTTTTGGCATATGTGACAGTTTGGCGACGGTAGTTACTAATATTCTTTTTTGGTCCCCTCTTATGTATGGGGGTGACAAAAGACGATTTCCAAATATTTGGGAAGACATCTCGTATAAAGGATAAATTGAATATCTTTGATAGCGGGAGACAAACAGGAGAGGAACATTTTTTTAAAAGGCTGAACTCGTCTTTAAGCAAGTTTAATTTTTTTTCAACTAGGTGATGCTGGATAATTTTAGAGATAAAGGTGCCAAGGAAGAATTCGGACAGGTCTTTGAAGTGGGGACCGGTTAAGCTCGAAAGAGTTGTCCTTGAAAGAAGCAAAAAGATTGGCAGTAGTTTGTGGCTCGGTTGAAGTAGTCGTGTCATAGGAAAGGGTATTGGGATAGGTGTCAGATTTACGTTTATAGTTAGTAAAGTGGAAAAATATTTAGGTTCATTTATCAGGTTGTTTTGTGTTTTTGTGAGATAATTGTAGTAAAGAGAATTGTAAAGCTCGGTGAATTTATAAAATGAACCGTGAAAGTTGGAGTAGTCCAGGGAAGAGCGTGTTCTTAGGAAAATGATCCATAAATATTCCTCTTGTTCCGAAAAGTACAAAGTTTGGGGTTGTACCATGAAGGCGATGATTTCGATGTCCTATGTCGAGAATAAGGGACATATAGGGATATGGCATTGTACATTTCCTTATAGAGAAGGGCAGTAGCTTCTTCTACCTCTAGGTGATCAAATGCGAACTGCGATTCTGCTAAGATGCTCATTTAATAGGCGATAGTTAGCTTTGCGGTTGGCGCAAGACTAATGACCTTGCCCGGAAAAAACAAATCATTATGGAAAATTTAACAAGCCTCAGGACTTGCCAAATAAGGCCAAGACCAGTTCCCGGTTGTAGTGCCGATGATGATGATGATGAGTTAGCTTTGCGGAAGTTGTAGGAAAAGCTGACGTGGGTTGGTGAGATTTGGGATAAGCTGTCACGAGAAAGGGATACGAGAAGCGGAGGGTGGTAATTATCGATGGTGGGGGGAGCGTGATGACTAAGGGCAACTGAGGAATTATAGGGGCCCGTTGTAAACACAAGATCAAGTTGCCTCTTCGTACGATTTGACACATTACTTATTTGACGGAGGCCTGAGTCGGTGGGTCTATAAAAAGACTATCCTTGGTACTAGTGGGGTTTGAGGTGTAAAAGGATTGATCGTCTGACAGCGTCCATTGGAGATGGGGGCGGTTGAAATCGCCAATATCAAAGATATCGTCAAGGGAAATACTTAACTCGGCTAGGTAATCAATCGCTGCTATTGCCAGTTCGCATGACACGATCGGTTGCGAGGGAGGTATATAGAAACATATTATGTATAACGACCGTGGGCGTTGGCCATTTTTATTGCGACGTAGTCAAGATTTGGAGAGGAAGAGATAGTAATAAGAGATGAGGCGAGCTTATTTTGTATGGCAAGCAGCACACCACGACAAGGTGAATCTGTGGCGTTTCTAACAGATACATATGCAAGCAATAGTGAAGAACACGAAGGGAAATTCGAATAAGCAAAGCATCAGAGTCATTTCCATAGCGATAACATAACAATTCCACATCAGTTGAGTGTACTTGAGTTTATAAATCGAATTCGTACACGCGGCAGTGGCCTGATGTGTTGAGCATTGGTTCAATTTTTAATGATTCTAACCGTCATCGCGTCAGTTCGAATCACACGTTCTTCATTATCACAGCAAACGCTATAAATCCACACATATACTATCGTCATGGAGGGGAATATTTCTTGACTGTGAATACTGGGGATAAAGTTGGTTTAGGTTAGTGCGTATATATCGAAAGGGAGGGTATGAGCATTTTGTAGAATCGATTGCGCTTTAGAGGGGAGAGCTCTGACATTTTGATAGTAGATGGTTAGGGGGAGAGTATTGAGAGTGTTAGGGGGTGTGGGGGGACATGCCCCTTTTGGAAGAGTTCATTTTCTTGTGAATGTATAGACGAAAGGCCGTGGTATCTTTCGACACTATTTGTGGGAGTATATTGAAATTTATATGGAATTTCATAAACAGGTTGCGAAGGATGGAAAGTCGGTAGGTATGCCTTCCTGCTGAATAGAAACTGCGACGCTGGTTTTCGTCTTACCTTCATAGCAGACCGAATCAGATTTGTCATAGAGGTACGAAAGATAGAGGCGGACATTTTCGTAGGTCAATTTATTTCTACGTTTAGATAAGACGTAGCGACTATCAGATGAATTGGTGGATTGTTGTGTGATTTTAACAGTTGGAGGTGTTGGGGATCAATAATTGGTCGGGTGGAAGCGGGTGTCGGGCAAGCGCGAAATGTGCATGTAGTAGTAGTAGTAGTAGTAGTAGTAGTAGTGGTAGTAGTTTTATTTCTTATATGGTGTGTACATTAAATTTTACAATACAATTGACAATTAGTATCGACTATAATAATATATAAGAAAACAAGAAGGCATTCAGTGTCTTTATACGATTAAAGTAACAAAACGGCGTTGAATGCCTCTTTACAATGGCAATCAAGTAAAATATCGATTTTTTAAAAGTGGGGTGAGTATTACCGGTTCAGGAATAGTTGTGTAGTACACTCAAGAACCGCATAGCTTGCATAAATGGGGAATGGGGTGGTGCGAAATTCGGTCTTGAGTTGAGTTCGGGGGACGAGTGAAAGTTTCTTGATTGGAGGAGTTATTGGGATTAAGGGTGTGTGATCTGTGGAAGTTGGTGTACTTAGGTCGAAAAGAGGGAAAGGACAAGAGAAAGGGCAGATTGTGGTGTAGAGTAGGACGAGAAATTATGTCGTGATTAAGAGGGAATTTATTACGGGCAGGTGAGGAGGAGGGTCTAGGGCATCGGGTGCTGAAGCGGTTAGAATTAGGGAGGGTACTTGGATTATAATTTGGCTTGGAATAGGATTTTGTGGCTGGAGTTGTTATTATTTTAGAAGAGGGGTGCAGATGTGACCACATTTGGAGAAGGGAGGATGGAAATGCATTTGCGGGGGATGGGACTTTAAAGGACGAGTTACGATCGGTTTGAGGGGTGCCGCTTGGGGAAGAGGAAACGAAGTGGTTTTGTAGCCTGCTGAGGAGTGCGGCTATTGTCACGTCCTACAGATTTAGGAAAGAGGTGCAGGTGTTTAGTTGATTTGTTGGGATATAGTCATCCTGCCGATCGTTAGGTACCCATTTTTGTTCGGATGGAAAATCGAATCGTATCTAGAGGGGAGAACTATGCGGAAACAAGGTTTGTAGTTGGAGACAGGAAGCAACTGTCATTCTGTTATGGGAACCCTAAAGTTTTTCAGAAAGAATTCCGAAATCCAATCGGAGCTCGCGGTTTTAGGCGCGCCCTTTAACAGATATGAGGTATTTGGTTGATTGGAATAATCGAGTTTTTTTAATATGGGTGCGCCATTCTGCACGGGTCCAGGATGTGCCCAAATGGAGGATCGGGGGGTGAGAGTAGGGACCGACACAGAAGTGGAAGGGGGCATGGGGTGATATAATATAAGATAATTAAGCTAGTATTTAGGCATTTTTTGTCTAGGATATAATTTAGAAACTAAGAATATAAAAATAAAATAACAAATGTTGCAAAAATGAAAATGAGGGGCATGGGGTGATGGTTGCTGAGGCGGGGGTGAAAGCGGTAAAGTAGGGTGGGGCGGAGATGGGACCACATTGTGTAGCTCGTCATATAAAGACGTCTCGCACCGCGGCGAGGGTTGGAGGTTGGTTACCTTTGATTGCATTGATAAGATAGCACTTTCAAGCTGGCCAAGGGGGGACCGGGAAGCCGCAAGCTCGCTTACGACAGTATACAGTTTGTGTAAGGTGAATTGATCTTGTGTAGAGGGGCGCGATAAAGCGAGCTCATCACTAAGGCTCTTCATCTTGAAGAGAATATTCTCAAAAAGGGATCAAAAGAAAATAAAAAAATTTTTTTTTAAATGAAATGAAAATGAATTCTCAAAAAGGGGGTTGGTTTGCCGAACAGGCAACAGTTTGGATGTCGATTGTAAGCATTTGTCAAAATTTAAGAGGAAGGAGTTGGTTAACTCCCGAGTGTGTGAGTCGAGGGATTCGTTGACCGAATAAGTAACCCGATTGATGATCTTGTTATTATCACTAATGAGGGAGTTGATGTTGGATATTGATCTGTGGTGGAGAGATTTAAAGTCGTCGTTACATTTGACACCACTCTCGAGACATGAAATTTTGTCAGTAATTAGCTTTAGGTTAGAGCTGTGGGAACTAATGCTCGTGTTGCTCGGGTAGTTTATTGCCAGAAGGACGCGTGGCAGCGAGATTTGTATGAATTCATCACAGAAAAACAGGAGATTGTCTGGGAATTCCTTAACGAAGTTGGTATATCGATTATTCAGGCGTGATAAGATTTGCCGCAGATACCCTTACAGCATACAAAACCGGCATTAACAACATTAATCCAACATGTCGAGTTACCACAGGGCATGATGGGAAATGGTGTGAAGAGATGATGGTGGGGGGTTGTAGGTGTGGGTGGGGGTTATCCCTGTAGTGACAATGGCAGAATATAGATATGAATGGTGGAAGAGTAAGGGCTAAGATTATAGATGAAAGGGGGAAATTGGGTCAGATGAAACGTGTAAAAGGATGTACAAATTCGGTCGATTATAAAGGAGTGGGCTCAGAGGGAGCCTTACCAGATGATTGAAAATGATTGAAAATAAGTAAATTAGTAGATAAATAAGTGAATAAAAAGATAAGTAAATAATTAGAAAAAGATAAAGAAAAATCGAAAGACGATTATATTAATTGTCCTGACCCCAGCGCCTATTTCCTTGCTGCATTATGTTGAGAAAGTCCGGTAGAATTTAGGCTGCTACACTTATACCGACTTCCTTCTTCACCAAAAATTAATTTCTGTTTCACCATATTTATACCTCTGAAAGTTGGCAATAGACGATAGTATAGTAAGCGGAAGTTGTGTAACCTTTGCTTATAGATCTGTCCCACGATTGTCCCTTTTTTTCTACCAAGAAATCCTACACCTACCTAGTACATTTTTCAATCGACTCCCAATATAACAATTTGCAAGAATCATTTGCAGACAAGTGCGGGCAACATTTCTACTGTACACCATTATACCAAAACTCTAGGTGAAATAACTACATAAATTCATTTGCATACCAATCGGCCAATATTAAATGTTCGCGATATCTGGAGCTGTATAAATTATTCTGAGTCTAAACTATGATTGTATAGTAGAAATTATACCTCTTAGCCATTTGCGTAACTTCGTTGCGTAAAGTTTAATCAATGAAAAGATTGTCTTGAAACTAGTTTAAGAATTCCTCACAAGGGGGGGAATCGTTTACTTAAACGAGACTGTTTCCGAAAAGTTCTTTGAATCCATTTTATCGCATATTATTTTGTTGATCTCTTAAATTATTTTGTTTATAATGGCATCGACTTCTTTTTAATAGGAATTGTTGTTTATATAAATTGTGGCTTTCTGATGACTAGCAACTTTATTGACGATTTCCGTTTCTAGTGCTGAATGAATCTATTGCCGAGTGGTGTTGATGAAATATATTGTATACACATCAATGCTAGACAGACGTTGATCTTTAAATGCCCTTTAATGATAATCACAACAAACTATTGCAAAACAACGTCTGCAGAGAGACACTCAGAGATCCAGTACATTTATACATTGCATAGAAAACGTACTTTGATCGTCATGCACGAGCGACTGCATAGTACTTCATCCACGCACCATAAGGTTTCGATGTACTTTTCATCCTGCCTCCTCATTTTTTTTCAGGAAAGATACCTGCATAGCAGTAGACAGTAAATTAATTAACAGTAAGAGGTTTTTTAGTGCAAGTTTTACTTTGTAGCTGTGGGGTATCGTGAAGCAATCACATTAGTATCATCACCGATTTGGGGTCCTCTCCACGTATCAGTACGTTAATTAAGTTTTACGCTTTTAACTTTTTGGTATAGATTCCATTCACCTGTATCGACTCATGCGGAAAATCTAGTTTCATGATGCAATGGACCAACGGCTGTTATTGAATAATTCGTATCACACAATTCTCTCGTCCTCTATCACTGAATCACTTGCCTTATTTTTCATAATTGATAGACAAGTTTAAATTTACAATACTTAAAATAGCATTTAAACGTTTATGCCAAAAAGCTTTCAATTTATATGACTTATGCGAAAACCGAGAAATATATCGAGATAATATTATGGAAAGTAGCACTATCTCTTCCTCGTTTGTAAATGGATATTGCCATGTATCATATGCCCGTTTTTAAACTCAGAAGAGCTTGAAAATACACTTGCTCTTTTTTGTATTATATTTCCGAAGAGATGAAAGCATTAAACTTAAGTCCGGGAACGAAAACTTCCTCTTCTACCGACGTACAGTGTTTAAGTTCCATGTACTTGTTACTAGTGTGTATCTGGATACTCTGGCCCATGTTCCTTATTTCTTTGGAATGTTTAGTATTTCAAAATTGAAACAAAATAAAACAGTAACAACAATGCCAACTACAAAAAACAAAAGAGATTAGTAATATGAAAATTTAAGTTCCCACATTGGGGAGGGTGTTTGCTGGGGATTGTATCAAAACTTTTCTATTGGAAAATTTCCTTGCAATCTTGTAGGTACAAATTTATTTTTTGTTTTCTCCTTGGTTGCGGAGTAGGAGTGAGAGAAGAGCTGTAGCACCAAAAATCTGATTACGGTAGCAACTTTTATTTATAAATTCTGTGGAACAAATTCCTTTTTAGTAGTTTCCAAGTAAATGACTTAATCGAGCGAGTATTAGGTTTTATTAAAAACTTTCCAGATAAGCATCTTGAACGCCCTCGAGATATAAATCTGTCGGACATTTTATTCTCTCTAAAAAAAAAAGCAATGATTACGGTTAAGTTCTATTGCCTGAGCCCCGATGAATCCTCACTTCATCCATTACCCAAAATCCTTACAAAATTTTTTATTTATAACCAAATCCGGAGGCAATGTGGAAGGGAATTGGAATAAGAGCACACAAATAAATTTTCAATTTCAATACCTTAATAAAAATAATAAGGGACAACTAGAACATTTTTACATAAAAAAAAAAAGGAATTTACAGATACTTTAAATGGCCAAGCACCGTGTGGGTGGAAAAAGAAGCAGAGACTCGGAAACAGAGGTATCGGTATGCAATGGTCTTGAATTCCTGGAATAGAAGAATGAAGAATAATTTCCTGCGTACATTCGATTGAAGCTAATTAAATTGTGCACCCTCTGACTGCCCGCGAAAAAATGTTTGGTAATGTTTAGCAATTTAAGGTGAGCACTAACGGTGAAAAGTTATAGATAGATAGATATAGATAGGATACGCTCCGCTTAAATTTAAATGATGATCTTGAAAGCTGACGCCCTGCGGGTGTGGGGTTGACTACCACAGGTTTCCCAAATAGAATCTTAGTAAAAGTTGTAATGTACAACCCTATTGAAGATATTTGATTATTTTATTTCCCAAGTAGGCTTTCAGTTTTTTCAATTGTTGGTATTGTTTTTCTTATTCATTAATTTATTTTTTCATATTGTGACGTAATTTTGCCACAGAAAATTCAGATATTTAAAATGAACGGGTTACCTGTTTTTCCTCCTTTCTCCGGTGACCAGTTCAGCACTCCCACTGTGATCGGTGAAGGAATGTGCAGCAGCCATTTATTCTATTCAATCTGGATAGTCTTCTGTTCTTCCACCTTTCTCCGTTGACCAGTTCAGCACTCCAACCGTGATCGGTGAATGTATGTGCAGCAGCCCTTTATTTTGTTCAATCTGGACAGTCTTCTGTTTAGAAATTTCTTGGATTTGAAATCTATAGCAAATCAAATTGTCCGAAGCACTTTTCAATAACTTTTTATTTATGTTTTTGCCTGCTTCTTTACAATTTCTGTTTTGATTTTTAAACTTTACTTTTTAATTGTTAAAGATTAGGACCGGGGCTTTTCTTTTTTCTTTTCGGCTGCTCGGAAATCAACTCGCTTTTCAATCCTTCAAAAACGGAATCCCCGTTAAGACAGTGTTCAACTGCTTAAAAATCGACTGACAACGGAATTCAAAACCGTATTCAACAAAAACAAAATCAAAAACAAACGGAATCGAAAATTCCTCCTGGTGCTTCTTTCTCTCTCTCTACATCGACATCCACTCAGAAGACCGAATTCGAACTCGCCCACGATCCACACTCGAATCGGGGCGTGTTCGAACACTCACATGTGGATCGTGCAATTCTTCCACCACCTTACCATCAAACTACATTAAAACAAATTATATTAAAAACAATTAATTGATGGGGGTGGCGGAGGCCGCACGTAACAATATCATATGTCACTCTTCCCCGGTGTGGATTTATTTTTTGTGTTGACGAACATCTTACAAACATATATATAATGTTGGCATCTAAGTAATTGCCGATTTTTTCAGATAAATAAAACACTGTTTTTTAAATACAATGAATATACTTTAATCAATGATATATTTTTCATTTTGTTCGGTGACCTTTTGCAATCTTTCTGGCAACTTCATAATTCCACGTTCGAAAAACTTCTGATCTTTATCGGCAAACTGAATCAAGTGCGATTTCACAGCGTCATCATCATTGAAAGTTTTACCATCCGAAGAGTTTTGAAAAGATCGAAATCAATGGTAATCTGATGGAGCAAGGTAAGGGCTATATGGTGGATGTAACATCAATTCCCAAACAAGCTCTAATAATTTTTGCCGAATGCCCAAAAATGTATTCGGCCTAGCGTTGTCCTGGTGAAAAATGACACCTTTTCGATGAACCAACTGTGGCCGCTTTTCGTTGATCGCTGGTACTTAATCTGTCCAGTTATTGACAGTACACATCCGAATTGATCGTTCGATTCCTTGGAAGCAGCTCAAAAGGGTCAAGCCTTTCCAATTCCACCAAATTGAGAACAAAATCTTCTTTTGGTGGAAATCACCTTTCGAAGTAGATTATGCTAGCTCATCATGTCTGGAACAAGATCGTTTTCCATTGACCTTACTATAAACAACCCATTTTTCATCGCCAGTGATGATTCATTCCAAAAAGGGTTCGGATTCATTGCGTCTAAGATCCAAATCGCAAGCGTTGATGCGCTTCGTTAAATGAATTTCTTCCAAATCATGTGAAACCCAAATATCAAGGTTTTTAACGAGTTTCATACGTTTTAAATGTCTCTCTATCGCTGTATGTGACACATTTAACTTGTTTGCTATCTCTGATACAGTTACATGGCGATCCGGCTCGATTATCGCGTTAATTTCATTATCATCAAACTCGCCTGGTCGACCTGATAGTTGTTCATCTTTCAGTGAAACATCTCCGGAACGAAATTTGTCACACCAATTCCAGTACTGTCTTTCTTTTAAGACTTCTTCACCATACACATCACATAATTTTTTAGCAGCTTGCGCTGCGTTCTTTCCTTTACGGTAATAAAAAAGTTAAATTTGACGAAAGCGCTCTGCATTAAAACTGACGCCAATCTAATACCTTTTCACAAAAATACTCCCGATTTGCTTCTAAAACAAAGTAAGATTGACAGCTAACAAATGTCAATAGGAAAAAATATGCCATTGACAGAAGCCATTAAAAAATATGGCCAAAGACACCTATGTGTGAAATCAGCAATTACTTAATTGCCAATCTGATACATTTATAGTTTTTTTTTTGTAACTTTGAAGCTTTGCTAAGAGAAATGGGTACAATGTATTCTGTTCAAAGTGTTGTCCATTAGTTATGATTTTTCCCCATCTTTCAGGGAGCATACGGATTCCATGTTGAAAAAACTCTTTCGAAGCGAGCCAAGAATCGACCCAGTGTTTAGCTTCTTCCTAAGAAATGAAGTGCTGGTCGGCCAGGGCATGAGTCATTGACTGGAAGAAGTGGTATTGGGAAGGAGTAATGTCTGGTGAATATGGCGCAAGCCTAATAACCTTGCCCGTAAAAATAAATTATTATGGAAAATTCATGCCTTCAACTGTTAAAATCACACAACAATCCATCAAATCATCTGATAGTCGCTACGTCTTATCTAAATTTAGAAATAAATTGACCTAATAAAATGTCCGCCTCTAGCTTTCGTACCTCCATGACAAATCTGATTCAGTCTGCTATGAAGGTAAGACGCAAACCAGCGTCGCAGTTTCCATTCAGCAGGAAGGCATACCTAGCGACTTATCTAGCCGTCGCAACCTGTTTATGAAATTCCATAAAAAAATCAATATGCTCCCATAACTAGTGTCGAAAGATCTCTGGCCGTTCATCTATATATTCACAAGAAAATGAACCCTTCCAAAAAGGGCATGTCTTTTTTACCCTAATCAACCGCCCTCCCTACACCCCCCTAAGACCCTCAATACTCTCCCCCTAACCATCTACTACCAAACTGTCAGAGATCTCCCTTCTAAAGCGCAATCGATTCTACAAAATGCTCATACCCTCTCTTTCGATATATACGCACTAACCGAAACCAACTTTATCCCCAGTATTCACATTCAAGAACTATTCCCCTCCACCTTTAACGTTTTTCGTGATGACCATGGTATATGTGTGGATTTATAGCGTTTGCTACGATAATGAAGAACGTGTGATTCGAACTGACGCTATGACGGTTAGAATCATTAAAAATTCAACCAATGCTCAACACATCAGGCCACTGCCGCGTGTACGAATTCGATTTCTAAACTCAAGTACACTCAACTGATGTGGAATTGTTATGTTATCGCTATGGTATATGGCTCTGATGCTTTGCTTATTCGAATTTCCTTTCGGCGTGCATATTGTGTGCGTATCTGTTAAAAACGCTACAGATTCACTTTCCCATGGTGTGCTGCTTGCCATCCAAAATAAGCTGTCTTTTTATAGACGGTCTCACCGACTCAAGCCTCCGTCAGATATGTGAATGTGCCAAATCATATGAAGAGGCAACTTGACCTTGTGTTTACAACGGACCCCTATAATTCCTCAATTGTCCTTAGTCCTCACGCTCTCTCCACCATCGACAATTACCACCCGCCACTTCTCGTATCCCTTTATTGTGACAGCTTATCCCAAATCTCACCAACCCACGTCAGCTTTTCCTACAACTTCCGCAAAGCTAACTTTCGCCTATTAAATGAGAATCGCATTTCGCATTTCGTTTTGATCACCTAGAGGTAAAAGAAGTTACTCCCGTTCTCTATAAGGAAATATACAATGCCATTTCCCTATATGTCCCATATTATCGACATACGACATCGGTATCATCGCCAAAGGACATGGTACAACCGCAAACTCCGTACTCTTCGGAACAAGAGGAATATTTTGTGGATCATTTTCATAAGAACACGCTCTTCCCTGGACTACTCCAATTTTCTCGGTTCATTTTATAAATTCACCGAGCTTTACAACTCCCTTTACTATAATTATCTCACAAAAACAGAAAACAACCTGATAAATATCCTCAAATCTTTTTTCCACTTTATTAACTATAAACGTAAATCTGGCGCCTACCCCAACTCCCTTTCCTATGACACGATTACTTCAACTGACCCACAAACTACTGCCAATCTTTTCGCTTCTTTCTTTAAAAAATGACCCCAAATCTTTTTTCCACTTTTAATGAACTCATTTCGCGAATGCTGCTGTGGGCAAACTCCTACCCCACCTTGTTTGACTTCAATCCCACCTCTCCCGCTCTCACACGTCGTCTCCTCTCTTACCCCTCCTGACCCCACCCCGCCCACTACCTACACTCTCACAACCCGTACTCATACTCATATCCTAGCCTCCGGCTTACCCTCGACCTTCCCTGTCCCACCACTTATATAGCCTGAGCCATAAATGTTTGCAAATGGCAACACTTGATTTCTTAAAAACCGTTGGAGGGATTGGGGAGGGCGGAGGGGGCGAGTGGCGGAGAATTCTTTAATACGCTGTTGTTGAAATTGTTTATACGTTTATCCCCCCCCCCCCCCCCACGCCAATCTCTCTAGTGGTGTTTAAGAAATCCAGTGTTGCCATTTGCAAAAAAGTATGGCGCACCCTATACTATTGTCTACCCATCTTTGTTTAGTTCCCCATTCCCCAGTTTGTTAATGGTACCTTAAAGTTAATCGTCACCCCCCCCCCCCCCCCCCACTACTTTTTTCTCCACTTTTCAGTTTTTGTCTTCTTTCTTTTCTTTATCTCGTTACAGATATTTGGTTTCGTTGCTTATCTCTCTTCCGGTTCTTTCTTGTTCGTTGTCTCTCGTCTGCACCTTTCGTTCTCTGCTCTACTGTTCCATTCATTTGGTCTAATCTTGGGGGACTTAACTATAACCGCGTATCTATTCATCAAAATAGTCAAAAATAGACTCTTCTACTAATTATCCTCATCGCGCATCGGAACGCGCTATCAACAACATGTTGGAAGCAAACAAAGTTCTGGACTTAGTTCATAGGACCGTGCCGGTGTTTACCGGACAAATAGGCTCTAACGCGGCTGTCGAACTACAAAACTTCATTGACGATTGTAATAGGACCTTAAGCTAATTGTCCACGGGAGAAGAGCAACGTTTTTTGCGATGGTTACCCATGCGGTTAGGCAGAGAAGCCTACCGCATCATTAAGAAGAAAACCCTGGTAACCTTCCAGCAGTTCGAACAACGACTCAGGAGCGCGTGTTACCGTGAGAGTCATATGAGGAGTTGCATCGCACGCTTTTCACTAACGTCACAGACGCTATAGGACGACATACTTCCTCCCATACACATGGCCGTGGTCTGATGCGTAGGGGCTTCCGTTCTAAGGTTTTCTAGAACGGGTTCGAACCCCGTTCTTCTCTAGCATGGCAAAACTTACAAACTTGTAACGACAGGTAATCACAAGATCTTCCGCTCAGTAAAGGAGTTATCCCACCCTCATGTGTCCAACAGCTACTCCATGGATCAGAAAATGAAAATTGTCTGGCAACCCAATAGTGGGTAAACATAATTAATCAAAAGAAGTATCTAAATGCACTAATCGCCAGAAATGGGCTATTTCTGTAAATTTCAGAGATTGAAAACGCATTTATAGATGCATCAAAGGAACGCATATATTACGGTCCCCATTTGAATGCGACGACGAAGAGGATCGACTATATTCGGTTAAAATAAAACTGTTTTTGAATAAAACCAAAGTTGTCTGTTTTTACGCAAAACAATGCCACCTTACTCAAAACCAAAGTGCATTACGACTTTCCTGGTACTTGCCACCGCAAACGGATACTCTTAAATCACAAACCATAAATTATAATGCACAAGTTAATAATAGTGGAGAGGACATTTCTATCACTCACACCCATTCCGACACACATCGTTGCGTACTTTTTTGGACAGGACTTCTACTAGTATTTCAATCCTTTTACTATTTTTAATTAAAGTTTCATGGATTGAAAGGTTTTCCTTGTAGTTGTTGGTATTCTTTACAACGTTAAGCATTTACAGGAAGTCTATAGAAAAAATCCCTTAAAGACACATTAAGAGATAAATTATTCAAATAGCCTTCGCTCATCTACCAACCTATTCCAGATCGCCCGTTACATTTAAAACACCTCCGCCCTTGGACAGACTAGAGACATGAGTGGCAAAAAAGGAAACAAGCTGGAAAAACGTGCAAACTGTCGAATTTACGGGGCACGCACACTCAAGACATGAATATATTTTATACACGCCGCATTCTTGCTTAAGTGCTGCCCACAAGAAGTTACGGAGACAATTTTGGGGCGAGAATGGTTCGGATTAGTCCTTAAGTAATTTGTAACAACTAAATGTCAGTTCAGAGAGAACCAACATGAATCAGAGCGTGTAGGTCTGTCAAAGGACATAGATTAATGATGTTCAAGAGTATTTATGGTTGACTGTAGTTGCCCAAGCGTGAGCGCACATCCATTGTGTAGATAATGGCGATTTAGATGTGATTTAGAGGATCTACCGCCTTCCAATCCAAAGTCATCAACTTCTGACGAAAAAGCTACGTTTTTGGTTTTTGTGTTTAACTTTGACATTCGACAGTTGATAAATGATTGAAAATGGATCGTTTTTACATTAGAATTCGTTGAGGAGCTCCAGAAATCAACGTAAATCCATATTGGTATGGCAATCTATAAAACAAAAGGAAACAAAAGGACTCAGTATACTCACTTTAGGAGGATAAAGGCACAGCTGTTGACGACGGAAAAAGTCGTAACCTAAATTCTGAACTATGAGGGCATGAAGTGGTAACTTTTGCTACAGATTCCTGAAAACCTAGACTACTTAACCTATAAAGTATATATTCTCTTATCCTGGTGGCAAAGAAGGTGTTTTGGGTCACAGAATAAAAGTGAAAGATAAATTCAAAGACGTATCTTAACCCTTTTTTACTTTCCGGTCGCCTGAATACGTATTTCCAAGGACCTCTCTGGCTTCAATCGGTGTTGTACAGACATGCCACGATAATAATCCTTATTCTATTTTCTTTAAATTATCTTTTCCTTGTTACTTTTTCAAGTGGTAAATCCTCATCTGCAGTGGGTTATCGTAGTGATATATGGCATTGATTTATAGCTAAATAAAATGGATGATTACCCAATCATTTAACCTTAAAACCAAAACAGATTCTCACACTTTTCTTTGTGTGGGATTATTGAATACATTTGCTTTTGTGTTGAGACTTTTGCGCTGAAAAGTGGGGACGTAGATTTGAATGGAATTAACAATGAGCAAATGTTATTTCGAATCCTTTTAAGACGGTTGAAAGACGGTTTCAAATTTATGAGTAAGGATATCAATTTCGAAAATGAACGTTGGATGTTAATGCCAGCAGAATTAGTTTAAATTGAACCATGAGATATTCGTATCGTGTGCTACATATGTTCTATGGATAATTCGTTCTAATACGAGTTGTGTGAAATAGACGCAGGAAGACAAAGGAACTAAAAGGATAGGTGGAATTTTTCCCAATTTTGAAAACCAAATTAACAACTAACAGAAGCCACCAACGCGTGAATATATACGAATACGAAGCAAATAGACACATGGGCTCCGTCCAATAAGGAGGAAATGCTACAATAACTCCGAACGAGATGGAAGCATCGTCGAAGACGGTGTGGTGCTTATGGATTCAAACAAACGTAACGAGTGCATGTAACGTTTTTCCAATAAGATTGATTGCTTCAGGAACAAAGCCATCCAATACATAATGGTAGACAAGATGGCATATCCTTCCTACTGCAGGGTCAAGGCACTATTGACCAAACTGATGATGATGATGAATAACGCATTTATTGTACAATAATTTAACAAATCTTGACTTAGGACTAAATGCCGAACAAACTGAACCAGTGTGATGTGCTGTTATATTCACTACGTTTGTTTGTAATCTGTTGGAATCGCCACATTATTCCTTTCACACTTACTACATTACAATCAGATTACTTCAGAGCGAACAGACGTTCGCTCATAGCTTAGGTGAAACACGTGCTAGTGAAACGCATGTTTGTGAAAGTCTGCAAAACGCACGTGACAGTAAAAGTGTGTGAAGTGCACGTGTAAAAATACTTTTAATATTTTAACATTAACAGAAGAGTGTAATAAAACACTGAAAACCAACAGTAACGCATGCTAGGCGACGGCCCCAGAGATGACCAACAATTCATCACAGACCGCAAAAGAAGAGCCACCGACATTTTACTTAGCGCAACAAAGAAACCAACAACCACGGAAACACAAACTATAGACTACCAAAAAAAGTATCTGAAAGCCGTGGAATACATCAATACACTTCGACTCCAGATGAAGCAACATCACGAGGATATTCACTCGCTAAAAACAACCAGTAAAAACAGAGATGACGTCTGCATGGATGAAACGCTTGCTCAACACCACGGACTAGTCCCATCATTTTCCAAGCAACAATTATCGTCCTCCGAAACACCATCTCCCTAACAAAAGAAGACACCCGGGAATCAAATGCCTAACACGCACGCCTAAAATACATGACGACAACCCATCTATATTTAAAATATAACAAACATCAAAGAGCTAATTAGAATGCTCGAAAGTAGCTTGGGCCACCACAATTTCACCACAAACACAAGAGGAGCTTCGACTTCCATCACAACAACCACTTTAACGGATCACAACAAGGCGGTAGAAAAACTTGCTCAACATAACCTTGAATTTTTCACTTTTCAACATGCACAGTTGAAACTAGCGACTTTCATCATAAGACTTTTTTTTTTTTTTTTTTTTTTTTTAGACTTCTCTCGGGAGAGGCGAACCTATAGCGCCGAGTGGGCGCCCCGAGATGCCATCAAATAACTGTTGCAGTTCTTTTTGAACAGTTGCAGGTTGTAACGTTCCGGGAACACTCGCGTGGGAAGGGAGTTCCAGAGCTTCCCCGCTCTGTAGCGGAACGAGTTCTGATGTAGGGATGTTCGCGCCGTCGGGAGATGAACCACAAACGGGTGCGATCCGTCGGATTGTCTTGTGGAGCGCATATAAGCCGAATTGCGCGGAACAATACCACGAATCTCCGAAGAACAGCACCCGTGATAATATATGTAAAATAGACAGAGGTCGGCTACGCGCCTTCGATGTGATAGCGACTGTAGTCCCGACGTCAGCGCCGAGTCCCCGATCAGGCGGATCGGTCGTCTCTGTATGCTTTCAAGTAGGTCGAGGGTATGTTTAGGAGCCGAGCTCCAAACATGAGAGCAATATTCGAGCGCGGGTCTAATTTGGGATTTATATAGGAGGAGAAGTTGGGCCGGGGTAGAAAATGTTGTATACTGAGTCTTCGTTGCATTGAAGTCGACAAGATTGGCCCTTCCCCACTGCAGGACTTTATCCAGATCCTGATTCAGAGAATCAATCTGTCTACATCTCAGCTGGTGTGACGCAGATGCACCAATCGGCCGATCACTCGAAAAGGAGGAAACAAGCGTACTATCATCCGCAAAACTGAACACTTTGTTGTCCGTTGTCTCCAACAGATCATTTATGTGAAGCAAGAACAAGGTTGGAGCCAAAATAGAACCTCGGGGCACCCCCGAATTAACAGGATACAGATCCGAACACTCGCCGTCCACAACAACCCGGATCGATCGATTCTCGAGGAAACTCCTCGTCCAGTCGCAAAGCTGTTGGGAAAGTCCATATGAACGAAGTTTGCTCAGCAATGCCCCGTGCCAGACGCGGTCAAAAGCCTTGGAAATATCCAATGCGACCGCCCTTGACTCACCATGCCGTTCAATCGCAGATGTCCATATATCGGTTATAAGTGTCAAAAGGTCTCCTGTGGACCGCCTGCCACGGAATCCGTATTGACGATCATTCAGGAGTCTGTTGCACTCCAAATACCTAACCAACTCTGCATTGATGACTTTTTCCATCACCTTAGATAAAATAGAGAGTAATGCTATCGGACGGTAATTTTGTGGGAGACACTTTCTTCCCGTCTTTGGGATTGGCTGAACTCGAGCGATTTTCCAGCAGGCAGGAAAGGTCCTCTGTGCATAAGATAAGCGGAAGAGTCTGCCAAGAACCGGCGATAGTTCTGGAGCACAGTTCTTAAGGACTATTGCTGGTATTCCGTCCGGGCCGGTTGCCTTCCTACAATCCAGTTCACGCAGAATGCGTTGAATAGTGCGCGGACGAAATCTCACATCCCGCATGGAAGACTGTGCCGGCGAGATCACAGGTGGGTGCAAAAGGCCGGGATCGAGGTTTGAATTCGCCGAAAATAAATTTGCGAATACATTAGCTTTATCCCTTGAATTCGTGACTAACGTCCCGCTGTCTGTCACCAACGGAGGGAAAGAAGAGGATGCAAAGTTACCGCTGACAGCTTTTGCCATTGACCAGAAGGAGCGCGAGCCAGTTGGGCACCGAAGGAGCTTATTGATCACCCTGTCGTTGTGAGCTTTCTTCGCGGTATCAATCGCCTGGTTGCACGCGTTTCTGATTCTGACAAAATTCGTTCTGTTAACATCGGTCGGATTGGAGCGCCATGGCTTAAAAGCTCTATTTTTTGCCGCTGTAATCAGCTCGCACTTTTTGTCAAACCAAGGTTTATCAGACGAACTTCGTTTGATGGAATGTGGAATATACATCTCCATCCCCAGAAGAATAATCTCTGATACCGACTCCGCGCATGCGTTAACATCGGAGTTTCCGAAGCACACCTCGGACCACGGAAAGGATGCGAAGAAGTCTCGCAAATCGTCCCAGTCAGCGGCCCCATACCTCCATACATGGCGAAGCTGCCTAGGCCGGTTGCTTGCTTGGTATGCAAGTGCTTGCGCGACAGATACCAAGCAGTGATCTGAGTTTCCCAGTGGCGCAGAAACCTCTACGGTATAAATACTCGGTTCGGATGTCAAAAACAGATCCAGGGTGTTCGCATAATCGCCCCGGGCATCCGGCCCTCGCGTTGGCTCCCCCACGAGTTGAGTCAAGTTGTGGCTTACAGCAAACATCTCCGCTAGCCTCCCAGCCTCGTCGGTTCTGTTAGAATGTAACAACCAGCCGGAATTATGCACATTAAAATCACCAAGGACAACAATTTCAGAAGCTGGGTGGTTGATCTGTATCCAGTCGACGGTATATGAAAGATGTTCGAAAAATGTCGCCGGTCGATCGTCATTCGGGGAGCGGTAAAGACAACAAAGAAATTTCACGGAATTCCTCAGCACGACCCTCGACCATATGATGTCCATATTATTGGGTTCCAACGCCTCCATCCTCTGGCAAGCCAGATTGGACCGCGCGAAGACGCAGACTCCGCCCTTAAAACGGAATCTCGAATGTAAGTCGTATCCTGAGCAACGAAGATATGTCGAATCAGTTGACGAATCGACCTGGGTCTCAGTTAGGGCAAGGATATCAGGTTTCGTTGTTTGTAAATATTGGTGGACGGCGTTTACATTGGTATTGGTGAAACCGATGCCCCTGATGTTACAAAATGCCGTCACTAGTCGAGCGTGGGCCGAGCCTCGAGAGCGAGACCCGTTATGCGATGACGAACCTCTTAAAGTTCCATTATTTATCATGATATCTGCATGATGTTCCCCCTGACATAGTCCCCCCCGGAGATCCGAATGGGAGACTAGTTTACCTCCGGAATTCTTTATATCAGAACGTACCATCATGACTTATCCCCGTGTCAGTCCGGGCCATCAGCCACACATCCGAAACACCGTCGAAGATTTCTCTCGGCGATATCGCGGAATGTACAGCGTGACGGGGTGGTATCTCACCTTGGGACCGACTACCACCTAACCAACCTTTTCTCGAACCGGTCCATCAGCTAAGCCTCGAAAGATGGCCAGGGATTTCTCCCAACCATTTCACGGAGCCTATAGCTTGATGGGGTGGTATTTCACCGGGCGCACAGGGCGTTGGGACCCCGGCTACCACTCGGCCTTTCGTCGCCTCTTACGACAAGCTGGCCTAGCTGTGAGTATATTCTAACGCCCTACTCACAGGGCGCAATCCAGCGTGCACTAATGAGGAACTTGCAGCAAAAATATTCAGGATCTGTCCGGAACTGAAAAAAAACAGGTTGGACTACTTCCAAACACCATACATGCGGACTAACAAGACTCTGCATTTACGTATCATACAAATTCCTCCAACTGATGTCACCCGGCTCAAACAAATAAAATATCTATTCACGCATAAAATTGCGAATGAGGAACCGCGTAAACAAAACGTCCTTCATTGCAAAAGATGCCAACGCTCAGGAGACTAGGCGGCAGCATGTCATCTAAGCGTACGATGCGTAAAGTGTGCAGAGCAACATCAACCTGGCGAATGTAAGGTCAGCCCGCTTGGGATGGAACCAGGAACAATCCAAACAACAAACCCCGATGGATCCACTAGAACGAAGAAAATCACCGTGACATGCTGTAACTGTGGAGAACCCCACCTTGCTCGCAATGTCCTCATAAGCTGAGGATTCTACAAAGGCGAACAACACCCATGGCAACGAGCAAACCTTCACCAACCAAAACACCATCACCTCAATCAACATATCCTACAAGTCCAGTAATGTCATACGCTAAGGTTGTCAAGGATTCGCATAACATGACAAAAATGACCAATTCAACTGTAACGATCTTAATCTGGACATCACAGGATACATAAGTAGCTTACAGAAGATGCTGCCCACGCTGAAACACAGCTCAGAAATAGAAAAAAAGGTCAGATTTTATCTCTTATAACTTCATATATCCTTTCCCGTAATGGCTAATTTAACCATAATTTCCCTCAATGCAGAGTCCATATATTCCAATATTCGCAGACAACACCTCAGATTGTTCATTGACAAGTTCTCTCCAGATATCCTCCTCTTCTCGGAAACGTGACTTAAACCAAACTCCCGTGTATCTATCCATAATTATACACGTGTTTCTAATCTACGAACCACTGGTCCTCGTGGGGGTACTGGAATTCGAATACACAAGAAATTCCAATTTTCCGAAATTAGGTTCACCAATATAAATAATATTGACTACACGGCAATTAAAATGTTTTGTAAAAGCAACAAAGTGCTTGTACTGTCGTCCGTATACATTCACCCTTCTCGGGAACCAAACTTCCCTAGTTCCGACATCACTGAGATAATTCAAGTCTCTGCCTGCACCTTTCATAATAGGAGGAGACTGGAATGCTCGGCATACTTCATTTAACGACACTAAGTGCAATAAATACGGTTGCCAACTTCTAGCACTCCTTCAACTCCATCCATATATCTATGCGGACTGTCCATTACAGCCAACACGTATTTCCAATTCTGCTAAATCAACCTTTTTTTTTTTAAATCCATAGACATCTACTCACCTAAGCCCCCTACAGTATCTTTCGAATTCCCGTTCGATCATGGGTTCGTCCACACTACTGTCCAAATCCCTACACTCGAACCAAGCTTCTCATTCAATCCGATCCCGAAATTCTCCAGGACAAACTAGAAAAGAGTCAATAGGGACATTGCTGCCAGTTTTACAGACAATACTTTGCCAGAGTCTTCAAACCTACTCCCTGCTGAAATTGATCAAGCAGCCTTAAGAATAGAGCAAATACTAAAAAATTCCCACTTCAGCCACACACCTATATCCATCCCTCATAATCATCTAGGAAAACCTTTACCCAACATCCTTACAAAACTGTTACGCGTAAAAAACAGCTTAGACGAAAACTTCATAGCGGTTATTCCACTTTTATTAAAAATCAAATCCAACTATTGACTACCCTGATAAATGGACTGAGGTTTCTCTATATTACATGGAGAACCAACCCACAATTCCATACCTTATTTCGACTGCTTTCAGCGCGTCATACCTATCTATTCCCCTTATATGCTATTCACCTGAAATAACATGTTTTCACCAAGAACGCATAGCTAAACTCATTATCCTATGCAGATAATGGATAATTGAGTTTAGCTACCATTTTCGCCATACGACAATACTATTCCTCTAACCATGAGAATTCCACCGGAAATTCCATTCGTATTGGTTAGCAACAACCAAGTCGAATCAAATGACGCGGTTGCATCATCATCCATTGGCTTGGGTAATTACCAACATTCCTTAGAGTTTTCCCACGGTACCATTTCCCTAGCCGATGTAGCGTCCTATCGATTTTCATCAGATCATCTATTCGCTTTGGATCAATGATCTCTTTGTGCAGGTGAATAGCACCAGCTAAATTTTCCTCTCCTCCGCAATTCTGTCTTTCCATAGTTTGATGACCTATGAGATCACCATAATCACCACTAGGTCACTAGACCAGTCGCATACACGGCATTAATACACACACACTAAGCCAGATCAACCCTGGGTTATTGTGCTTTCCTTTTGATTTCTCCATCCTTTCTACGCCCATCGACGTCGAACGAATACACAAGTACGTTTCTACCTCGATGAGCGTGGGGAATCGAGGAATGCACAAGAGAGCACGAGTATCATTGGCGGATCGGTGTGTAAAAGCAGAAATCCCAATTCCCACCCTAATTCCAACCAGTCACTATCCAACTACAATCGCGCGCAGTCACGCTGCCGCACGGGTCCAAATTTAATTGGGAAAATTAAAGTGAGTCGAAATTCAATCATACCAGTGCGCGCACGTTCCAAGGCGAGTCGCTGCTAAGAATTAGTTATGTTCGGTATTTTCGCCATAAAGTAATTAAAGTAACTAAAGTTTCCTATTAAGTTGTGCATTATAAATATAAGTTTGCTTGTTTCAAAAATAGACTGTTATCACCACCAAATCTAATTAAAAGGATATTCCGGTTAAAACCAAATAAAAAAAATTATCTATAAAAGAACCCCCAGTGCGTTTTTATTTATTTAACATTCTTCTCGGCTGAACAATTTTCTTTCGTCGAAACATCGCTGGGGATAAAAGTGAATACTTGCCATACGTTGGCATACGAATCTTCATCCCCACAGGACAACTAAAACAATTTGCCGACCAGGCTTACACGTCTATACTTAAAAATATTAAACCCAATCGTCATTTATTCAAAAATATCAACAGACTAACGGGTCGAAAATACAAACCCCGAATCGATTATATTATCAATCCTAATAACAATCACCCAGTCCAATTAGATGTTGACATAGCAAACTGTCTAGCTAATCACTTTTATAAGATCCATCAACAAAACGACTCCCTCTCAGTCTCCAATTTTCAAGATACCGTAAACGACTACATCTCACGCACAATGATCCCATCCTTCACCTCTTTCATCGCGGAATTCAACGAAAGAAACAAAGCGTCACATCCTCTGGATAATGCGTCATTCCTAACAGCGGGCGAATTATCTGGATTTATAACATTACGCAACAACAAAAAGTCGACAAGCTTAGACGGAATTCCTAACCTTCTTTACAAAAGACTTCTCTCGTCAAATCGAGTGCCTATTCTCGTTCTTCTCAACCACATAATTAACGCATCACATTTCCCAGATCAGTACCTGGCTGACTTTCAAACAGACAACTTGTCTCACAGTTTTGCTCGTGCTAGTTATCTTAATCAACCGTTATTTTCACAATAATTTTCACAATTTAATTATCATTATCTTGTTTTCTTTGCCTCGTTTTCCGCATACAAAAATTTGAACAAGTGTTATAACCGTTAAGTTATGGCCCCTGGGCCACGTGTATTAAATAAAATCAAGCGCAAACGGTTGCGTTACGACCCCGTTATTGGAGGCCAAACACCTCCCGATAAACTTTCAAAAGTGAACAATAAAGTTCTAGAAAAATCTAAAATGTGTTCAAACACTAACTTTTTTCAACCACTTCAAAGTCTGATGGAAGACTCTCCTGAAATGGATCCGACCAATGACGAACAGTGCGCAGAACTTCCTAAAGAAACCGTTCCGCCAATTGTGGTATTAAAAAGAACTAGTGCTCAAGTGCGTGATATTTTGAGGAACATTAAGATAGACAAATACTTAATCAAAAACATTTCGCTTGGGCAAAAAATATGTGCCCCAACAATGGACATATATAATAAAATCAGAACCGAACTCTTACGGTTAAAATGTGAGTTTTTCACCCACTCACGTAAGGAAAATCGTCCATTAAAGGTAGTGTTATCCGGGCTAGACTTAATTAGCAACGATATAGTGAAAAATGAGCTAATTGCACTCGGGATTAAGTGCCTAGATGTTAAAACCATCACATTAAATCCGTCAACAAAAGTCCTGTACAAACACTACTTGTACATCGTCTATATTCAACGCGGTACTGTTAAATTAAACGAACTAAAACGGAACTACTCCACCTTGTTCAAAACCATGGTTCGCTGGAATTTAAAAAACATAATCCAGGTAAGGTCACACAATGTCACAATTGCCAGCTTTATGATCACGGCTCGATGCATTGTCATATAAATAGCTTCTGTGCAATATGTTCGGGAAACCATAAAACATCAGACTGCAAAACGAATGAGGTCATCAAGTGTGCAAATTGTAGTGGGCCACATAAATCCACCGATCCAGAATGCAGAAGCCGAAAGCAGTACATAGACATTCGCCGCAAATTATCCCCACGCGGACGTGGTACAGGAAATACAACGTTTCTACAGCCTCCGAGTTACAAACAGCAGCCAGTGCCCGACCGATTATCCATTGATAATTTTCCTCCACTACCCCGATCTGTGCGTCAACCTTTACTTCCTTCATTCACCTGGGCTTCTGGCCTCCATCAAACCCAGCAACCTTCCAACAATGATACGACACACACGAAGAAAAATCCGTCAGAAACATTAACTAATGATAACCTGTTCTCATTTAGCGAGATAAACTCTCTTCTTAATGAAGTTGTAACCAAGCTTAGTGCTTGTCAAACCAAAGCTGACCAATTTAACGTCATTACTTCATTAGCTATTAAGTACATATACTCGGAAAAAACATGTTAAGAAACTCTCTTAACATCATAACTGGGAATGCGAGAAGCATCAAAAACAAAAAGCATGCATTTTTTAGTTTCTTGATAAATTTTAATATTGACATTGCACTTGTTTCAGAAACCTGGCTCAAACAAGACATTTCTTTCTCACATCAAAATTACATATGTTATCGCCTAGACAGGGTACATGCTAGTGGTGGAGGTGTCGCCATTGTTGTGAAAAAATGTATAGAACATTCCTTGCGTCCTTCATTGCGCCTTAAGTTAATTGAGGAAATTAGTATAGATGTAACATTAAGTGACAACTCCAAGGTGAGTCTTTTTTCGGTCTATTTCCCTGGAGGAAATAGAGACCTAGAGAAATCTACTTACTTTAAGCGGGATCTGCAAAAATTGTATAGAGTCAACACTCGAAACAAGGTAATTATTGGTGGTGATCTAAACTGCAGACATCAGTCGTCTTAGGGCAAACAGCTGGGGTAACATTTTACTAGATGTTGCTGAATCCAGCCCAAGTTTTTCCATACTTTATCCACTTCTTCCCACCTATATCCCAGCGAGTGCTAACAAGAACCCCTCAACTCTTGATCTATATATCACTAATATTCCAAATTACTGCACAGTACCATTAACTCTAAATGCGTTAAGTTCAGACCACCTTCCGATCAGCCTCACAGTGAATCATACAGTAGTTGTAAATCGTACCAGTTTATACCACAACTATTCCGCCGCCAACTGGAATTGTTATAAATCATATATAAACACGAACTTGGTTCTAGGTGATACCAGCCTAAATTCTATAACCTGCAGCGAACACATTGATATCCTATGCAACAATTTTGTTTCTATTATCAATAGAGCGGCCGATCTTGCGATACATAAATGTTCCACTGGTCCAGTTGATAAGGCACCGCTTCCTGAAAATATCTTACAGCTGATTAGGCTACGAAACTCTGAAAGAAGAAAATGGCTGCGTTATAGAATCGATTGTTTTCTAGTTAATGTTAAAGTCTTAAATAATATCATTAAAAACGAAATCTCAACATATAGGAACAAGTGTTGGAATAAACACCTTTCCTCTCTTGACAAAGCAAGCAAACCGTTCTGGAAAATAACAAAAATTATGAAAAAGAGAGGGTGCAGTATTCCTCCGTTTAAAGTTCACGACAAGTTGTTTATTTCTTCAGTGGAGAAATCGAACCTACTTGCTAACACGTTTATTAAGAACCACTCCATATCTATGCATCTAAGCGACGCGTATACTGAAGCTGAAGTTGCTAACACGATCCATGTACTTTCTCAAACACCAGCTGAAAGTACTTACGCAACGAATATTGGCAAAGTTAAAGAATTGATAAAAAAATCGAAATCAAAAAAGGCTGCGGGTCTCGATAATATTAACAACAAATTAATCAAAGCACTTCCACCTGCTGCAAGTAACTATTTAACGTTCATTTTCAACGCTTGTCTTAAGAATTGTTATTTTCCGGACTGTTGGAAAACAGCAAAAGTAATACCTATCCCGAAACCCGGCAAACCGAAGAACAGCCCCGAAAGCTACAGACCTATTAGTCTACTTAGCTGTCTAAGTAAGCTCTTAGAAAAAATCATTAAGGAAAGGATTGATCGTTTTGTGGAAGACAATAACATCTTACCAAACTTTCAGTTCGGTTTCCGTAGTGGTCACAGCACAATCCACCAAGTCTTGCGCATTAAAAACCACATAGCTGGTAAATTCATCGACAAGGAGTCAACGGGACTAGTTCTTCTAGACATCGAAAAAGCTTTTGATACGGTATGGCACGATGCCTTGATTTATAAGCTACTAAAACTTAAGCTGCCAATACCGCTTATCAAAATTATCCAGAGCTTTCTTCGTTCGAGAAAATATGTTGTGAGTTTAGGAACCGACATATCCTCTACTCACCAAATCCACCATGGTGTACCCCAGGGCTCGGTCCTTGGTCCCATATTATTTACATTGTTTGTCGCAGATTTACCATGTCTAGGTGAAAACATTCAGGTAGCTATGTTTGCCGATGATACGGCCATTTTCTCTTCGGGTGCCTTATTCACTAATGTCTACAACTCTTTGCAAGCAGCTCTTGACAAGCTAGCAGTATATTACAGGAAATGGAAAATAAAAATAAATGGTAATAAAACACAAGCTGTCTGGTTTTCGAGATGTAGGAAACACTGTTACCTACCAAATGGCACTAAACTCAGTATGTGTGCAGTTGATATTGATTGGTCCGAAGAGTGTAGATATCTAGGTATTATTCTAGATAAAAAACTCATCTTTCAAAAACACATCACTACCACAATTGACAAAATAAACAAAGTCGTAAGAGTTATGTATCCATTAGTGTGTAGAAAATCAAAGCTCAGCATCGAAAATAGAATTATAATATTTAAAACCATTTTTCAAGCTATACTCCTGTACGGGGCGCCTGTATGGTGTAATTGTGCTCGCACACACAAAATAAAATTGCAAAGGTGTCAAAATAAAATATTGAAAATGTTGCTGAATTTGCCATGGCATTATTCGACACATGAACTACATGAAAACGCCAACGTTAAACCGGTAGAGTTCCTTATTGACAAAATCAATCGAAACTTCTTCGTCAATTGTTCTTTTTCTGACAATGTTCTCGTTTCCCGTCTTGCGTTATCCTAAGTCACTACATATGTACTCTGTCTATGAAAATTATATCGAGGTCATTCCTACATAAAATAACCGGAAGCTCGTGCAATATTAGTCTTAAGATTCAAATAAGGGTTTTTTATTGTAGTTTTCCCTTAATTTATTATTTGTTATTCATTAAAATTGTGCTATTGTCGTTATATAGATTTAAGATTATAGTTGTAAAGGAATTGCTATCCTAAATCTCTTAAGTACTAGTTGTAAAATATACCATAAATGTAATTATCTACTAAATAAAAATTGAATTGAATTGAACATTTCCCAGATAACTGGAAAACCACAGTTATAGTCCCTATCAACAAGTCCAGTCCTTCCAACAACACCAGCAACTATCGTCCGATATCGTTATTAAACACATAAAGCAAGATACTGGAATACAAGATATATCGAAATCTCCTTTTATTTGCTAATGACAACGCTATTATCCCAAATTGCCAGTTTGGCTTTCGCTCACAACACTCCACCTGTCATGCTCTGTTAAAACTAGCGCACGATGTCACAACTAATCTTCAAAACAAAAGGCCGACGGTCTGTATCGTCTCGACATATCTAAAGCATTCGACTGTGTTTGGATCTCAGGACTGCTTTACAAGCTGCCGTACATATTTGGATTAAACACCCACACCACCAAACTGCTCACTTCCTACCTCTCTGGTAGAAAATTCATGGTCAAAATAAATTCTTCTATCTCCCAATGGTATAATATAACCCTAGGGTTTCCGCAAGGGTCAGTTCTTGGAGCACTATTATACCTCCTCTATACTTCAGACATACCGCATCCTCAATTACCCAATACTGTAATGTTGAATTACGCTGATGACACCATAGTCTACTCCAGCAGCAAGTTTGTAAAAGAGGCAAGAAACTGCATTAATAACTTCCTCCCAAATCTATCATCCTGATAAAACCGAACTTATAGTGTTTAAGGGTAAAAATGAGCACTACACAAACAACACAAGGAGCACCCACAACAAAATTCGACTCAAACTAAATAACACCAAGATAAAACCTTCTAAAACTTTAAAATGTCTGGGAATAACCTTTTCCAATGATCTCTCATAACCACAATACAACTTAATCTCTGCAGAAGAGTGATATGGAAACCCAAAGGCCTCTCCCACAAAGTCAAACTACTGATCTATAAAGAAATAATCAGACCCACGCTCACGTATGCGTATCCACTGTGGTGTCATATAACACCAGCCCAAATAGAGGAGCTACGCACTTTCAAAAGGAAATGCTTCAGGCTGGTCACTGGCCCAAACCGACAACCCAACTCTTACAAATATTATAATAACAGCTTGCTATACAAAGCCGCTAATATTGATCGTCTCGATAGACGTTTCCTAGAGCTGTCTATCAAATTTATTGAAAACCTCCCAAATAATCCCAACCCCATAATAACTTCACTACTACCAACTCCTCTAAATAACAGGGCTCACTACCTGAATTGTCTCCATACCAGAACTCTCTTCACCTCTGGATGATGATTGGTTAATGACTCCAACGAGGTAGTGTACCATAACACCGAGCTGGCACCCAATCATTTCAAATACTGTAACATACAACCAATCTCCTACATTCTACGTTTTAACGAACAACCGGAAAGTGTTACCCCAATCGAGACCACTAACTGACCATATCCCACGCCAACCCACCTCCTTAACCATCAATCCCTATATTCCCCAACTCAGATTACATATTTAACTTATAATAATCTCAATTAGGTTAAGCTAGATTAAGTTAGAGTTAAGTTAAGTATTAGTTTAGATTAAATTAAACAATAAAAATCCTGGTTTTCTGACCTTTTCCAGGAAAACTGTAGGCGATGTGCATACCGGCCCTTGTGAGGAAGTAACATAAAGCCCTAGTTTACTACAAGAAAGTGTTTTGTTGCATACAAATCTCGTCGGGATGAATAATTATAGCAATTTGGGATGGTAGTGAAGGACGCGATTTAAACCCATGCACACAAACAACAATAGACCGCACTCGCGTTTACACAGAGGTGTTTTAACTATGATTGCTTCATTAATGCGTGGGTATATTACCCTGATGATTTTGTATGCTATTGTGGTGCTATATTTTTTACTTCGTTTGCGTGAGTTTAACCTGTTGACATCACCGTCGATGTTATGAGCTTTGTGAGTAATACATAGATATCTGCAATTGGAGGACATCAATGGGCTGTCAGTGGCAGTCGAATCGGATATCGGCAAGGCTAATGACCGCTTCATTCTTATAGACTACTGGAGGCGTTACAACTCGCTGTTCACAACAATAGGCGATGATACAGATAGTGTGAATAACACCTTAATAAACGATAGCAGTTGTCGTAAGAGGCGACTAAAGGCCGAGTGGTAGCCGGGGTCCCAACGCCCTGTGCGCCCGGTGAAATACCAGCTCATCAAGCTATATGCTCCGTGAAATGTTTGGGAGAAATCCCTGGCCATCTTTCGGGGCTTGGCTGATGGACCGGTTCGAGAAAAGGTTGGTTAGGTGGTAGTCGGTCCCAAGGTGAGATACCACCCCGTCACGCTGTACATTCCGCGATATCGCCGATAGAAATCTTCGACGGTGTTTCGGATGTGTGGCTGATGGCCCGGACTGACACGGTGATAAGTCATGGTGGTACCATCTGATATAAAGAAGTCCGGAGGTAAACTAGTCTCCCATTCGGATCTCCGGGGTGGACTATGTCAGGGGGAACATCATGCAGATATCATGATAAATAATGGAACTTTAAGAGGTTCGTCATCGCATAACCGGGCTCGCTCTCGAGGCCCTGCCCACGCTCGACTGGTAACGGCATTTTGTAACATCAGGGGCATCGGTTTCACCAATACCAATGTAAACGCCGTCCACCAATATTTGCAAACAACGAAACCTGATATCCTTGCCCCAACTGAGACCCAGGTCGATTCGTCAACTGATTCGACATATCTTTGTTGCTCAGGATACGACTTACATTCGAGATGCCGTTTTAAGGCCGGAGTCTGCGTCTTCGCGCGGTCTGATCTGGCTTGCCAGAGGATGGATGCATTGGAACCCAATAATATGGACATCATATGGTTGAGGGTCGTGGTGAGGAATTCCGTTAAATTTCTGTGTTGTCTTTACCGCTCCCCGAATGACGATCGACCGGCGACATTTTTCGAACATCTTTCATATACCGTCGACTGGATACAGATCAACCACCCAGCTTCTGAAATTGTTGTCCTTGGGGATTTTAATGTGCACAATTTCGGCTGGTTGTTACATTCTAACAGAACCGACGAGGCTGGGAGGCTGGCGGAGATGTTTGCCGTAAGCCACAACTTGACTCAAGTCGTGAGGGAGCCAACGCGAGTGCCCGATGCCCGAGGCGATTATGCGAACACCCTGGATCTATTTTTGATATCCGAACCGAGTATTTATACTGGAGAGGTTTCTGCGCCACTGGGAAACTCAGATCACTGCTTGGTATCTGTCGCGCAAGCACTTGCATATCAAGCGAATAACCGGCCTAGGCAGCTTCGCCATGTATGGAGGTATGCGGCTGCTAACTGGGACGATTTGCGAGATTTCTTCGCATCCTTTCCATGGTCCGAGGTGTGCTTCGGAAACTCCGATGTTAACACATGCGCGGAGTCGGTATCAGAGGTTATTCTTCTGGGCATGGAGATGTATATTCCACATTCCATCAAACGAAGTTCGTCTGATAAACCATGGTTTGACAAAAAATGCGAGCTGATTACAGCGGCAAAAAATAGAGCTTTTAAGCAATGGCGCTCCAATCCCACGGATGTTAACAGAACGAATTTTATTAAAATCAGAAACGCGTGCAACCAGGCGACTGATACCGCGAAGAAAGCTCACAATGACAGGGTGATCAATAAGCTCCTTCGATGCCCAACTGGTTCGCGCTCCTTCTGGTCAATGGCAAAAGCTGTCAGGGGTAACTTCGTATCCTCCTCTTTCCCTCAGTTGGTGACAGACAGCCTGACGTTAGTCACGAAGCCAAAGGATAAAGCTAATGTGTTTACGAATTCAAACCTCGATCCCGTTCTTTTGGAGCCACCTGTGATCTCGCCGGTACAGTCTTCCATGCGGGATGTGAGATTTCGTCCGCGCACTATTCAACGCATTCTACGTGAACTGGATTGTAGGAAGCCATGTGGGGGTTGAAGTATAATGCCAACGTATGGCACAGGATTCACTTAAAAACCCCCGACACTTGTTACTCCGAAGGAAATGAAAAACACGTTTTTATTTATTTAAATTTATTTCTATCCGCATTTATTGGTGAAAACACGAGCAAATTGTGGTGAATGGCACAATATCGATTGAACTTAATTACACAGCTAAAAATTGGGTCTTAATTGTATTTGCCAACATGAATCACAGCCTCACTGGATTAATCAGAATATCTATGATTTACTATTTCACTTCTGTCAAGCAGGGAATGCAGTACGCGACGGGAACGCCAGACTGTTCAGCTGGTCGGTCGTACGCAAATCGCGAACATAGGTGAACCGTCAAAACAGGCTTCGGGAACTAAAGAACTTTACCTGTACACCAACTCTATCGAACGACTCCTTGGGCTTTTTTTTTTTTTGGGACTAAACGAACTATCTCATCCGCAGATACAACCAGGTTCAGATACAAATAGCGACTAACTCTATTTAGGGTGGAAATCGTAATTTCTGCTTTCTACACATTGATCTGCCAATGGTAATCATGCTCTCTTGTGTGTTCCCCAACTCACCACACTCATCCAGGTCGAAACGTACTTGTGTATTCGTTCGACGTCGATGGGCGTAGCCAGAATGGAGAAATCAAAAGGGAAAGCACAATAACCCAGGGTTGATCTGGCTAAGTGTGTGTGCGTCAATGGCGTGTATACGGCTGGTCTACTGAACTAGTGACAATCTCTTAGGTCAACGCACTATAGCAAGACAGAAATACGAGAGAGAGGGAAAACATAGCTAAGGTTATTCACCAGCAAAAAGAGATCATTGATCCCAAGCGAATGGGTGATCTGGGAAAAGTCAATAGGACGCCGCATCGGCTGGGGATATAATACCATTCTGTGGAATGTTCAATAAATACCCATGCCTATGGACTATGACGCAACCGCGTCGCTTGGTTTGACTTGGTTGTTGCTAACCAATACGAATGGAATTTCCGGTGGAAATCCCATGGTTAGCGCAATAGTGTTGCCGTATGTCATTGATTGTAGCTAAACTCAATTATGCATTATCTGCATAGAATAATGAGTTTAGCTATGCGTCCCTTTGACATGTTTTACAGGTAAATACCTATCAAGGAAATGGGTAGGTATTGTGGTTGGAATTGTGGGCTGTTTCTCCTATAGGATAGAGAAACCCCTACAGGCAACCGGCCCGGGCGGAATACCAGCAATAGTCCTTAAGAACTGTGCTCCAGAACTATCGCCGGTTCTTGGCAGACTCTTCCGCTTATTTTATCCTTTCCTGCCTGCTGGAAAATCGCTCGAGTTCAGCCAATCCCAAAGACGGGAAATAAGTGTCTCCCACAAAATTACCGTCCGATAGCATTACTGTCTATTTTATCTAAGGTAATGGAAAAAGTCATCAGACAGAGTTGATTAAGTATTTGGAGAGCAACGGACTCCTGAATGATCGTCAATACGGATTCCGTGGCAAGCGGTCCACAGGAGACCTTTTGACACTTATAACCGATATATGGACATCTGCGATTGAGCGGCATGGTGAGTCTAAGGCGGTCGCATTGGATATCTCCAAGGCTTTTGACTGCGTCTGGCACAGGGCATTGCTGAGCAAACTTCGCTCATATGGACTTTCCCAACAGCTTTGCGACTGGATGGAGAGCTTCCTCGAGAATCGATCGATCCGGGTTGTTGTGGAAGGCGAGTGTTCGGATCTGTATCCTGTCAATTCGGGGGTGCCCCAAGGTTCTATTTTGGCTCCAACCTTGTTCTTGCTTCACATAAATGATTTGTTAGAGACAACGGATACCAAAGTGTTCAATTTTGCGGATGATAGTACGCTTGTTTCCTCCTTTTCGAGTGATCGGCCGCTTGGTGCATCAACGTCACACCAGCTGAGATGTAGACAGATTGACTCTCTGAATTGGGATCTGGATAAAATCGTGCTGTGGGGAAAGGCCAATCTTGTCGACTTCAATGCAACGAAGACCCAGTATACAACATTCACAAAGAAAACTGGATCATCGGTTCCACAGCTGATAATGAATGGCCGGACGCTCGAGGCTGGGGAAAGTTTGAAATTGCTCGGCGTCACGGTCTGTGGGAATGTATCATGGCATAAACACGTGTCGAGTATCGTCAGGTCAGCCTCAGGAAAACTGAGCCAAGAAATATTTTACTCCGGCCCAACTTCTTCTCCTATATAAATCCCAAATTAGATCCGCGCTCGAATATTGCTCTCATGTTTGGAGCTCGGCTCCTAAACATACCCTCGACCTCCTTAAGGGCATACAAAGATGAGCGATCCGCCTGATCGGGGACTCGGCGCTGAAGTCGGGACTACAGTCCCTATCACATCGAAGGCGCGTAGCCGACCTTTGTCTGTTTTACAGATATTATCACGGGTGCTGTTCTTCGGAGATTCTTGGTATTGTTCCACGCAATTCGGTTTATATGCGCTCCACAAGACAATCCGACGGATCGCACCCGTTTGTGGTTCATCTCCCGACGGCGCGAACATCCTTGCATCAGAACTCGCTCCGTTACAGAGCGGGGAAGCTGTGGAACTCCTTTCCGACGCGAGTGTTCGCGGAGTGTTACAACCTGCCACTGTTCAAAAAGAACTGCAACAATTATTTGATGGCATCTCGGGACGACCACTCGGCGCTATAGGTTCGCCTCTCCCGAGAGAAGTCTAATAAAAAAAAAAAAAAAAGTCTATCCTATACTAGTAGCTGTGATGCCGGATAGGTTTTATATATTTCCCCTGTCAAAATTTACTTGGGATTACGCGGTACATTAATGTTTCCGACCCTTTCTCGTACTTCTTTGCAAAATCAAAGGAACAAATTTATTTTAGAGTGTTTTCAAAAACGCACCTGAGTAGGTTGAAATATTAGGTTTTCGTCTGCCGCGAAAAAGTGGAGGGAAGGCCGAGTTAAACGAAACATGGACAAACATGCCCTTCGTCGTGTCTCTGGCTTCTGGGTGTTTTGCGGCAACCAGAATCACTCACATCCTTAAGGACAAGCTAAAGACTGGGTCTCGTGATATCTGAAGAAGAAAAGGATAGACACGACCAATACTTTCTGCACAATTAATTTTAGCTACCTGGATCGATGGATGGTAGGAATAAAATCATCCAAGATTGGTCCGTCTTAGGTGTGATAGTAAACGCAGACTTCGTCTTTGGCGACTGAAAATAGCCGTTTTGGTCGGCATGTGTGTGTATATTCGTGGTGTTAAAGCGTTTGGGATAATAGTGAAGAACGTGTGATTCGAACTGACGCTATGACAGTTAGAATCACCAAAAATTGAACCAATGCGTAACACATCAGGCCACTGGCCGTGCTTAGAATTCAATTTCAATCGCAAGTATATTCCACTGATGTGAATTGTTATTTTATCCCTATGGTATACGGCTCTAATGCATTATCTTATTCGATTTTCGTTCGGTGTTCTTCACTATTTGTTTGTGTATTGTGTGTGTATCTGTTAGAGACGCCACAGTGTCTTGTACGGTCTGTGTGTGTTTGTTGTGAGCCAACAGTAGACCATCTGGGATGGAACCAGATATTCTCCAAGATAGAGGTGAAGGTTGTTTGGAAGGATGCTTTCCTCAGTTTTGTACAAAAACACGTATTGGGACATATGGATTCGCGGGGGTCGTTGGAGAGAAGGGTCAAGAACACAAGATGCTCATACAAGTAGGTTCTCACTGTTCTGTTCTATCAAGGTACTTGTATGCTAGCTGTAATAAATACGCATCGATAGGCGTATTGGAAGCTCCTTCGTAGAGGTGCAATTTGGGATAATGGTGGGGCCATTAGGCCTGTGGGGGCGAAGTCGTGGTGCCGGCGGACGGCACGGGGTTCTACTCCGTCCCAACGATAGAGTTCGCTGACGAAACACTGCACGTCGCCGAGGGAAGATTGAAAACCAGAACAAACAATCACCCCAAGAGAAATCAAGAAAAATCACTGGTCTTGTTTTTGTAATTTTATTTCTTAACTTTTATTGAATTTATTAAGGTTCTTTTTTATTCACAACAAATCTTACTACATTTAATTAGATTACAGAAAACGGATTTTGATTACACTGTCGATGAAACGGATGCACCAAAAAAAGTAAGACAGAGTAGTCTACTTGAATGGCTTTATACTCGGGACACAAGAAAAATTACTTTTAAGTGCAAATACTATATTTATTTAATGCGACTCGATACGCGTTCGCGTCCCCGCAGGGCCATGGGGAGCGGGAGAAAAACCGACCGGCACGGTCGGTGGATGGAATGAGACTCCGCGATCAGAGACCACAATGGGCTCACTGAAGTTGTCTAATTTGTTGTACACCTCTGAACTTATTTGTTAACACCTCAGAACTTTTTTGTACACTTCTGAACTTATGTTATGCACCTCTAAACTAATTTGTTCTACACCTCTGAACTTGCATTAGTAACCGGGTCGTCATCCTCAAGAGTAAGTTTAGAGTTATTTTCGAAAGTCTCTCCGATGATATTTGCTTTGTTAATGTCTTTATTGACAACAACATCGTTGTGCATGATTGACTGGTGATATGAATAGTGCTACATATCTTTCTACCGTTTTTATAAGTGGTCTGATCCAATTGAGTACCTTTCAATTTATTTTCCAATTGTGGGTAGGACGGTTTTGGATTCTTTGCTTTTTCAGTGTACCAATATTGTGTGCAATATGGGTTCTGTTACGCCGTCTCGTTGTGCTCTCCCAATAGCGAGTAGATGGCGATTTTAAGCAATTGAAGTGCATACTTTTAATTCACTTTTATTATTAATATATATATATATAGGTCCGCTGTCTATTGCGGGGCTGCGACATTTTATCTTTACAATTTATTTACTAAAGTAACCTTTCTACTTTGGTTACAAATTAACTCTACTTCATTTATTCATAGTAAAAGGCCTGCTGTTCCAATACAGGGCTGCAACCTTTTACTGTGATCGATTAAGTCTGCGTAATTCCTATTGCAACCACTTCTTTTATACCAAAATTATTGAGGATGGATCACAAACGATGCATCCAGTTCTTCTCCATTCAGCATGACCTCACCCCCAAGTCTTTTACTCGACGCTGTTTCATTAGGGTTTGACCAATGTACATCGATACTTGCTTTCCTTTTCCACCTCCTCTCCTTCCATTCGCACTGTGCTCTGACATTTAAGGGTATTCTGAAATACCCTTTCGTGTGCGCAATTGTGAAAAAAATATATTGAGTGCAATTGCCCAGCAAGAGTAATTTGCTTTGCTTAATTGGTGTTGCCACTTAATCGATCCACTTAAAGTGCAGTGGCCTTGGTTCAAGCATTCGTTTCGCTTAATTATATTCGCACCTAATTGATCCACTTAAAGTGCAGTGGCCTTGGTTCAAGCAATCGTTTCGCGTAACTGTATTCACACCTAATTGATCCACTTAAAGTGCAGTGGCCTTGATTCAAGCGTTCGTTGCGCTTAATTGATGTTGCGCGTGACGTTTCCTTATTATTCATGTGCCTATCTTTCGTAAGCGTAAGCATTATGGGGGGAATTCCGTTAAGCGGTATCATGACACCTGACGTACAGCAATCGTCATTACGTTGCATTTTTGTAGATGTCGGCAGCGTCCCTGGTCAGGTGTGAGGCTTGCTTTTGGATCATGCGATATGATGCAAAAAATCCACTCATAATTAGATAGCGTGTAGCTTGGGTAATGACTGTGCGCCACAGGTGGATAATTGACGAAGAATTCCGTCGAGTGCGATATGAATATTATAAGTAATATATTAATTGATTGAAAAACGACAAGACTCCCGGAGTCGACTGCTTACCGGAAGAGCTAGTGCAACATTGAGGAGAGGCAACCGTCCGAAAGATCCTCCAACTTCCTTATCCCAACAATATTGGATAAGGAAGCCACTCCGGAAGAATGGAATACCTCAATAGTCGTCCCCATTTTCAAAAAAAGGTGACAGATCTGACTGCGAAAACTACAGAGGAATATCATTGCTCCCAACCACATACAAAATACTAACAAATGTCATACTGGCGAGAATCACACCGTACGCAGAAGAAATATTGGGAGACTACCAATGCGGATTCCGTAGGAACCGGTCAACGTGCGACCAAATGTTCACAATAAGGCAACTGCTGGAAAAGAAGTGGGAATACGGAGAGACGGTTCACCAACTGTTCGTTGACTTCAAAAAAGCCTACGACTCAGTCGCAAGGGAAAGGGTCTACCATATTGTAGTCGAGCTGGGAATCCCGTAAAAATATGCCGCCCTCATTCAAATTTGCATGAACAAAACCAAAGGGCGAGTTAGAATAGAAAATCACCTCTCAGAACCATTTGAAATCCGGGACGGACTAAAACAAGGGGATGGATTCTCACCATGTCTTTTTAATCTTGTGCTCGAGTATGTCATCAGAAAGGTACAAGACGACAACATGGCTGGATCATCCCTAAACGGAGTTGCACAAGTGCTCGCATATGTGGAGCCCGTTCTGGGCGATAATCTCGAAACTGTAAGTAAAAACAGTGAAATCATCATTCAAGCGGCAGAAGAAGTGGCCCTAGAAATAAATGAAGACAAAACAAAATATATGATTATGGCGAAAGCAGGTGGACCTCAAGGAACACACATAAACCTCCGGGGCAAGATATTTGAAAAAGTTAAAGAATCTAAATATCTGGGAACGATACTGACGGCCAGTAACGAAATGTCGAAGGAAATTAACAAAATACTGCATTCCGTCAACGCTAGTTGGTACGCAGTCAGTAAACTGGTGAAATCCGAACTGCTGTCACGTAACATAAAACTCCCTGTCTATAGAACCACAATCATGTCGATTGTTCTATACGGATGCGAAACATGGGCTCTCACAAAACGGGAAGAAACCAAATTCCGAATATTCGAGAATAAAGTTTTAAGGGGTATCTTTGGAGGTAAATATGGCGAGGAGGCAGAACAATGGAGGAAACTCCACAATCACGAATTGTAAGAACTATACCGCAAACCTCCAATGGTGAGAGTAATCAGGTCGTGAAGATTAAGATGGACCGGACACGTGGCGGTAGATCATCGGAAAACAGACCGACAGGACGGCCGCGACGGAGATGGGAGGACAATGTTAGGTTTGACCTTGAAGTGATCGGATCGGCTGGTCAAGCGTGGAAGGAGAGTTCGCAGGACAGGGAACGATGGCGGAGTCGAGTCGGTGAGGTCATAAGCTTCCGGGTTTCTACAGGCCAATAAATAGTAGTAGTAGTAATAGTAGTAATGTTAATTGGTTTACTGTGAATATTACGCGAAATGGGGCTTATGTAGTGGTATACTACAGCTCTATTTGCGAAAAACGATGAAGATATCTCATTCTATAGAGTCGTGTACGCTCCCGGATGAGACGAAAAGTCATTCATCATGGAGAATGATCATTAAGTTTGAATTACGGGACCTGAGTGAAGTCGTCATAAGGAATCATCAAGTTTGTACTCCGCGACGTGAGTCTATTAAATTGATTAACGGGACCCCTACTTCGTCTGACAACACTTCTGGTTTGGTGAGGTTAATCGATACGTGCGTGCGATAATCCAAGAATACGGTTGAGATGAAGCAGCAGAATGTAAGGCACGCCAACACACTAAGTGAGTACGCGACGGTGGCATTTCCACGAGTTAAGACTGTGTGCATTATAAAATCGAACAATAAAAACTTGCTGACCGAACGGAATTGGAATGGATCTAATTTAAAATCAAACTCGTTTTAACTCTTTCATGGGAATGGTTGTTGATACTTAAATTGCCGACAGCCACGTCTTTCCCTTTTGCTTCGCGCGCGAGCGTGTGCAACAGCGTGCACACGCTGTGGTAGTTGAATAACGACTGACTGAAAAAGGGATGAAGATGGGGAGTTTAATTTTTGCACACAGGACAACCAATAGAGATCATACTTCTGCTCTCTCATTGCCACGCCCGTCGATATTCGATGGTCGACGAACATAGGAGAATGAGAGAACAGAAACACAATGTGCAATGGCCTCGGGGTGGGTTTGGTTGTGTGTGCATGCATCAATACAGTTCTGAGGATAACCCATTGACCTAATTCGGTGAATATGGAGATCTCAGAGTGCATTGAACTGTAGGAAGACAGAACTGTGAAGGAGAGGAAAATTTAGCTGGTGCTATTCACCTGCGAAAAGAGAGCATTGATCCCCAGCGAAAGGAGTGTCTGAAAAAAGTGAAAAGAACGCCGACTTGGCTAGGGAAATCCGATCCTGGGAACTAGCTTAAATGCTTTGATAATTTCCCCAGCGGTCGCAGGATTAAGCAACCGCGTCGTTTGATCAGACTATGCCGTTGCTAACCGACATGATGCGATTTCCGGTTACCGAAATGGGGTTGCCGTATGGCAAAAAGGTAGCTAAACTCAATTATGGATATATATCAATTATCTGCATAGGGTAATGAGTTTAGCTATGCGTCCGTTTAACATGATTTACAGGTGGAATGGCTTATAACGGGAATGGGTAGAAATGACGCCCTGAAAGCGGTCGAAATAGGTAATGGAATTGTGGGTTGGTTCTCCATGTGGTATAGAGAACCCCCACACCTTTTGCAAGTGAAATAGGCTGACAGAAGGGATTGGGGTTGAGGTGGTGCGCGGTTAGCGGGCGAAATTAGGTTGTAATTGTGGGTTGGTTCTCCGCGTAATATAGAGAACTCCCACAAACTCCTGTCAACAGGAAATGGGAGATTGTCGAGTTTCTTATTCAGAATTGAAGTTGTCCCAATTTGTGCGATCATAGTCGCGTATGTATCAGATATTAGCACGGGAAGCCCGATAACTGCGTATGTACGTTGTCATAGCGTTGTCCCCCGCCGGTACTTGAGGAGGAGTGATTTAAGGGGACTGTCCCGAAACGAAATACGCTGCCCTTATGTATCTCAATTTCGTCAAGTTTTGTATTTGTAAATGTGTAATAAAATAATGTGCGACAAAATCTTGCCAAATCATTCACAGAACCATGGTTCTAATGAATTCATTTACTCAACTGAGAGAGAGAGAGAGAGAGATCTTTTATTTCGTAATAATATTTTCAAAAAAAAAAGTCTGTGACCGCACATTTTACAATTCAGAGATTTGATAAGTTATATCTTACAACTGAAACATTATCTTGGATAAAGAAAAGAAAAATATGTATAATTAATAATTAAAAGAATAAATCGAAGGAAAATGAAAAACCTTCATTAAAAAAAAAAAAATAAAAAAAAAAAAAAAAAAAAAAAAAAAAAAAAAAAAAACCAATAATAAATAATATAAAATGTAAATATTTACATGAAATTATGACAAATTAAGCAAGAAGCTGGGTTATGAGAGGATTTTCAGAACTTTCACAGCTGATGTTAAAGTTATATACTAGTTTACGAATTCTTTCAGAAATCAATTCAACATCCGCCCTTCCGTGGAGACTTAAGGTTGAATAGTACCAAGGGAGGTCTAGCATCATTTTCAAAACTTTGTTTTGTGATACCTGTAACTTCTTTAAATGGCACCTTGCAGCGTTACCCCATACTGGACACCCATATAACAGTATAGCTTGGAAAATAACTTTATGAATATTAATCTTATTTTCATTTGTGAGTAAAGACTTGCGATTAATAAAAGGGTAAAGCATCTTAATAGCAATACTCATTTTATTAAGAGTACTTTGAATATGTTGTTTAAATGTGAGTCTTGTATCGAGATGAACTCCGAGATACTTTACGGATTGCTCCCATGCAATCGTGGTACCATTTATTTGCAGCTGACTGCTGGGAAGATAGCAAGCTTTTCTCTTTCGGGTAAAAAAGATGGCTTGTGTCTTCCCAACATTTAGCTTGATTTTCCATTTCATATAATATTTTTCAAGTATCTCGATCGCATGCTTTAGATTTGTCTCAACGTTGAGAGAAAATTCATGCGACGCAAATACTGCAGTGTCGTCAGCGAAGATAGCTGATTCACACTGCGGTAGATTTGGAAAATCCGAAGTGTAGATATTGTACAAAGCTGGACCAAGTACTGAGCCTTGGGGGACGCCACAATCAAAAAATATCAATCTAGAAACATCACAATTGACATGAACCTGAAAACATCTATTCGATAAGAAACTCTGGACGACCTTACACAAATACAAAGGAAAGTCGAACTGTATCATTTTATATATTATCCCATTGTGCCATACGGAATCAAAAGCTTTTTCAATGTCTAACAATATCATGCCCGTTGATTGACCACGTGAACGATGGTCTAGAACATGGCTGCAAATTCGTTTAACCTGGTGCGAGGTGCTGTGAAAGCGTCGAAATCCAAATTGGATATCGGGGAAAATATCTTTATCTGAAACAACTTTTAAAATATGTTGTTTCAGGATTTTTTCAAAAACTTTACTTATGTTGCTAAGTAAACTAATTGGCCTGTAACTTTCAGGTTTATCTGGGGCTTTTCCAGCCTTAAGGATAGGTACAACCATTGCTTTTTTCCAACATTGAGGAAAGTATTGACATTTAAGGCATGCATTGATTATAAATGTTAAGTATTTAATTCCAATATGAGGCAATTGTTTTAGATAGGCATTCTTAACTTTGTCTAGTCCTCCTATTTTTCGTGTTTGCAAGCACTTGATTACATTTCTTACGTTTTCTTCTTCTACAAATGCATTTAGAGGAGTTAATTCGTTTGTGGTGTCGAATCTTTCGATTCTGTTACCGACAAGTTCATTAGTTTCAAATTCACCCAAATGCTGAGAGACCAAGTGATTTTTTGAAAAACTTGTTCCAAATAGGTTTGCTTGTTCAAAACCTGTAAAAACAGTAGTAGAAGAATCCTTCAGAAATGGTATTTTACGGTTTTTATTCTTGATTAACTTCACTACATTCCAGAACGGTTTAGCATTTTTATTCATAACGCTCAGTTTTTTGTTCCATCCTCTATTACAATGGATTTGTATCTGGTCAGTAATGCGCTCATTAAAATGGGAAACCATTGTTCGAGAAAAGGGCTGACGGTAATTCTGCCAGTTTCTTCGATGAATGTTTCTCACTTTAATAAGCTCTAAGATATGGATTGGAAGTTTTTTAAAAATATCTTTTTTTACTCTTTTGGGAATACTTTCATCAACCGAAGAAATTATAGCTTGTGTAAAGTTTTGTACAATAAGGTCAACATCATCTTTACAAGACACTCTTTCAAGATTTGTAGTACTATTTTGAAGGCTCATTTTAATCTTTGATTTGAATGAATTCCAATTAGCATTCTTCATGTCCAGGAAATATTGAATCTTTCTTTCACCCAACCAAGAAAGGTTACAAAAAACAGGATTATGATCTGAACTGAGAGCACTTAACGAAACGGGTTCTGTTATAAGACCAGGGACATTTGACACAAACAAGTCAAGGACAGAGGGGATGCCACGAGAACCTGCGGGAAAATAAGTTGGACAAGGTGGATAAAAAATATTAATTGGTAGTGCCAATGGAAGGGCAGCCAATATATTGCCCAAGCATTTGCTCTTACACACCCCCAATCTCTATGCCGGCAGTTAAAATCACCACCTAATAAAAATTCACCATTCATTGTGAATAACTTTTTTAAGTCCTGCTTGAACCATTTTCTTTTAATATCCGACGAAGATCCACCAGGGAAATAAACAGAATAGATTTTTACTGTCTTATGGTTTCTTAACTTAATCATTACACCTACATTCTCCACAAGCCTAGTTGGAATTACAGGTAAAAGCGAATGTTGAATTGACTTCCTGATAAGAATCGCCACTCCCCCACCCCTTTGGTCTACTCTATCAATGCGATAGCAGTTAAAGTCAGATGATGGGAGTCTTATATCAAAATTAAGCCAAGTTTCTGTTACTAAAGCAACATCAACTTTATAGCTATTTAAAAAGTTTAAAAAGTCAAGAAATTTATTACGTATGCCTTTAGCATTCCAAGTAATTATTTTTATATGTGTATCTGCCATTTTACTTAACATTATTAGTGTATAAAAACTTAGTGGCTAAATGCGCGATCACATTAAATTGTTCTATTTTCGTTTTACAAACTGATAAATTTGAGATCATTTCCATGCACAAGGAATTTAGTTCCTCGATTGTGAAGAGTGCTGAATTGTTGTTGGGTAAATTATTGTTATTGTTTGATGAAGAAGCGCCGCGTGAGTCATTTTCCCATGCATTAATTGTTGGTGGTAAACTTTGAATTTGCGGGCTTGAATTTGGAAAGCTTTTGCTCGGAGCATTGGTTAGTCCCAGTCGTCGCTGTGGCTGTGGAAGCGTAGGAAAATCACTCATAGAGGCAAACGAAATCGGTTTTTGGCAAGCTTGATGATTTGAAATTTGAGTTGATGCAGCGAAATGAGTTCTTGGATGGATCTTGGATCTTCCAGATGATCTTTCTTTTATTTCTAAGAATTTAGATCTACTGGTGCATGTGACGTCAGTAGCTTTATGATTGCCGTTGCAGTTGGCACATTTATTTACCGAAGCGTTATTACATTCGCTTGTTTTGTGTGAACCAGCGCAAGTAGCACAATATGTTTTTATGTGACAATTTCTCTCACCATGTCCAAACATTTGACAATTAAAGCATTGTGTCACCTTACCTTTGATTTTCCTTTGGAAGTTCCAGCTCACTTGGGTATGCAAAATTGAGCGATAATTTTTTTTAAGTTCACTTAATTTAATTGTTCCATTTTCAAAGTGAATGAGATAAAAAAAGTCAGTACATTTATCATGTTTTTTTTTCAATTTTTTTAACATCAGAACATTTTAAGCCAAGCGAAATGAGTTCAGCTTTGAGTTCATTAGTTCTTATATCATCCAGTCCATACAAAATAACTTTGAAAGTTTTAGCACTTTTAATATCATGAGAAAAATGACGCCAAATTGGCTAGGGTAATTTATCGTGAGAACTAATTAAATATTTTGATAAATTCCCCAGCGGTTGCCTGATTATGCAACAGTGTCATCTGATTCGACTTGTTTTTGCTAACCGACATGATGTGATTTCCGGAGGAAATCTCTTGGGCTAGCAAAATGGAGTTGCCGTATGGCAAAAAGGTAGCTGAATTCAATTATGCATTATCTGCATAGAAGAATGAATTCAGCTATGCGTCCATTTGGAAAACACGATATTTCAGGTGAATAGCAGGAACGGTGGAATAGGGGCTGATGTGACGCGCCGTTAGCGGTCAAAATTAGGTTGGGATTGTGGGCTGGTGATGTGATATAGAGAACCCCCACAGAAGTATTTTGGGGTCACTACATAAGGCTCCTCGATGGTATAGCGGTTAGTATACCCGCCTGTTACGCGGGAGACCGGGGTTCGATTCCCCGTCGGGGAGCCTCTGGCGCAAGACTAATGACCTTGCCCGGAAAAAAACAATTCATTATGGAAAATTTAATAAGCCTCACGACTTGCTAAATAAGGCCAAGACCGGTTCCCGGTTGTAGTGCCGATGATGATGATGACATTGGCGAGCCAGTTCAATTCAGTCCATTCGAGTTGAGACTTCAATAATAAAAAAAAGGAAAATAAGAAATTAAAAAAAAATTGGGGACATTTTTTTAAGTTATTACTAGAGGAATGGAGAAGGCAAATTAAATTGCTTTTTAATATTTTTCAAGTACACCGAAAAGAGAGTAGTTCAAAATGTATAGTAGTAGAAGAATGGCTCGAAATTAATAGTATACAAGATTACATGGCAACAAACCCCTTCAATACGCACCGTAGCACCTATTACGTGCCCCTATATAATTTTGATATATTTGTTTTTATCGTAAACATGTATTCACATAAAAATTTTATCAGGTTTTTCGCCGAATTTACACTAAAAGCAGTTTCGACAATTGGAACTATTAACTATAAACTACACATAAACTTGATACAAATATATTAACAGTAATATCCCCTCTTCTAACTGACGACTATCCCCGTGTTGAGACCTAAGAAACCCTGACTGTAGAGTAACATTCAGTTTTTATACTCGTACTACTTACAATAAAAGCCATTAAGCTCGCGGCTATGAAAAAACTTGAAGCATTAGCTAAATTGCGGTTCTCGCTCCTTGCCAACATGTACTACTTGCAACTGTGTGACAAAATTATTTACACTAAACCTAACCGCACTCCCCGATCACCAAAAATACATCCACTTCCTCTCCAGCGGCAGCTATAAATTCGCAGGTTTTATTCACCGTCTCTCATTGCCTCCGATTTAAGGACTTTATGACAATTACGACCAAACGAGTTGCGAAAATACTCGGAAGTTCGGGTACTTACTTATGCGCTAGATTTTTACGACACCTTACTAATGGCCACCAAATGACATTTTCAACATCACTTGTATCATAAACTGATGCTGCGGAAGATACGCAGAATAACATACTGGCGTTATTTTGTTATTCATGCAACATTTGGATCAAAGGGTTGCGCTCAGAGTTTTCCTCTTTGCGTCTTTTAACTTGATACACGTTTGTATAAACTTCCGCTTTTCTCGGCTTTGGACGCGTATTGCCACTCGCTTTGTATCTCACCCAGAAAATGGGGTGTGTGACATATTGGGTAAGCACGAGATGAGATTTTCATTCGGAAATGAATACTTGACATCCACATGTTTAGGATAAGCAAAGTCGACACGATATTTCCCCGAGGAATAACGACTGGGATTGTGACGCCCTGCCAGACCAAAAGGAACGAAAAAACATCCAACTTTTGGGGACGTTTGATAATTTTATATCGTCACACCTAGTCGATTGTGTGCCCACTCTCATCATGTGTAATTAAAAATGAAACGTACTCTAAGAGTTACCTTGATAATCTGAATCACATCTAATACCACGACCAGACATCAAACTTTGTTTTGACACAGAAATTACTGAGGCTGAAGAGTAGTATTGGCTTAAATACTAATTTAATATTAATGTATCTTTTTTATTTTAAATAATACCCTTTTTTCTATAAAAAGTTTGTGTACGCTGAAGGACCCACCACCGCTTTTAAGACGAAACAATATATAAGTAAACCCAACTCACCCTGAAAATGGGGAATGACCCAGGCGCAAATTCTTCAATACCACCATTAGACGATAGGCACAATACATTCGGCTTGGTTGCATTCTGGAGCTACGTGTTATAATGGATTAAGTCTAGTATTAAGCTGAATAAAGAATTCATTTCCTTTTAGTTTTTGTCATTTAATTGCTGCTAAAAGAGAAGGTTACGGGATAATAGGAGATGTGTTTAATAAAGATCTGATGTTACTGTGGTTGTTGGCGAATAAGTATCATTAATGCTATCTTCTCATAGACATATGAAAGGGGGAAGAATGTACTGTAAAGCTACAAAGTTTGCAGACGTTAGCGCGTGAGCCGTGCAATAAAATATATAGAATATATAGAATAACCGACCTAAGCACCTTCGCCATGTATGGAGGTATGGTGCTGCTAACTGGGACGATTTGCGAGATTTCTCCGCATCCTTTCCGCGGTCGAAGGTGTGATGTTATTGCGGAATCGGTCATAGAGATTGTTCTTCTCGGGATAGAAATCTACATTCCATATTCCATCAAACGAAGTTCATCTGATAAGCCTTGGTTTGAAAAAAAAAATGCGAGCAGATCACAGCGGCAAAAAATAGAGCTTTCAAGAAATTGCGCTCCATTCCGACCGATGTTAACAGAACAAATTTTGTCAGAAACAGAAACGCGTGCAACCAGGCGACTGATACCGCAAAGAAGGCTTACAACGACAGAGTGACCGATAAACCCCATCAGTGCCCAACTGGTTCGCGCTTCCTCTGTTCAATGGCGAGGGCTTGTGGGGGTTCTCTATATCACACGGAGAACCAACCCACAATTCTAACCAACCTTGACCGCTAACAGCGCGTCACATCAACCCAACTCCCCATGCAAAATCCGCAATAGCATACATTCCAAACTTTGCAATTAAACATACTCAAAAACCCGCAACAGAATAGAATTCAACAGAATACATTCTAAATCATCCCCGCATACATTTTCCCAAAATTGCTTCGGTCAATTCTTTACTTAAGTCATATTCCTTCCTTGCGACCAAGCAATCTTAATTTCCCCGGAAATGCATATGCTGTAATAAAACGCATGTTCAAACCTACAACGGAATATTAATCATCACCACCAACTACACCGAGCCGCATGCATTTCCCCGAAATTGCTTCGGTTAATTCTCTATCTAAATTATATCCCTTGCTTGCACCCAAGCAATTCCAATTTCCCCCGAAAACCATTTCGGTTCCTATTCTACCTAAAAGATGTAAAACCACATCAGTTCCCTACAACCAAACCGTATGCATTTTCCCCAAAAACCACTTCCTTAAACTACACTTCCCGCTTGCAACCAAGTGGCAGTTAATTTTCCGCGAAACAACCATCACAACGATCAAGACCCTTGATCATACCTGGCTATGCCGCCGAAACCAATTTCCCGGTACACACAACCAACGAATCCAACTCAGCTTATGCGGCGAGGATTCCCCGGAACTAATCCCCTATACAGGCATAGCAACTCTTCTCGAAATTCCTAGTAAGTGGCAGTGGGTTTATTTCAGCTATGACTCAACCGCCACGGCGCGATGAATAGATTCTTTCCATTTATTAGTCAGCCGATATGCAACCGCAACCAGGGCCACACCGCCGCCTGCAAGCATTTCTCTAGTGTAGTTCGAAATGTTTCCATTCGATCCACCCAGTCGGTGTTGACGTAATGTATTTCGGGAATACGTTGTCAGTACGTGGCGTGCATTTTGGCCACCTTATGTTTGGCAATCCTCGCGTATCAAACAGCCTTTTGTAATGGTATGCGGCGCAACGCGGGTCACTGTTAGGAGCATGCGGATTTACCCAACCACCAGAGGCGGAAATCGTGAAGTGTCTCGAGACGTTACTTTCGAAAGTCCGCATTCGTTGGTAATCAAATGCAAAGATGTCGCTTAGGGAATTAAACCCAAACCAAAACTAAGTGCTCTCGGAACCGTGGTTAAGCGAAATATAGTACTAGAGTAATCCTAAATAAAAAAGGAACTTAATCGGTAAATAAGCATATGAGAAATTAAAGACTGAGTTCAGCGAAGTCCGGGTGTTTCATTTGTGGTGTTTCCTCCTTGCGGATGACGGTTTCGCATCAGATTTTCAAGTGCTCGCAACGTGCCCGAAGTGCGATCTTCTAGTGGATGTCCGCCAGCGGATAACTTTAATGTATGACCCAACCAATCAAACTTTTGGAATAATCGCGAACGATTTAACCCGGCCCAGTGGTGACTGTTCCCTGGCTTGCTATTACCCGCAACTATTCGCCGTTCCCCGGATTTCTGCCGCTGGGTGAGAGTGAACCCCGTGCCCTACGCCGGCATCCATACTTAAACCCCCACAGGCTGTCAGCGGTAACTTCGCTTTCTCCTCTTTTCCCCCTTAGTGACGAGCAGCAGGACACTAGTCACAAATCCAAAGGATAAACCTAATGTGCTCGGGAATTTATTATCGTTAAAAGATGCGTTTCTAATCAAGTTCGTGCTTCCGTAAAGCTTACAATGAGCATTAAAGTTACAGCTGCGAGAATTTAAATTATGAGTTGGAGCATAAACTACACTGTGACAGAAGCTACTTACTACTACTACTACTATTTATTGGCCTGTAGGAGACCGAAAGTTTATGACCTCACCGACTCGTGGTGGCCTGTCCCGTGCGGTCTCCTTTCACGTTCGACCATCCGATCTCCTCGAAGTCAAACCTAACATTGTCTTCCCATCTCCGTCGCGGCCGCCCTATCGGTCTCTTTCCCGTTGGCTTACCGTCAAGAATTCTATGCGCGGTCCTATCGTTGCCCATTCGCGCCACATGTCCGGCCCCTCTTAATCTTCGCGACTTGATTACTCTCACTATTGTAGATTTGCGGTATAGCTCTTCCAATTCGTGGTTATGGAGTTTCCTCCATTGTCCTGCCTTCTCGTCATATTCGCCGCCAAAGATACCCCTTAGACCTTTATTCTCGAATACGCGGAATTTGTTTTCTTCCTGTTTTGTGAGAGTCCATGTTTCGCATCTGTATAGAACAATCGGCATGATTATGGTTCTATAGACACGGAGCTTTATATTCCGTGATAGCAGTTTAGAATTCAGTTTACTGACTGCATGCCAACTAGCGTTGCCGGAGTGTAGTCTTTTCTTAATTTCCATCGACATTTCGTTACTGGCCGTCAGTATTGTTTCCACGTATTTAAATTCTTTGACATTTTCAAATATCTTGCCCCTGATGTTTATGTGTATTCTCTGAGACCCACCTGCTCTCGCACTTATGTGACCCCATTCAGGGATGATCCGGCCACGTTGTCGTCTTGTACCTTTCTGATGACATACTCGAGGAGAAGGTTAAAGAGACATGGTGAGAGGCGATCGCCCTGTTTTAGTCCATCCCGGATTTCAAATGGTTCTGAGAGGTGGTTTTCTATTCTAACTCGCCCTTTGTTTTCGTTCATGGAGATTTGAAGGAGGGCAGCATATTTTTTCGTGATCCCCAGCTCAACTACAATATGGTAGAGTCTTTGCCTTGCGACTGAGTCGTAGGCTTTTTTAAAGTCCACGAACAGTTGGTGAACCGTCTCACCGTATTCCCACTTCTTTTCCAGCAGTTGCCTTATTGTGAACATCTGGTCGCTTGTTGACCGGTTCCGACGGAATCCGCATTGGTAGTCTCCCAATATTTCTTCTGCATACGGTATGACTCTCGCCAGAATGACATTTGTTAATATTTTGTATGCGATTGGGAGCAATGATATTCCCCTGTAATTTTTGCAGTCAGATCTGTCACCTTTTTTGAAGATTGGGACGACTATTGAGGTTTTCCATTCTTCCGGAATGACTTCTTTATTCTATATTGTCTTAATGAGTTGGTGGCTCTTTCGAGCGGTTACCCTTTCCTCCGTGCTTCACAAGCTCTGGCGGTATGCAGTCGAATCCGGCAGCCTTGTTGTTTTTCAATCGATTTATTGCGTCTACAACGTCGTCGAAAGAGGGCTCTGGGATCTGAGGCTCGGCTGTATATACGTCTGGTCGGTTTATTTGTGGTTGATGGATGCGCACATTGAGCAGGTTTTCAAAGTACTGCTTCCATCTTGTCACGATATTGTTTGTTTCTGTCACCAGACAGCTGTTTGTGTCCCGGATTATTTTGGCTTTCCCTCGGTAGCCATTTCTAATTGAATTTATGCCGGCATACATGCCGCCTCTAATATTCTTTGCTCTGGAGTTTTCTAGGATTTTTTCGATCCGAGTCTTCTCTCATTCGCGTGTTTTGCGTTTGAAAAGTCTTCTTGTATCTTTCCGAATTGTCGCGTTTCTTTCTGCGTTGACTTCATCATATCTTTCTAAGTGGATCACTCTGAGGCGCTTACGTTGTTCGATCTTCGCCCTGCACTCATCGTCAAACCAAGGTTTGGACTTAATTGTTTTCTTAAATCCTAATACCTTTTGGGCTGTTTGTTTGATTGTGTCTCTGATCGATGCCCATTTCGTGCCCAGATTATTGGTTTCCTCTTCCTCACTACTCCCATTCTCTAGGATGGTAAATCTATTCGTTAGTACCTCTTGATATTCAGCCTTTTTGCGTAGGTCTTTTAGTTTATCAATGTCGAACTTTTTGCTCGTCTCCCGTGATGCCCATATGGGTTTGCTGCAAGCGGACTTCTAATTTTGCCCATCACTAGAAGGTGATCGGAGTCGCAATCTGCTCCTCTATTTGATCTTACGTCATGGATATTCGAGTGGTGTCTTATGTCTATAAGGAAGTGGTCTATTTGGTTACGCGTTACGCCGTCGGGTGATATCACTGTGACAGAAGTTCGTTATATTATTTCGAATGTATGTAGCTAGGTCGCGATGTGGGAAAAACAAAGGCACTAAGTTATAACCGGACTGAATTCAGAAATGACTTTAGGTATCGGATAGATTGCTGGCTTTTAGTGAGATATACTAGTAGACACAGAGGAGAAATGTGTATGTTACATTGGTCGACGTGGAACAGTCGTATCATTGAAACGGCCTGCCACAAAAAACCAATATCGCGTCAGAATAGGATGTAAGCGATCACAACTGGTGGTGGATTGACTATGAAGAAAGGACTTCATCATCATCATCGGCACTACAACCGGGAGAAAGGACTTAACATCCCGAAATATAGTAAGATCTTTAGACGCTACGCTTTCCCTCCCCATTCGCCGTTTCCCTTTTCATATATATTTATTATTCCTTTTCGTTTCCATTTTTCATTTAGATTCCTTTTCCTTTTCGTTTTAAAATCTCTGTATGTTAACATTTTTGTTAATATTTTTTGTTAATATTTTCTTTTTCTTATATAAATATTAAAAAAAAAAAAAAAAAAAAAAAAAAAAAAAAAAAAAAGAAAGACAGAGAGAGAACGTCCTAAAATGTTCAGCTAACAGGAAATATATAAAAATATAAAAATATTATTGCACGCCGAAAGGCATTACACAAACCTATATCGTGTAATTTAGAGTGCTCGTGTAGAGTCAGTAAATTATTTTAAGAATATGAAAAGTTTGTAAAATAGGATTTAGCATTTAGTCCTAAGTAAACATTTGTTAAATGATTGTACAATAAATGCGTTATTCATCATCATCATCATAGGATGCAAGCGACAATCTGTAATGGAGAAGCCTCTAGTGCAAGGATTCCTGGCTTGTGGTTAGACATAATATAAGACAGAGAGGACAAAATTAAATCTTTAACCCCGAAAGTCACATTTGATCGACGCTGAACTCTTACGGCAATGGAAGGGTCTCAGAACAGAATGTAAGCCGGGATCAGCAATAAGCGAAAGCGACCTCTATAGGAATCAATTGGCCAGAGGGGAAGGAAGAGGGATGCGAGGTTGGACGGTGAAGAGGCTCCAATAGGTGATACTGAGAAGGCCAACATTATGAAAAGAAGGAGACCACGCCCGGACACTATATTAATATCCAAAACCGGGGAAAAAACATATGCGGATATACTGAGGTTTATGAAGGCCAAGCCCGAGCTAAGTGAACTCGGAAATAGCGTAAATAAAGTTCGAAAGACAGCAAAAGGGGAATTGCTGCTAGAACTGAAACGCCGACCAGAGGCCATCACCGAGATACTGAAAACGAAAGTACAACAAGTACTAAAGGAAGATGCTAATGTCAAAACAGTGTCACAGGAAATCACGGTTGAATGATTTAGGTGAGGTGACCACTGTGGAGGAAATCCTGACGGCGATCGGTATAGAGTTTCTGGGGTACGAGTTGATGTGCCGAACATGGGCACGCAGTTCACTCCAATCCCCATCATATTTTACTGCTGGATAACGTTCACGACAGTAAAAAAAAGGAAACACTGGTTTTTGGTTTTATTCTGTTTTGGTTTATTCTATTTCTCTTTTTCCGTGTCCAGTCATAATTTAATGAATAAAATTTCTTACTAGAAGTGTTTACTGATTGAAAGAATACAATTGGAACTCACGGACGCACTCGCGTATGGACACTGCGGTGGTGGAAAGGCGATTCGTGGCGGTGTGACCATCCGCGATGATGTTTAAGTAAAGACTGATTCGAAAATGGATGAAGTTGGGTAATTTAATTTTTGCACTTGATAACCAAAAGAGAACATGCTTCTGCTCTCTCATTGCCACGTTCGTCGATGTGTGGTGGATTACATCGGCAAATTGATGATCGAATAAAGCGGGAGAATGAGAGAACAGAAACACGATGTATGATTACCTTGGGGTGGACTTAGCTGTGTGTGCACGAATCAATGTAGTTCTGAGCGAAACCCATTGACCTAATTCGGTAATATGGTGAACTCAGAGTACATTGATCTGTACGAAGACAGAACTGTGAACGAGGGGAAAATTTAGCTGATGCTATTCACCTGCGATAAGAGAGCAATGATCCCCAGCGAATGATGTATCTGGAGAAAATGGAAAGGAAGCTGACTTGGCTAGGGAAATCTGATCATGGGAACTAACTTAAATGGTTTAATAATTTCTCCAGCGGTCGCAAGATTAAGCAACCGCCCTTTGATCAGACTATGCCGTTGCTAACCGACAATATGCGATTTCCTGTGGAACTCTCATGGGTTAGCGAAATGGGGTTGCCGTATGGCAAAAAGTTAGCTGAACTCAATTATGCATTATCTGCATAGGATAATGAGTTTAACTATGCGTCCGTTTAACATGTTTTACAGGTGTAATAGCTTATATGGGGAATGGATACAAATGACGCACTGAAAGCGGTCGAAATAAGGTATGGAATTGTGGGTTGGTTCTCCATGTGGTATAGAGAACCCCCACACGTTCCCTGCGCTGAACGCGATCCCAAAGGAAGCGGTAAAGTTCTTAAGAAGGAAACCAAATGGCACGCAGGCTGTCATGATCCGCTTACCAAGAGAAAAGGCTAGCATGCAGCTGGCTAAAGGTTTCCTACGGGTTGGATGGGTGAGATGCAGACTTCGAGAATACATCGCACCCACACGATGTTTCAGATGTTGGCAAGACGGTCATGTGTTGAAATCCTGCAAATCCGAAGAAGATCGTTCGGAAAATTGTTTGGAACGCGGAGAAAAAGGCAACAAAGCAATGGGTTGTAAAGCACAACCCAAATGCATGTTTTGCGAATCAGGGTGCGGTAACCACCACTCAACACGAAGTTACAAATGCCGAGCATTTAAAAACTCGATGTCCAATCTTCTCAATAAAAATGGACAGATTTATGTGCATTCAAATCAACTTAAACCATTGTGGAGCCGCACAAGATCTCCTTTCCCAAACTGTTAAGGAATATGGTGCCGACGTGGTGCTCATCAATGAGCAGTACAGGATGCCTGGTACTAGTATTGTTACATGGGAGGAAGACAGCAGCGGAACAGCGGCTATCTGGACAACTGGAAATTTCCCCATGGAATCCAGAAGTATCCAGCGGCTGGAAGGAATTGCCTATGCTAAGATCAGAGGAATTCATTTCTACTGTTGTTACGCTCCGCCAAGGTGGGAAATAGAATATTTCAAATGCTTTTTAGACAGAATAATACAAGAAGCTAAAGATAAAAGCCTTCTTATAGTTGCTAGAGATTTCAACGCTTGGGCAGTAGAATGGAGAAGCACAAGGACCAACAGTAGAGGCCAGGCACTACTTGAAGCCTTCGCAGTCCTAGATGTGGTGTTACTTAATGATGGTTTCGATGATACCTTCATAAACGAGAGAAGCCGGTCCAAAATTGACATCACATTTGCCAGCTCCATGTTGGCAAGAAGTATGGAGTGGCGAGTTTTGGACACCTACACCCACAGTGACCACCAAGCCATGTTGTACGAAATATTACCGTACAGGGGATTCATCATAGCAAATTGGCAAAGAAAGCCCAGAAAAATGGGTGGAAAGAGAAGGACCTCGATGCGGAACTGCTCGATTATATACTGGAAGATCAAATCGCACAGTTTGAGGCAGAGGCCGTTGCGAACAGGCAGGCTGGAAAAGTCATGAAGTGGATAACTACCGCATGTGGACGAAATGCCACGAAAAAGATTCTATGCCACGAAAAAGACTACCAGCAGGGGCTATCAAACCACTGTATTGGTGGAACTCAGAAATCGTCCATGTGCGATCGGAGTGCAACAGGTTGAGACGCTTGCAACAAAGAGCAAGAAACCGTAACATCTACCCACAGCTGCATGCGGAATTCGTCAATAAACGGAAAGAGTTGAGAAATGTGATCCGCAAAAGTAAATATGACGCGTTCTGCTCCCTAAGGGACGAATTAAATAACAACCCATGGGGCAGCGCCTACAGGATAGTCATGAACAGACTACAGAACAACAGTAGTCAAATGCAAAAAGCAAAACTGACATGGCAAGAATCGTTGCTGTTCTCTTCCCACAGTGTGATGAGGTGTTGAGAGTGCAAGAGGAGTGGAGTATCACTGAAGGAGAGATACCTCCCGTGACCACCGAAAAGGTGTTCTTGGCTACAAGGGTTGTCAAAAAAAAAACAAGACCCCGGGCCTGGATGGTATCCCTTACGCTGTAGTGAAGACTGCTTTAACAAAAAAGCCGGAAGTCTTCAGCAGTCTCTTCACACCCTGCCTTCAAAAAGGACAATTTCCCAAACGATGGAAAAAACAGCGGCTTGTGCTTGTTCCAAAAGGAGTCAAAAATCCAGAGGCGCCGTCGTGTTATCGCTCGTTGTGCATGTTGGACACGACAGGAAAACTGCTTGAGCGAGTAATTGCCACTCGCCTGGAACAATTCGTTGAGGGGACATCGGGGATCTCTGAATCGCAGTATGGATTCCGGAAAGGAAGATCAACCGGTAAGGCAGTATCTGTGGTGTGCGACATCACTCGCAATGCGATAGCTGGAGCACGTTTGGCTAGGTGGTACAAAGAAATATTACGCGGTAGTGACGCTTGATATAAAAAATGCTTTTACTCGTACCCACAGAGTGTGTGAGATTCGAGACCGCGCGAGCGATTTGGGAGAGCCATATGAGACGGACAGTTACTCCGGGAGGAGTAATAGAATACATGCTTAGTTCAAAACAGGCATGGTCCGTAACAAATGGTATTTTCTGTGAAATGATGCAGCAGTTGCGACGCGACGAGCGGTGTAACAGGTAAACTCCGTCCCGCCCCGCGATGGAATATCTAAAAGAAAGTTCAGCGGGGATCAAAGGGATTATGAGCCTGGCGGGAGGTGCTTTTAGTAGGTAAAAACCCGGCATGCCTCTGGATCGGTCCAGAGGTATCTTTTGAAGATTTCCACCTTCCTACCGAAAAAAAAAGAATAATAAATAAATAAATAAATAAATAAATAAATAAATAAATAAATACATAAATAAATAAATAAATAAATAAATAAATAAATAAATAAATAAATAAATAAATACATAAATAAAAAAACCCTATAGGTGTTATACCATTATGGTACCTGTCCCACTGAATTCAAATCAACAAATATCTAGCCATTGCCACAACGCAAGCCCAATAAGGATTATATTCGTTGGTAAGTTTTGATGCTTCAGGGATACAAGGCGTGAAAAATCAAATAAAGGCTGTAAGAGTGGGAGGAAAAGGAATTGTCTCTCATTGCATTTCGTCCGAGTGTAAATTTTCTTCAAACTGCCTCCCATACATGCTATCGGACGGTTCAGGATACTGTATTGATTCTAAATCACTACTCCCATCCAAATCCCCAATATTACCAATACCCCTATCCAAATCTCCAACATTACCAATAATCCCATCCAAATCCCATATTGAATCATATGAGCGACAAGTTAAACCAAAAGTTAATTTGTCACACATTGATTCAATTTCAAATTAACTTGCACCCAAATCCAATTGAATCATATGCACGATAAATTTAAACCAAAGTCCATTTGTCGTGGATTGACTCAATTCCCAATAATCCTGAGATCATGAAATCATCATCATCGGCACTACAACCGGGATCTGGTCTTGGCCTTATTTAGCAAGTCCTGAGGCTTGTTAAATATTCCATAATCATTTGTTTTTTCCGGGCAAGGTCATTAGTCTTGCGCCAGAGGCTCCCCGACGGGGAATCGAACCCCGATCTCCCGCGTGACAGGCGGGTATACTAACCACTATACTATCGAGGAGCTGACATCATGAAATGCTTAACTCAAAATGCATTTCATGATTTCCCTTCCAGGAATTTATTCAAATAAATTCCTAGTCACTTCCCAGAACCCAATTCCAATTGAAGCACACACAATCTTGTTTGTGCTTCTTGGAGTTTTTAAATAAAATCTTTGACAAATCCCAACGACCAAAAAGTATAAAAGGGCGGCACATTTCGATTTCGTGATCAGTCAAATTCTAGAAAGCCGAAGCCACGCCAAATGAAAAATACAAAATTAAATGTTACAAAACAAAAAAGACAACCGAAAAAATAAAATAAAGAAGATAATGTAATTTCGAGCTAAAGTCGGACGTTTCATTTTCGCGATATATTCTATTGATGGGAAGCTTGTGCTCTCCGTGCGTGGGTTTACTTATTCGGAGCATTTTTCCATAAAGCAAAGGATCATTGACAATTTATTGCGGTCCCTAATACGGAAACCCTAATGACAGGTTAATTCACTCGGTGACCAAGGGAAAATAATGTGCTTTCACCCGGAGTACCCAAGGATGCCATGAAAGGAAACTCCGCCTTCACTGCCAAGGAACTTACGGAAACCAAGTCCCCCGCCCGGAAGCCCCCACGCCCACCGAAGGAAGTTGCGAGAGTACACTTTTCACGCCGTCCACTCCATTCGGGAAACGACCCCCCACAAGATCACCCCAAAGGAGATGACCCAACAACACTAAAGGAGGTAAGCTAAAAGTTTAAGTTTTAAGTTTAGTGAGGGCAGAACCCTCATTTATTAGGCTTAATCCAAGCATAAATTGATATAATACCTTACAGACTAACCTCAAAACTAAAGTAGTAATTAAAAAATAATTAAAAAGCGAAAAAAAAGGAGAAAAAAACAGGGAGGTGAAGAGGACTGGGCAGTAGGACTAGGGATTACTAAAGTTACTTTAGAATAAGTAGGAAGGTAATAAGGTGGGTAGGTGGCTGTGCACGTGCCTTATAATTTAAAAATATAGCCTCCACAATACGCAGAAAACCGGTCAAACGAAATGCAATGAGGTATATTGTGTTTATTTAAATTACGAGTACCCACTACGAATTGCACAACTGAAATCTGATAGCGAGATTTCAACACAGTAGTGCACCTACTATCCCATCTGTGGTCTAACCGTTCTCCTCGTACTTCGGTTTCCTCATTACAATCCCCAAACATCCAAGAACAATGTACGTTATAAATTGACCGATTGTACCGGTACCAACTTTCCTTATCATATCTCTTACCTTCCGCTCGCAGCTTTAACATGTAAGGATATCTCAAAATCAAATTTGTGAGTTAGTTTCCAGTAAATTAAATAAAGCGGAGCAAATTACGGCGATTCGAAGAAGGTATACTTATGGTCAATAATCTGTATGCGCCATTATTTTATTTTAATGGCTTTCCTTTTTTTTATGTTTTGTTAGGAATAAGTTCTCGTTGGCTTTAACTCATACGGCGCCTAATGCACTTTCCTTTTGAATCATTTCTAATATTTTCAAAGGGTTTGAAACGGTATGATCAATTACCTTCTGAATGCAGCTACCATCTGGCACAAGTAGCTCCATCTATTGGAAACGCGAGCATTTTTTTCAATTCAACGGAAACTTATTCAAGGTCCCAATACTTTTTTTTCTGAAATTATCGAAAATGTTTCGTCATAATTTTGAAAATGAATGCTTAGATAGATTTGCCCAGATGATGGAAAGAAAAAACTATTCCATTAAACTTAGTTATTCATAACAATGGGAACAAACGTTGTCTGAATACTTTATACATCTTCGAGCTCACCCCGGATGTCATTCATTTTCCATGTAGATTCCAAAACGATAAAACTCCCTCATACAAGACAGCATTCAAATCCAATTTGTTTGGTGATTAATCACCTTCTCGAGATGTGCTGACACAATTAAATTCAATGGCATGCGTTTGTTTGCTCGCTTTTCCCCCACTGCACCGTGGCCCCCCTCCACAGCATCACGAAAGGCACCACATCCCGTCTGGAACACAAATACACATCGCTATCATTGATTATCTACGCAACTATGGGTATTAATTTACACAGTCCTATGAACTTATTTCGTCAAGTTTGTCTCGAAAATCTGAAGAATTCTATCAGCCAAAGTCACAATGTGTCTCCTTATCAACAACCTGCTCTCCGTCATATCTTGAAAAGAATTTTAATTTCCTCTTCATACATCACTCCCTAGCCAGCAATATATCACCGTGAAATCGCTTTCGAGTCAACTTCTTATCTCGGTTCTCGAAAAGAGATCATAAGCCTTAGATTTACATTCCTCCACCACCTGTTCCGCGGTGTGTTGTGTGCGTTGTGAATTGTAATATTTCTCTGCTTCACCCACGCATTACACATCTCCCTGTGAGCGTAGGTGGAAGCAGCCGAATATCGAATCATTAATGTGCTGCGTTAAATTCCATTAACAGGTGAAATCTACCGCGATATCAAAAGATACTTTATCTACTATTTATCTTATGACATTAACATAAACGTCAGCCCGAATAGACCAAAAACATACATAAAGCTTGTGTCTAGGGGGCTATGAAATCCCAACCAAGATGTCTGAGGTTTATCGTTTAACCCAAGTTAACCACGTCAAGACTACTTTCCTATTGTAGATGGGAGTTTGTTATATAGCCTTGTGTGGGAGGCTTGCAACAATGTTGCGTTTGGGGCTGACGTAAATCCTCTGAAATAACTTTAATTCCGGAAATCTACAAAGCCCAGGACGGGAAAACCAAACAAAGTAGTATAAGATAGAATAAATAAATACGAACCAAACTCCAATTAAAATTAATTAGAAAGTAATTTTGGAAAAATTTAAAACCTCTTCGTAAACATTCTCATAACATCCGACTGGCTAGCTCCAGTCGGCATTCGCCTAGGAGAGAGCAAATTTGTACACTACCAACCTAGCGTGGGAAAAAGGACAGACAAAGGAACCGAGGAGCTATTACAGTTGACCAGAGTACTTGGCCGGTAAAGAACACAATTAAAAAATGAAGATGAAAAAATACAAATAAATTAAAATAAAAACAAAAAATGGAATATTTACGAGGGTAAAAGAACGACGACTTTTTGTCCAAGATACACGAAACTACATGATTATTAATTGCTCCATGGGGTGGTCCCGCCTGTGCTGTTTAATTTAGACGAAGCAGATATTGCGATTAGGACCTGGTTTTCGTCCGTTACTCCTTTGCTCCTTTGGTTCTTTGGTCCTTTGGCCACCTATCCTTTGGACATTTGGTCCTTTGGTCCTTTGGTCGTTTTAAATTCATCACGGACTGCCGTAAATGAGGTGTCCTTCGTCAAGGATAATAACTTTCATAGTTTTTGCATGCAGACGAGAGAGGAAGTTCTAGTGGCGATGGGCTTCTCTGCAAGCAAATTGAAAGTGATTCCTTTAATTATTGTCCTGAGGCATGGCACTAACAAAATTACATCACAATTTTAATTGAATATTTATTCAAATGATAGTGATTCATTACTGGAATCTCTGCTTTTCTTATTCACCGCTCAGTCCTTCAGTGATGATTCGTGTGGAAGTCGTGATTTACGATCCTTCATGAATTACAATTCAAATACGGTCCTCATTGCAAGACAGACTGGCTGAGTGACTGTTCGAGGTGCGCCAATCTCTTCCCTGGCGGCACCCTTCCCGCTCACCTTTATGCTCAATACAATATCATATTGCCGACGATAACATCGATCGCATTGCAATTAATGGGAAAATTATTCAGATGTCGTTGTAAAAGCCTCATCACCTCGACCCTAAGTGTATCTGGTAATCAATCGTGAAACTCTTATTTAATAAGAAAATCTCAGTCGTGGATCTGTTAAGTGTTTAATCTCAGGGCGCACGCTTTGACCTAGTTCTTTTGTTTTCTTTTCTTTTATAATTAATTATTGTTAGGTGTTGGTGCGGTCGTGGCTTTTGGTTGCCCAATGTCATTAGTGAAGATTTTCGTCTCTGTTGGTGAGCGCCTGTCCAGGAGTCGGTTTGATGATGTTGGCCGACTGTGAGAAATTAATTAACGAAATCGTAGATTTGTTGGTAGAATACAAAGCTGTTGGGTGGTATTAATCATAGAAACTTATAATGGCCTCGAGAATATTTGGAGCTGGAATCCCGGGATACTTTTATACATGTAACCGAGGTGGTGTGCGGCGCAATAAACCTTTTGCAGATAATTAATATTTGGCAGGTATAATATCTCTAACCATTTTTCGACTGGATTCCATAAGTTAATGAAAGGCAGAAACTATGCAACAAGGAGATTTGTTTTAAAGCTAATTGGATTATGTGGAAACGGTGGAAATTATTAGGTTTACATATAAGTTTTAATGGATTCTTTTTTTTTAATAAAAGGGACGCTCTTTGTAAAAAAAAGTTCAGTTCGTCCAGGGGCTTATCTCCAACAAGTAGCACTGTATACACGATGGTCATCCCTTCATGACTTCACTATGCTGTTCATATGATTTGTGAATATGGCACAGGTTTCTTATTCGTACCTGTGTGCCGATGCTTCCCTACGGCTCACCATGGCTTGTCTCAAACATGAACCAAGACCGTTGATGTCCTCTATGGGCAATTAGCGCATTTTGAGAAATTGTAAATGAAATTCTTCGTACGACTTTACAACAGATCCACGCTACTGAGAAGCTTCACCACCTCCTGAAATAATTTTAAGTACCGCCACGCTAATTAACAAATTCGCATCACCACTTAATCGAGTAAGCAGTCACTTGAAGAGGCCCGGACCCTCTTTCAATAGACAACCTAGGATAGCTTTGCAACTATCGACAAAATATATTTGGACTCTTCTGTCCAAAGTACATGGGATCAGTTTGTAATACGAGGGTGATTCAGATATAAACGGTAATTTTACTTTTTTGCTAAGCAACAAGTTGCGAGCTAGATAATCTTGTGCGTGCCCGTTGTTTGGTTTATGAAGAGTAAGGTAACCGGTGGTCGTGTTCGACTTTTTTTTTTTACTAGATTTCTCCCGGGAGAGGCGAACCAATAGCGCCGAGTGGGCGCCCCGAGATGCCATCAAAGAACTGTTGCAGTTCTTTTTGAAAAGTTGCAGGTTGTAACGCTCCGGGAACACTCGCGTGGGAAGGGAGTTCCCCGGCTTCCCCGCTCTGTAACGGAACGAGTTTTGATGCAGGGACGTTCGCGCCGTCGGGAGATGAACCACAAACGGGTGCGATCCGTTGGATTGTCTTGTGGAGCGCATATAAGCCGAATTGCGTGGAACAATACCAAGAATCTCCGAAGAACAGCACCCGTGATAATATCTGTAAAACAGATAGAGGTCGGGTACGCGTCTTTGATGTGATAGCGACTGTAATCCCGACGTCAGCGTCGAGCCCCGATCAGCCGGATCGCTGGTCTCTGTATGCTCTCAAGTAGATCGAGGGTATGTTTAGGAGCCGAGCTCCAAATATGAGAGCAATATTCGAGCGCGGGTCTAATTTGGGATTTATATAGGAGAAGAAGTTGGGCCGGTGTAAAATATTTCTTGGCTCTAAAAAGATAACTCAGTTTTCCTGTGTTTTGGCTCTAAAAAGATAACTCAGTTTACACGTGTTTATGCCACGACATATTCCCACAGACCGTGACGCCGAGCAATCTCAAACATTCCCCAGCCTCGAGGGCCCGGCCATTCATCATCAGCTGTGGAACCGATGATCCACTTTTCCTTGTGAATGTTGTATATTGTTTCTTCGCTGCATTGAAGTCGACGGGATTGGCCTTTCCCCACTGTAGGACCCTATCTAGATGCTGATTTAGAAAGTCAATCTGTCTACATCTCAGCTGATGCGACGCAGATGCACCAATCGGCCGAACACTCGAAAAGGAGGAAACAAGCGTACTATCATCCGCAAAACTGAACACTTTGTTATCCGTTGTCTCCAACAAATCATTTATGTGAAACAAGAACAAGGTTGGAGCCAAAATAGAACCTTGGGGCACCCCCGAATTAACAGGATACAGATCCGAACACTCGCCGTCCACAACAACCCGGATCGATCGATTCTCGAGGAAGCTTCTCGTCCAGTCGCAAAGCTGTTGGGAAAGTTCATATGAACGAAGTTTGCTCAGCAATGCCCCGTGCAAGACGCGGTCAAAAGCATTGGAGATAGCCAATGCGACCACCCTTGACTCACCATGCCGTTCAATATAAGTGTCAAAAGGTCTCCCGTGGACCGCCTGCCACGGAATCCACATTGACGGTCATTCAGAAGTCCGTTGCACTCCAAATACTTAACCAACTCTGTATTGATGACTTTTTCCATTACCTTAGATAAAATAGACAGTAATGCTATCGGACGGTAATTTTGTGGGAGACACTTGTTTCCTGTCTTTGGGATTGGCTGAACTCGAGCGACTTTCCAGCAGGCAGGAAACGTCCTCTGTGCATAAGATAAGGGGAAGAGTCTGCCAAGAACCGGCGATAGTTCTGGAGCACAGTTCTTAAGGACTATTCCTGGTATTTCGTCAGGGCCGGTTGCCTTCCTACAATCCAGTTCACGTAGAATGCGTTGAATAGTGCGCGGACGAAATCTCACATCCCGCATGGAAGACTGTACCGGCGAGATCACAGGTGGCTCCAAAAGGCCGGGATCGAGGTTTGAATTCGCGGAAAATAAATTCGCGAACACATTAGCTTTATCCCTTGGATTCGTGACTAACGTCCCGCTGTCTGTCACCAACGGAGGGAAGAGGAGGATGCGAAGTTACCGCTGACAGCTTTTGCCATTGACCAGAAGGAGCGCGAACCAGTTGGGCACCGAAGGAGTTTATTGATCACCCTGTCGTTGTGAGCCTTTTTCGCGATATCAATCGGCTGGTTGCACGCGTTTCTGATTATAACAAAATTTGTCCTGCTAACATCGGTGGGATTGGAGGGCCATTGATTAAAAGCTCTTTTTTTTGCCGCTGTAATCAGCTCGCATTTTTTGTCAAAACAAGGTTTATCAGACGAACTTCGTTTGATGGAATATGGAATATACATTTCCATCCCCAGAAGAATAATCTCTGATACCGACTCCGCGCAAGCGTTAACATCGAAGTTTCCGAAGCACACCTCGGACCATGGAAAGGATGCGAAGAAATCTCGCAAATCGTCCCAGTTAGCAGCCTCATACATCCATACATGGCGAAGCTGCCTAGGCCGGTTATTCGCTTGATATTCAAGTGCTTGCGCGACAGATACCAAGCAGTGATCTTAGTTTCCCAGTGGCGCAGAAACTTCTACGGTATAAATACTCGGTTCGGATGTCAAAAACAGATCCAGGGTATTCGCATAATCGCCTCGGGCATCCAGCACTCGCGTTGGTTCCTCCACGAGTTGAGTCAAATTGTGGCTTACAGCAAACATCTCCGCCAGCCTCCCAGCCTCGTCGGTTCTGTTAGAATGTAACAACCAGCCGAAATTGTGCACATTAAAATCGCCAAGGACAACAATTTCAGAAGCTGGGTGGTTGATCTGTATCCAGTCGACGGTATATGAAAGATGTTCGAAAAATGTCGCCGGTCGATCGTCATTCGGGGAGCGGTAAAGACAACAAAGAAATTTAACGGAGTTCCTCACCACGACCTTCAACCATATGATGTCCATATTATTGGGTTCCAATGCCTCCATCCTCTGGCAAGCCAAATCAGACCGCGCGGAGACGCAGACTCCGCCCTTAAAACGGAATCTCGAATGTAAGTCGTATCCTGAGCAACGAAGATATGTCGAATCAGTTGACGAATCGACCTGGGTCTCAGTTAGGGCAAGGATATCAGGTTTCGTTGTTTGCAAATATTGGTGGACGGCGTTTACATTCGTATTGGTGAAACCGATGCCCCTGATGTTACAAAATGCCGTCACCAGTCGAGCGTTGGCCGAGCCTCGAGAGCAAGCCCGGTTATACGATAACGAACCTCTTAAAGTTCCATTATTTATCATAATATCTGCATGATGTTCCCCCTGACATAGTCCCCCCCGGAGATCCGAATGGGAGACTAGTTTACCTCCGGAATTCTTTATATCAGAAGGTACCATCATGACTTATCCCCGTGTCAGTCCGGGCCATCAGCCACACATCCGAAGCACTGTCGAAGATTTCTCTCGGCGATATCGCGGAATGTACAGCGTGACGGGGTGGTATCTCACCTTGGGACCGACTACCACCTAGCCAACATTTTCTCGAACCGGCCATCAGCCAAGCTCCGAAAGATGGCTAGGGATTTCACCCGACCATTTCACGCGGCCTAAAGCTTTATAGTTAGTACAGCCATGAGCGCGCAAGTACATACGTCTGTTGCGCAACGGATTATTATAACATTTTTAACAAATGAAGGCGTTAAACCCTCGGAAATTTTTTGTCAATTGAAGGCACAGTTTGGTGATGAAGTCGTGGTGCCGGCGTACGGCGCAGGGTTCTACTCCATCCCCACAACTCTTCACTGTTCGAACGAACTCAACTGCAACAATCACCAGGAAACGAAAGTAAAATAAAACACCGATTTCAACTAGTTAAAACTTTTATTCGTATGTCCGCTATTGTTATAGCAATGGTGCTGACTATTACTATCTGAACACAAATGTCATTATGATCTGACCGCACGCTTACACGTTAAAAAAAAGAAACACAACTCGACAACTCCATTTAACACGATAATTAGCACTTAGGAAACGCTAGTTTTAAAATACGTTCATAAAATTAGTCAACGCTAGCTCGAACTCGACTCTGCGATGTGCGCGTCCCAGTGAGGGCTAGGGTGAGCGGGAGAAATGCCGACCGGCTCGGTCGGTTGATGGAATAAGACTCAATCGAGGGTTGGAATCTGGCTCTTGATTCACCCTAGATTCGGTGGTGAGTTAGTCAGGAAAGGGAGAATATTTCTCTCTATGACGGGTAACCAGTAAGAGGATCTTGCTGGCTAAATTCCGATGTGTGTGTGTGTATGTGATCGCATAGATCAGATTGTTTATCGGGGCATTTCAGCGAAGGATAAACAAAACCTAAAACAAGGGAAAAAGAACAGCGACCTAAGGCATTGTTCTGTAATGAGGGTTCGACTAGGTAAATACGCTGCCACTCATTAGGTGCTAATACGATTCGGCATACACACTGGGAATTGGATGTTTATGGCATCGCTGCCGAGGGTAAGGATAAAATTCTTGTCTGCATTTGGTTATGCTATTCCCAACCGCATACAAAATATTAACAAATGTCATTCTGGCGAGAATCACACCTTACGCAGAAGAAATACTGGGAGACTACCAATGTGGATTCCGTAGGAACCGGTCAACAAGCGACCAAATGTTCACAATAAGACAACTGCTGGAAAAGAAGTGGGAATACGGAGAGACGGTTCACCAACTGTTCGTTGACTTCAAAAAAGCCTACGACTCAGTCGCAAGGCAGAGACTCTACCATATTCTAGTTGAGCTGGGAGTCCCAAAAAAATATGCCGCGCTCATTCAAATTTGCATGAACGAAAACAAAGGGCGAGTTAGAATAGAAAACCACCTCTCAGAACCATTTGAAATGCGGGACGGACTAAAGCAGGGAGATGGTCTATCACCGTGTCTCTTTAACCTTGTGCTCGAGTATGTCATCAGAAAGGTACAAGACGACAACATGGCCGGATCATCCCTGAACGGGGTCACACAAGTGCTCGCATATGCGGATGACATCGCCGTTCTGGGCGATAATCTAGAGACTGTTAGTAAAAACTGTGAAATCATCATGCAAGCGGCAGAAGAGGTGGGCCTAGAAATAAATGAAGACAAAACAAAATACATGATTACGGCGAGAGCAGGTGGGTCTCAGAGAACACATATAAACGTCAGAGGTAAGATCTTTGAAAAAGTTAAAGAATTTAAATATCTGGGAACGATACTGACGGCCAGTCACGAAATGTCGAAGGAAATTAACAAGAGACTGCATTCCGGCAACGCGAGTTGGCACGCAGTCAGTAAACTGCTGAAATCCAGACTGCTATCACGTAACATAAAGCTCCGTGTCTATAGAACCATAATCATGCCAATTGTTCTATATGGATGCGAAACATGGGCTCTCACAAAACGGGAAGAAAACAAATTCCGTCTATTCGAGAATAAAGTTTTGAGAGGCATCTTTGGAGGTAAATATGACGAGGAGGCAGGACAATGGAGGAGACTCCATAACCACGAATTGGAAGAACTATATCGCAAACCTACAATAGTGAGAGTAATCAAGTCGCGAAGATTAAGATGGGCCGGACACGTGGCGCGAATGGGGAACGATAGGACCGTGCATAGAATTCTTGACGGTAGACCAACGGGAAAGAGACCGGTAGGACGGCCGCGACGGAGATGGGAGGACAATGTTAGGTCTGACCTTGAGGAGATCGGATCGAATGGTCAAGCGTGGAAGGAGAGTGCCCAGGACAGGGAAGGATGGCGAAGCCGAGTCGGTGAGGTCATGAACTTCCGGGTTCCTACAGGCCAATAAATAATAATAATAATAATTTGGTTATGCTATAGAATTTGTATTTGGCGGGTAAACGCGAGAATAGTGATAGTTTGTCGATGGACAAAAGGGACTGGATATTGCAGCTGAATCAACAGTTGCGAGTCATTAATTTGGATGATTACACAATGACGGTTGTGTATGGCGTATATGGTAACACAAGGGTCGAATTCTAGGGTGCATATTTACACTATACAGAATTCGGTTCTTGGCCGACGCTAGGATAAGATTCCCCGATTATGTGATTACTTGGTACGGTAACTAAATTGTTTTCTTTCAGGCATAATGTTTGACCTTTCAGGAATTCTTCTAGGAAAATGCATATGATATGAATGCCTGAGAAACCTTTTAGGAAATGTTCTGTCGATGCGTTGATGCATGGAGAATGCCCTTGTGAAAGAAAATGCTTTGATGCGGGAAGATTGAGGTGCAAATATGGGTTGCGAATATGGGGGATTCTTCAGGTGAGCTTTAAGAACCCCCACAATACATTGTCTCAAAATCGTGTGTAAGTGAGCCAAAGAATTTAAAAGTGGGCGAGAACGTATTGAAAACGAAAGTCCTGATCGACGCCCAAGGACAATTCGTACAGATGAGAACATCCGTGCCGTTCGAGAGCTTATTGAAAGTGATCGGCGCTTAACTGTTGGAGAAATCTCATCAGAAGTGAGTATCAGCTATGGCAGTGTTCAATCCATTATCGCTAATGATTTTAGCTTGAAAAACCTACTGCTCGATGGATTCCGAGGTTATTGACCGTAAATCAAAAACAGGTCAGGTAGGAAATCAGTGGAAGACTTCTGGATCGATTTCGACAAGAAGAGGAGGATTTTTTAAGTGTATCGTCACATGTGATGACATCATAATACTCCTCAGAAGAAAATGGCAAGTAAAGATTGGCGAAGGAAGGATGAAGACTGCCCAGTGAAGACCAAAACTCATCTTTCAGCCAGAAAAGTTTCTGCAACGATTTTTTTCACCTCAAAGGGAGTTATAATGATTGATTTTCTTCACAAACAAGAAACAGTGAATGCAGCTTACTACTGTCACCTGTTACAGTCGAAAAAAAAACGCGCATCGAAGCAAAAGACGAGATGTCATCCTTCTTCATGACAACACCAGGCCTCACACCGTGTCCTTGACAAGTGATACATTATAAAAAATGGACTGGGAAACCCTCGAACACCCTCCTTATAGCCCAGACTTGCGACTCAAAGGGTGATTGATTTTCTTCACAAACAACGAACAGTGAGTGCAGCTTACTATTGTCAATTGTTACAGTCGAGAAAAAACGCAGATCGCGACAAAAGACGAGGTATGCCATTCGAGTTGTCATCCTTTTTCATGGCAACACCAGGCCTCACACCGTGTCCTTGACAAGTGATACATGGTAAGAAATGGACTGGGAAACCCTCGAACACCCACCTTATAGCCCAAACTTGTCACCCTGTGACTATTTTTTGTTCGCACCCTTGGAGGAACAAAAATTCGTAATGAAGAAGTCGAGGAGTACGTGCGCAATTGGCTAACAACTCGCCCAACATCTTTCTACGAACAATGGATATTAAGCTTCCAAATCGGTGGCAAAAGTGTATAGATCACGCAGTAGGATTGAAAAATGTTGATAGTATAGTTAGTGCTTAACATTATTCACTAAATGTATAAAAAGAAATTACCGTTTATATTTGATTCACCGTCGTATTGAATGCAACATCTTTTCCTCAGCCACCATTCCGCTTGTGGATTTTTTCCGAATGTGTGTGAATCTTCTTTTGTTCAGAGTGGTTCCGATCACAATTTTAGTTTCTGCGCCGGTATTGTTGATTTTGAGAAGGGGCCGCTATACCGTGTATGAATGGCAAATTGGCCTCCTTTCATCTATTTCCTCATTTTCATATAAAGGAGTAAGATTACAGACTTTAAATAAAATTACTCTGGAGATAAATAGAGAGAGAACCCAAAAATTAATGAAACGGAGTAACGATAAAAGAAAGAAACGAAGAAGTAAAAAGAAAAATGAAAAAAAAAACGTTCTCAAATTTACCCTGCCCCTCCTCAAAAACCCTAGTCGAAAATTTTAAGAAGAGATAACTTCTCATTTCTAAATTTTTAAGGCCATAAAAGCTTTGGTATCAAAATCTGATACGCAACCTCTAATCACGCCGTCAAAGCATTATTCGTCTTCCAAGAATAATATTCATATTAATGATGATGAGATTTATCACAAATGATCCTCCTAAAATAAAGGGGGCATAAAAGCTTTGGTATCAAACATCTGATACGCAAGTTCTAATCACGCCGTCAAGGCATTATTCGTCTTCCAAGAATAATATTCATATTAATGATAATGATCCCCCTAAAATAAAGGGGCATAACGTTAAAATAAATAATTTACATTTAAAGAAAACCCTTTTGTAATCATTTTAGTGGTGGTTATAAGACAACACTCCCCGTAACCTGTTGGAAAAGGTTACAATTTGCCTAATCAACATGCAATCCTTCCAGGACAGTAACAACAGAATCCCACATTCTTATGTGACAGAATCATGCTATACTGCCGTACAGTTAAAAACTTTGTTCAGTAATCTGAATGGTTCGAATCTCACTTTAGTTCCACACTAGGGAAAATGCGTGCCACAAGTAAAAAAAGAGTGCATCATGACTATAGAGATCAAGTGAATTGTATTGAAACACCAATTGGTCTAGATATCTATTAGCCTGTCTGTAACACATTTCCGTGCTTGGCGTATGGTATCAATGATGTGATTTCGAATTTTCCAAATGTACGTGACTACTTACGATTTAGAGATTACGAGTGAAAAATTATTTACTGAGTTTTTAGTTATTTAAATCAATTTCTCAATATGACTGATTTTCAATGAAATGCAGGTTTTGTATTTTAATTTAGGCCGCAAGCTTAAAAAAGATTAGAAGAATATAAAAGAGTTGCTCAACCACCAAAGGTAAAAGCTGTTATTACAACGTTTAAAAAATATGGTGAAGCATTTCTACTGGCGATAAAGAAATACATTACGGCTACACAATTTACATTTTTATTGAATTAAAAGTATTACATACAAAACGCTTGACCCCTTTAATTCCTCAGCCGTCCCTAGTCATCACACCCTCTCAACTATTGATAACCACAACCCCCCGCTTCTCGTATCCTTATACCACGACTACTTAGCCCACAGCACACCTCCCCCCTATCAACTTTCTTTCAACTTCCGAAAAGCCAATTTCCACCTCATAAATGAGTACCTCAGCAATATCACACTCCGCGTAAATGATATAAGTGTATAGTACGCTACAGCCTCACTCTACACAGAAATCCACAACGCCATATCCCTATATGTCCCATACTCCCGACACAAGTTACCATTCTCATCGCCCCCATGGTATAACCACAAGCTACGCACCCTTCGTAACAAGAGGAATAAGTCGTGGAACACTTTCCTAAACACGTGTTCTCTTGAATATCCTTTACCAATATAAACACATCACATACAAATACAATAGAATATTCCCACATACAATAGTTAAATAATTAAAATAAATTAAAACCCCTATTTCAAAACCACAATCATTGTATGTGATGTGTTGATATTGGTAAGCCATAGTCTCCCTAGTAGCCATAGTCTCCCTAATAGTCTTCCTAATTCCGTTTCGTCAAAATAACAATCGTGGAAGCGAAACAAAAAAGGATATTAAATGGAACGACACGAGTTTTCCGCCTTGTTGATTAAACATTCGACGCGTGCGGTTGTGTTAATCTGTAAAATAAAGTAAACTTAAAGACCTTAACAGTTGATATTTGAAAATCCATTCGCCAATAATAAAGAAGTTTAGTGAAATTCTCCAAATAACTTTATCTGTTAATCTGTAAAATAAAGTAAATTTAAAGACCTTAACAGTTGATATTTGTAAATCCATTCGCCAATAGTGCGGCACAAATAATAATTTAGAGAAATTTAGTGTAATTCTCCAAATAACTTTATCTGTTAATCTATAAAATAAATTTATCGATCATCTGTGTTGTTTAATTGAATTCCAAACAAAAGACATTTCAGTGTTGCCAAGTGTTTTCTGTGCTGCTGCAAAATAAAACGTACACCAAGGGAAAAGAAGCCTCCATCCTTCAAGGCGCGTACGCCAAGGTAACACGAAGCAAAGAAGACACCTGGCAGACAAGGGAAAAAGATTGATACCAGCCAGGAATACACAATAAAACTACAAAATAAAAAAAGGGGGTAAGTTTTGTGCAAAAATACAATCATAAAATAATTGTTAAATCATCATTAACCATTTGGGAGGAATGTTATATATATAATTATTAATTTTAACTATTTAACTATTGTATGTGGGAATATTCTATTGTATTTGTATGTGATGTGTTGATATTGGTAAAGGATATTCATGTGCCGACACGAGATTGCAATATTTAATGGGGGAGGAAAATCTTTCTTCCACTTCATCAACCAGAAACAGAAATCTGATGCCTATCCCACCTCCCTTTTCTACGGCTCAACTACTACTCCCAAACCATATCTAATCTTTTCGCGTCCTTCTTCAAACTATCCTTCACGGACGACTCTTTCGAGCCTAACCCCTCCTACTTTACTGGCATGTCTGAAGTCTCCCTCGGCCCTCTCATCCCTCTACACATTCAACAACACCAAGTTATAAAAAAACTTGAAGAACTGAAAGACGATTTCAGTCCCGGCCCAGACGGACTCGCTGCTATCCTCTTAAAAAAATGTTCCTCTTCTCTCTCTCTCCTGCTCGCGTCAATCTTCTATTCCTTGCACAAATTCTATTCCCTGACTTTTGGAAATCCTCTTACATAACCCCCATACATAAAAAGGAAAAAAAAGACGATATATCCAATTATCGTCCCATTGCCAAGCTTTCGCACATCCCCAAACTGTTCGAAGGCCTTCATCTCTCCGAACCAGCACGGGTTCCTCTCAGGCAGGTCCATTACTACTAACCTTGTCAAATTCACATCCCACACACTCCTTGCCCTAGAAAACGGCAATGAGGTCGATGTAGTTGCTACCGACTTTAGCAAGGCCTTCGACAAAATCTCCCATAACCTCATTCTCTTCAAGCTATCTTCCCTCGGTTTCGAACCCCTGATGATTAAGTGAGCCTCATCCTATCTCAGTTATCGAATCTGCCGCGTGCGGTTTAGATCCACCCTCTCCGATCATTTTTTCCCAACCTCAGGTGTCCCCCAGGGCAGTAATCTCGGGCCTCTCCTATTTATCCTAACCATAAACGACATAGGCTCTTGCATTAATCACTCCTTCATCTCGCTTTACGCGGATGATTCCAAAATTTTTAAGACAATCCGCTCTCCCCTGGACTCCTCACTTCTCCAAGAATATCTTGACAGCTTCTCGACTTGGTGCCAAAATAATTGCTTAGAAATGAATATCGCCAAATGTCACACAATCACCTTCTACCAGAAGCGTTCCCCATCTCACCCACGCTCCTATCTCTTACTGAACCAACCGATAACATCGGTTGAATTGACTCGCGATCTGGACGTCCTATGCGACAAGGAGCTCAAATTTACCGCACATATTCATTACATAATCCTCAAGGCCAACGCCGCCCTTGGGTTTGTCAAACGCTGGTCGAAGGAATTCCTTAACCCCTATGTCACCCGATCACTACACAACTTTTGTCCGGCCACTACTCGAATACGCTAGTCAGGTCTGGTCCCCGTATCAAGTGACTCACATTTGCAGGGTTGAGGGTGTTCAACGTCGTTTCTTGCGCTTTGCCCTCCGCGGACTAAACTGGGAAAATCCGCTGATTCTACCACCATACACAAGCCGGCTCCCTCTAAACAATCTAAACACACTTGAAGAGCGCAGAATCCATACCGACATCATCTTTGTCCATCGCCTTCTGTCTGGCTCAATCAATTGCCCAAGCTTGCTCTCCACTTAAACATTTCATACAAACCCCCGTAACGTACGTAACCCTCGACTGTTTTACGTGTCCGCTCATCACACTTCTTACGGCGCTAATGAACCCATCTCGCGTATGCTACGACAGGCCAACTCTTTCCCCACCTCCTTCGATTTCAACATCTGCACTCCCGCTCTTAAACGACGTCTCAGAAGAAACTCATCCTAAACCCGCCCCCTCCCTTCAATAACCCCTCTACCCTGCAATCCTTTACTCACCCTCTGTTAAACTAGTTCTCCCCTACACCTTTTCCCCCGCCCCTGTATCAGTTCGTACACATTCCCCCCACTGTCGCGCAAAGGCCGCGTTTACCGCCCCCACATACACTTGCTGTTTCCTGGCCTCCTACCTCACCTATCGCCAAGTAATCTTCAACTTCCTGGTTTTCTTCTCCTTTTTTTCGATTGAATAATTGAATAATGTCTTAACCACTACTCTAGATTTTAAGATAGTCTGTAAGGTTTTATGTTAAGTTAATTTAAGCTTGCATTAAGCTAAATAAAAATTGGGGTTCCGCCTTCAATCAATCAATCAATCAATCAAGAATAAAGATGAATTTTGCTAGAATATTGTACTTTTGTTAGTCAGACTAAAGGTTTATTGAAGATACAAACGTTTAATGGGAAAATCCTGAGAAAAAATTTCATAGAATTTTCTTCTTTTTTTTATTACTTGCCAGAGGTGAAAAACAGTTCAGGAACTGAAACCCTTTTTAATGTGCTTTCACTGAAAGTGTATTTTGAACATATAGTTCCACAAATTGTGCCTGGTTAATCCAGTTATAAATATTTATTATTGCGTTTTGAAGAGGAGTGTCATAATCACAAATGATCTGTTAGACAATCCGTATTGTAAAAATATTCTGCTATTGGGCAACCGAATGTCACAAAGTTGGAGCCCAGGAACTTATTCAAAAAAAATATAAAACAACTTTAACATTTTGTACAATATTTATCTTTTACATCGGCTCACCGAAAATCGGTCATCAATAACAACCTTAAAAATACTGGCGCCTTACCTGAAAAGAGAAAAAATAATTTTCAATTAAATGTTTGCAATGAAGTGTAGATTTTTTTTTTTTTTAGAAGTGGTCATTAAAATAAATTCACCCGATTTATGAAGCATACAAAACATATGCTCTCCCCACTTGATTCTCATTGCGACTAATTAGAAAACTCAACCAGTTAGTTTCCATAAAAAAGAAACACAAAACTTAGTTGGAGACATTACCGACTTCGATTCTGTTTTAAGCTTAAAAAACCACCCCATTTCAGAAACACATCGAGCGATTTCGCTTGCCAATGATTCCATTTTGAACAAGAAATGTTGGTAGCACTCCCATAACACAGTAGATTTGGATTGTACCACATGAAATGGCCGATTTTATGGTAACAATTTAAAAGCCAATATTATTTTTCCGTAAATTTTTATTTATTTGTATTTGATGGGATCTCATCATGCGATGTTAAAATCCTCCTCGGGGACCTCAATGCGAAAATTGGAAAGGAAGAAAGCCTACACGATGTTTCAAATGATAATGGAATTCGAATTATCACGTTCGCAGCGTCAAAAGATCTGGTAGTGAAAAGCACGATGTTCAAGCAATAGCAAATCCATAAAGTCACATGGATATCACCTGACGGGGTAACGCGTAACCAAATAGATCACTTCCTCATCGACAAAAGACACCACTCGAATATCCTTGACGTAAGAGCATATAGAGGAGCAGATTGCGACTCAGATCATCTTCTAGTGATAGGCAAAATCAGGAATCGCCTCGCAGCAATCCCATATGGGCAGATACGGGAGACGAGCAAAAAGCTCCACACTGATAAACTGAAAGACTTGCGCAAAAGGGCTGAATATCATGACGAGCTAACAAATAGATTTACGATCCTAGAGAATGGGGGCAGTGGGGAAGAGGAAGCTAATAGTGTGGACACTAAATGGACATCGATCAGAGACGCAATCAAACAAACAGCCCAAAAGGCATTCGGATTTAAGAAAACAATTAAGCCCAAACCTTGGTTTGACGATGAGTGCAGGGCGAAGATCGAACAACGTAAACGCATCAGAGTGATCCACTTAGAAAGATATGATGAAGTCAACTCAGAAACATACGCGCAATTCGGAGAGAGACAATGAGACTCTTCAAACGCAAAAAACGGGAATGGGAAAAGACTCGGATCGAAAAAAATCCTAGAAAATTCTAGAGCAAAGAACCTCAGAGGTATGTATGCTGGCATAAATTCAATTATAAATGGCTACCGAGGGAGAGTCAAAATAATTAGAAACGCAAACGGCTGTCTGGTGACAGAAACAAACAATATCGTGACATGATGGAAGCAGTACTATGAAAACCTGCTCAATGTGCGGACCCATCAACCACAAATAAACGCACCAAGCGTGCATACAGCCGAGCCTCAGATCCCAGAGCCCTCTCTCAACGAAGTTGTAGACGCAATAAATCGATTGAAAAACAACAAGGCTCCCGTAGTCGACTGCATAGCGGCAGAGCTTGTGAAGCATGGAGGAGAGGCAACCGCTCGAATGATCTACCAACTCATCCAAATAATATGGGATAAGGAAGTCACTCCGGAAGAATGGAAACCTCAATAGTCGTCCCCATTTTCAAAAAAGGCGACAGATCTGACTGCGAAAACTACAGAGGAATATCAGTGCTCCCAACCGCATACGAAATATTAACAAATGTCATTCTGGCGAGAATCACGCCGCACGCAGAAGAAAAATTGGGAGACTAGCAATGTGGATTCCGTAGGAACCGGCCAACAACCGACCAAATATTCACAATAAGACAACTGCTGGAGAAGAAGTGGGAATACGGAGAGACGGTTCACCAACTGTTCGTTGACTTCAAAAAAGCCGACGACTCAGTCCCAAGGCAAAGACTCTACAATATTGTAGTTGAGCTGGGAGTCCCGAAAAAATACGCCGCCCTCATTCAAATTTGAATGAACGAAAACAAAGGGCGAGTTAGAATAGAAAACCACCTCTCAGAACCATTTGAAATCCGGGACGGACTAAAGCAGGGAGCTGGTCTATCACCGTGTCTTTTTAACCTTGTGCTCGAGTATGTCATCAGAAAGGTGCAAAACGACAACATGGCCGGTTCATCCATGAACGGGGTCGCACAAGTGCTCGCATATGCCGATGACATCGCCGTTCTGGGCGATTATCTAGAAACTGTTGGTAAAAACTGTGAAATCATCATGCAAGCGGCAGAAGTGGGCCTAGAAATAAATGAAGACAAAACAAAATTCATGGCGAGAGCAGGTGGACCACAAGGAACACATATAAACATCAGAGGTAAGATATTTCAAAAAGTTAAAGAATTGAAATATATGGGAACGATAATGACGGCCAGTAACGAAATGTCGAAGGAAATTAACAAAAGACTGCATTCCGGCAACGCCAGTTGGCACGCAGCCAGTAAACTGCTGAAATCCAGACTGCTATCACGTAACATAAAGCTCCGTGTCTATAGAACCATAATCATGCCGATTGCTCTATATGGATGCGAAACATGGGCTCTCACAAAACGGGAAGAGAACAAATTCCGCGTATTCGAGAATAAAGTTTTGAGGAGTATCTTTGGAGGTAAATATGACGAGGATGCAGGACAATGGAGGAAACTCCATAACCACGAATTGGAAGAGCTATACCGCAGACCTACAATAGTGAGAGTAATCAAGTCGCGAAGATTAAGATGGGCCGGACACGTGGCGCGAATGGTCAACGATAGGACCGTGTATAGAATTATTGACGGTAGACCAACGGGAAAGATACCGGCCGGACGCCCGCGACGGAGATGGGAGGACAATGTTAGGTTTGACCTTGAGGAGGTCGGATCGAATGGTCAAGCGTGGAAGGAGAGTGCACAGGCCAGGGAACGAAGGCGGAGTCGAGTCGGTGAGGTCATGAACTTCCGGATTCCTACAGGCCAATAAATAATAAATAATAATAATAAATTTTTATTCGTACAAACTAGGATCCGTTGGCATCTATGACATTTTTCCAATATGATACAAGGTCAAATATTCCTTTTTCGTAGAAGTGCTGACTTTCTGAGTCCATGAAATCTTCAAAGGCGTTTATGACCTCTGCTCGGTTCCGGAAGACCTTCTGCCGGCAAAATGAATTCAGATTTCGGAAAAGAGTGTAGTTCGTTAGGGAAGGAGATTACGGTGGATTCGGAAGAATGGCTGCTTTTTATATTCCAAATCGATTTAGTTGTTTGTCAGAAATTGACTGTGATAGAGAGTGGTCGATAACAATTTTTTAAAGAACAGCTAATATCGCAAAAACATGCACTTGTTATTAAAATATACTTGTTCAATTATTGCTTGTTAGTATTATTATTATATAATTATTGCTTGTGTTTAAATAAATTTAAGGGACGAAGCACATTTCACCTCAGCTGGCTTTGTTAATAAAAAGAATATCCGCTAGTAGAGCAAATCTTCAGCGGATACACCAAAAACCATTACATTCTCGTTGGGTAACTGCCAGATACGCCATTTGAATCGGAGGCATTATTGGGCTATTTCTTTGAGAATACCAGAGAAAATATTGAAACAGTTTATAGTAATCGCAATTAGGACATGGTGGAAAACTTTCTTGTGCCGACTTTAGGCTACAGAACACTTGGTCCCAAGAAGACGGTGATACACCGCATACAACACGTGCTATGTTCCAAATTTTAGGAGTAATTTTTCCCAGTCGAATTTCAAGAAATGGTCATATCGACAGCCACCTCCTCGGTTATAACTCCTCTCGATTTCTTTCTGCAGGAATACTTAAAGGAATAATTATCATCATCATCATCATCATCATCACCACTACAACCGGGATCCGGTCTTGGCCTTATTTAGCAAATTTCTCCACCGGTCCCGATTTCGGGCCGATGTCCGAGCATTGATAAATTTGCCATAATAGTTTGTTTTTCTGGGCAAAGTCACTGATAGCTTTCAATCCGGCGAAGGCCACGACGACCCTTGTCCCTGTTCAATTCAAGTTAACATGCAGTCTCCACATGACAACCCTGGATAGCTAGTTTGGCACCCGCCAAGTAGTGAACCAATTCATGCAGCGACATACTGAGAAAGGTTGGCGCAAGGCTAATAACCTTGCTCGTAAAAATGAATTATTATGGAAAATTTAAAAAGCCTTGAATATGGACCGGATACAGGACGAAGACCACGGAAACGAAAATGGCTAAACGATTTGAGAATTTTCTCATGGAACGTACGCTCACTATACAAAGCTCGAGCTGCACAGCAGCTAGTCGATGCCCTGTCCGAATATAAGGCTGACATAACAGCATTACAAGAAATAACATGGACGGTGAGTAGTGTTATTTAAAGAACCGAGTATGGCATTTATTACAGCTGTCATGCAAAACACCATGTGCTCGGGGTAGGCTTTCTAGTCGGTCAAAAACTGAAGCCTCCCATTATTGGCTTTAATGCAATAAACGAAAGGCTATGCACTCTTCGTGTGCAAGGGAAGTTTAAGAACATAAGCCTCATAAACGTTCAGGGATCTACAGAGGAGTCCACTAACGACGAAAGAGAAGAATTCTACGAGAACGTCGAACAGGCCCTCAACGCCTTCCCAAGATACGATGTGAAAATCGTTCTTGGTGACTTGAATGCGAAAATAGGTCGGGTGCCGGTTTTCAGGCACTACGCAGGTTCCCATAGTTTGCATGAGAACACTAATGGCAATGGACTACGAGTCATCGAACTGGCAGCATCAAAAAACTTGGTCGTTGCTAGTACCAGGTTCCGCGTAAAGATATCCACAAAGCCACCTGGGTATCACCTGCTGGAGCCACTCGCAACCAAATTGACCGCATGTTGATAGACCGCCGAGTAACACCTTTGGTCATGCGTTAGGACTCGCTCTCGGAGAGCTCGACGGAGGGAAAGTAAGTTCTGGCGCCAGAATGTCGGGCGTAGAAGAGAATTGGACAAGTTTTAATAATACTGTCATTAGTACTGCCAACTCCATCTTAGACAATAGTCGTAGAGACAGGAACGACTGGTTTGATGATGAGTGCAAACTACCGACTGAACGTAAGAATGCTGCATACCGGGCAATGCAGCAGTCTCATAGGACGCGGGTACGCGAGGAGAAATACAAAGAGCTCAGAAGATCCGGAAAAAAAGACTTCACAGACAAAGAAAAGTACCTGGGTAAAAAACCTTGTCTGTGAAATAGAGAAAAGTAAAGAGCGAAGTCCGCACCAGGCGCGGAAGTTCTACCAAATAATCCACAGTATGGCGCAGTACACACCACGCTGCACTTACTGCGAGGATAAAGAGGGTAAACTAATCACCGATCCTGAAGGCACTCTGGAGCGGTGGCAAGTGCACTTCAATGAATTGATAAATGGTCAACTCACAGAAGAACTAGAGGTTCCACCAATGCAAGATCAAGACGAAATGCTGCTGCCATCAGACATTGAGGAAACATTAAAGGCCATTAGACAGCTCAAATCAAATAAAGCACCCGGAGATGATGGCATACCGGCTGAGATGATCAAACGAGGACAGCGTTACGTCACGCATTTCATGAGATCGTGGTGCACGTATGGAATCAAAAGGTGATGCCGGAAGATTGGCGTCGTGGAATAATTTGCCCCATACATAAGAACGGACATACCACAGTGTGGAGCAACTATAGGGGTATAACATTGCTGAGTACCACTTATAAGATACTCTCCTCTATCCTACAAGATCGGATAGCCCCATAAGATAAAGCCATCATTGGTCAATATCAGGGTGCTGTTCTTCGGAGATTCTTGGCATTGTTCCACGCAATTCGGGCTATATGCGCTCCACAAGACAATCCGACGGATCGCACCCGTTTGTGGTTCATCTCCCGACAGCGCGAACATCAGAACTCGTTCCGTTACAGAGCGGGGAAGCTGTGGAACTCCCTTCCCACGCGAGTGTTCCCGGAGCGTTACAACCTGCAACTGTTCAAAAAGAACTGCAACCGTTATTTGATGGCATCTCGGGGCGCCCACTCGACGCTATAGGTTCGCCTCTCCCGAGAGAAGTCTATAAAAAAAAAAAAAAAAAAAAAAAAAAGTGGCTTCATCCGACGTAAATCAGCGATTGATCAGATATTCACCCTTAGGCAGGCGATGGGAAAATGTCTGGAATTTAAGATTCCATTATATCATCTATTTATAGACTTTAAGGCCGCCTACGACAACATAACCAGGGTAGAATTATATAATGCCATGAGAGAGTTCAGCATTCCAAACAAATTGATACGACTTTGTAGGTTGACCATGACCATCCTAACCTGTCGAATAAAAATAGCGGGATTGCTGTCCAAACAAATAAACATCTTTAATGGACTTGTGGCGTTTCTAGCAGATATACACGATCAGCAGTGAAGAACAACACCACCAAAAGCCCATCCATTAAAGCCGTATCATAATCATCATTATCGGCAACCGGGAGCCGGTCTTGGCCTTATTTAGCAAGTCCTGAGGCTTGTTAAATTGTCCATAATGATTTGTGTTTGTAAAGCCGTATACGATAGCGATTATATAGCATTTCCACATCAGTCGAATGTACTTGAGTTTAGAAATCGAATTCGTACACGCGGCAGTGGCCTGATGCGTTGAGCTTTGGTTCTATATTTTTGTGATTCTAACCGTGATAGCGTCGGTTCGAACCACACGCTCGTCACTATCGTCGCAAACGCTATAGACTCCGACAAGGGGACGGTCTGGCCTGCCTCCTCTTCAACCTGGCGTTAGAGAAAGCAATCCGTGACTCTGGCGTCACAACTAGAGGGACTATTATCACAGAGCCCATCCAGATACTTGCCTACGCAGATGACATCGACATCATCGGTAGAACCGAATCGGCTATACAGGACTCCTTCACGCAGAACGAGCAAGCGGCACAAAAACTGGGACTGCATATTAATGAGGGGAAAACTAAGTACATGGTGGCAATTGCTGCGAAGAGAAGACCTAACGTTGGTCAAACTATCAGGGTAGTGGAGCACGAATTTGAAGTAGTGCAGTTCTTTAACTACCTTGGGTCAATAGTATCAGCCGATAACAATATGGAAGAAGAAATACGTGAACGGCTGATCAAATCCAACAAACCCTACTATGGTCTATCAAGGCTCTTTAAATCCCGAAATTTAACCAGAACATCCAAGCTACTACTGTACAAGACCATGGTCTTATCAGTACTCAGGTATGGATCCGAGACCTGGGTGCTCAATAAAGGGCGCTCTGAACTCTTAGTGGCGTTCGAGAGGAAGGTCTTAAGGAGAATTGTTGGTCCCGTATGTATACCCGCCTGTCACCCGGGAGACCGGGGTTCGATTCCCTGCCGGGGAGCCTCTGGCGCAAGACTAATGACCTTGCCCGGAAAAAACAAATCATTATGGAAAATTTAACAAGCCTCAGGATTTGCTAAATAAGGCCAGGACCGGTTTCCGGTTGTAGTTCCAATGATGATGTATGTGAGAAAGGACGATTCCGGAGACGCTACAACCATGTGCTGTACGTGATCTACCTTGCTAATGTTGTAAAAAAATCAAGTTCAGTAGACGCCGGTGGGCTGGACACCTAGCTCGAATGAGCGAAGAGGAGCCTGTCTGGAAAGTCCTTTGTGGCGGGATGTATGGAAGGAGACAGCGCGGGAGGCCTTGTCTGCGATAGAGGGATGGGGTAGAACAGGACGCTTAGAGCCTGAGAGTGCCAAACTGGATATCATCGGTATGGAAGGAGACAGCGCGGCAGACCTTGTCTGCGATGGAGGGATGGCGCAGACCAGGACGCCCAGAGCCTGGGAGTGCCAAACTGGATTACATCGGGTCAAAATCGGGGCCGGTGGAGAGATTTGTTAAATAAGGCCAAGACCGGATACCGCTTGTAGTGCCGATGATGATGAGAAAGGAATAATCATACACTAGGAAATCCACAACTTTGATACTCGAAAACAACATTCGAAACGAAATTCCGAGAAAATACTAAAATTCTGCAAAATTATTATGAAAAATGTGTGGCGCCACGGCCAGATATTCCATTCTTAATATTCAAGAACATATATTAAGTCAGTAAAATATAAATTATAGAATTGTATTCCATTATTAACAAAAAAATCGAACCGAAACTTAAAAAGCACCCGACACATTGTCGACTATTTCATGAACAACATATTTGAATTTTGAAATTCACTTTGCTCTTCACTCCGGCGGCAGAAAATATTCATTTGGAATCCATTTGGTCTTTGAACTCTCAGACTATATGCTGAGTCGAGTAGATACCACCACAAACCAGGTCAAAAAAGAATTTACGGTCTCATACGTGCTGGCAAATTACATTTCTCTACATCATTCCAATTTGGCAACAGCTCCCCTACACACACTGAATCAGTATCTGAATCTGGTAGTGATGTGGAGCGCAGGAACCATACCAATCCCCGTAGTCTGCGGGTATATCTGGAAATTACAGCAAATTACACGAAGTACAATCCGGAAGCATGTTGCGCAGATACTTCCAAAAAATTCGGCATGGTCATTAAAGTCAGATACATTGTATCTTAGGATTTGTACTGCGCTCTTCTGCCCCAATCCACACCTTTCTTCGTCTGCGCTCCTCTTTACTTATCTGATGTGAGTACTTCATTGTTTAAAGATGCACTAAATCGTGATCTGAATACTGAAGTATTTTTTCGTTGAATAATCCCAGTCGGGGTCTTGTTCTGTAGCTCCTTTGCTCCTCATCCCATTGGGATTGAATCTTCGGCTACTTTTGGCTGGTACTTCATTTTCAATTCGTTGCTTTTTATGCGTTTTTGTCGTTGAATTTTCATTTTATTGTTGTGTTGGTGTTTTTTTTTTTTACACATTTTCGAGAAAAAATTCTTTACCTTTGTCCGATTGTGTGGAGGGAACTGCTGTACTTCACATGGACCGCAAACTGGACTAGAGTTTCAAGTTGAGGGAATAAGACTCTTACTAAACCAATAACCGGTTTCATTCCTCCTTCATTATTCCTCCATTACCATGGCAAACAAAGAGATGGAGAATACAAAATAAAAAGGGTAAATGATCAATAACAACAGCCACAAGCACAGCGAATCAACCCGAGGAATTCCTTTCCCAAAGAGATCATTCATGAGACGATGTACACTGCCTTGAAGGTATATGTACATGGACACGAACATGGACATGGACCCTGCATTTTATAGCTGCAAGGTTACTGATGAGTTAACGCCATCAACTCCCATGTGAAAATTTGTCGGTTCCACCTTAGTCGTGTCGGAAGCAGGTACAGAAAGAACAATCAACCGGGCTTAACTCAACAACCGAAGACAATAATCATCTCACCAACTCTGGCACATTAGATATGCAGATTGAGTTGAAGTTATGTGCAAAATATGCTAACGAAGACCCGCGACAAAATAGAATTTCGTTCAGGTGAGTCAACAGCAGATGAACGATATTCATTCTGCGATGCCACAGGGAACACATATGACCACAGTGCTCTTTATATAATATTATTTATCAATAAACAAGAGGAGGATTTTGATCACCCTGTATCCGGTTATAGAATGATGTCATTTGCGGTCTCATAAACTCCAATTTATAGAGACTAATTTCGGTAGATTTAAGAGCGGCCCATACAAGTTTTATTTAGCTAAAAAAGAACCTTCGAATGTGCTGACTTGACAGATTATATTTCGACATGAATGAATGAGAATGAATTGTCGTTGGCGATTGTAATATACGTCTGCCGCTAAGCGAACTCTGCAGCATCAGAAGATTTATGACTTCGTGTCGACGGAATCTACGAAGAGCACTTCTCGATTTTATTTATTGTTACGTATGATTACGAAATCATATTAGAGAAGGAACCAAACTTCTCCATCTATTAGGGCGATGTGTCTGGTTAAGTTCTACACTAATTGCTATAGATTTTTGGAGGATCAGCGATCTATTGGTGATTGATGGTTGATACGTGCGTAATGATTGATATTTCGTGGTTAGCTGTAGATAATGGTGCTATAGCGTGAGAAAAAGACCATAATGGAGAAGAACCGACCTCCCAGAAGTCGAGGGATATTGTGTGCTTTGAAAGAAAACGAGCAGACGAGCATGACTCATGTTGTATAAGATTCGATTCGGCTTAGAACATCTCGAGTTAAGAATGCCGTAAAAATCATTACCTTTTTTTTGTTCTCGAAAGTAGATGAAAGGTCATTTACCTGCGCTTAACAGAGATTCTTATTTTGAAATTTCACAATAAAGGCTAAAGACCCGTAGATTGGACCATGATTATGCAATTAGCGCTGTACTGGAGATGTGTTATCAAATAAGATGAACTGTGCGAATTGGTCGATGTATGTAGCATAAGCTACATTCAGAGTGCTGGTTAAGCTAAGCCAAAGTCGCATGCTGGACCGCAACTCATAGAAGTATGTGGTTAATTTATTTTACACACACTTTTTATATAATATACGCACAGGAAAGTTAGGTACTGAAATACAAATATATATGGTTAATTTATTTATATATGTAAAATATATGGTTAATTTATTTTACAAACACTTTTTATATGATATACGCACAGAAAAGTTATGTACTGTAATTCTTTGAATGATCGTGCACAATCCGTGCGGCTGAAGAGTGAGGAAATAGAGAAAACAAGTGCTAATTCACATTGATCCCGAGTACGTGAAAATTGAATCGTCGGGAATCACCTGATTCGGTAATGTTCCAACTATCGATGTTTTGCTCAAGATCGATTCGGTGTGTTTAGATATCTGTCCGTATAAAATTATCTTTAGGGGGATGGGTGTGAACATACAGGGCAAAGTCTCTGATTGCCTTCAACCCGGCGACGGCCAGGACAATCCTTGTTCCTGTTCAATCCAAGTTGACATGTAGTCTCCACGTGACACCCCTGGATAGCTACTTTGGTAGCCGCCAAGTAGTGAACCAATGCACGCAGCGACATCCTGAGAAAGGTTGGCGCAAGGCTAAAACCATGCCCGTAAAAACGAATTATTATGGCAAATTTAACGAGCCTCGGATATGGACCGGATACACAACGACGACCACGGAAACGAAAATGGCTAAATGATTTAAGGATTTTTTCATGGAACGTACGCTCACTATACAGAGCTCGAGCTGCACAGCAGCTAGCCGATGCCCTGTCCGAATATAAGGCTGACATAACAGCATTACAAGAAATAAGATGGACGGGGAGTGTTGTTTTTCAAAGAAACGAGTATGACATTTATTACAGCTGTCACGCAAAACACCATCTGCTCCGGGGAGGCTTTCTAGTCAGCCAAAAACTAAAGCCTACCATCATCGGCTTTACTGCAATAAATGAAAGGCTATGCACTCTTCGCGTGCAAGGCAAGTTTAAGAACATAAGCCTCATAAACGTTCACGGACCTACAGAGGAGTCCCCTGACGACAAAAAAGAAGAATACTTTGAGAACGTCGAAGGAGCCCTCAATGCCTGCCCAAGATACGATGTGAAAATCGTTCTTGGGGATTTGAATGCAAAAATAGGTCGGGAGCCGGTTTTCAGGCACTCCGCAGGTTCCCATAGTTTGCATGAGAACACTAATGACAATGGACTACAAGTCATCGAATTGGCAGCATCGAAAAACTTGGTCGTTGCGAGTACCAGGTTTCCACGTAAAGATATCCACAAAGCCACCTGGGTATCACCTGATGGAACCACTTGCAACCAAATTGACCACGTGCTGATTGATAGCCGCCACTCCTCGAGCCTGATGACGGTACGAACGTACCGAGGTGCCAACGTCGACTCGGATCACTATCTTGTTGGTACAGTTTTCCGAGCGCGGATTGCCTTACGGAAACGCACTGCATCCGCGGATCAGGTTCGAATCAACACGGCTGCCTTACGCAATGAGAATACCAGCAACACCTTTGGTCACGCGTTAAGACTCGCCCTCGAAGAGCTCGACGGAGGGAGAGTAAGTCCTGGGGCCAGAATGTCGGGTGTAGAAGAGAAATGGACACGCCTTAAGAATACTGTCATTAGTACTGCCAACCCCATCTTAGGCAGTAGTCGTAGAGATCGGAACGACTGGTTTCATGATGAGTGCAAACTAGCGACTGAGCGTAAGAATGCTGCATACCGGGCAATGCAGCAGTTTCATAGGGCGCGGGTACGCGAGGAGAAATACAAAGAGCTCAGAAGATTTGAAAAAAGACTTCACAGACAAAAGAAAAGTGCCTGGGAAAAAAACCTTGTCTGTGAAATAGAGAAAAGTAGAGAGCGAGGTCCGCACCAGGCGCGGCAGTTCTACCAAATAATCCGCAGTATGACGCGGTACACACCACGCTGCACTTACTGCAAGGATAAAGAGGGTAATCTGATCACCGATCCTGGAGGCATTCTGGAGCGATGGGAAGTGCACTTCAATGAATTTCTAAATGGTCAGCTCACAGAAGAATTGGAGGCTCCACCAATGCAAGACCAAGACCAAATGCTGCATTGAGGAAACATTAAAAGCCATTAGACAGCTAAAACCAAATAAAGCCCCTGGAGCTGATGGCATATCAGCTGAGCTGATCAAACAAGGAGGGACAGCGTTACATCACGCAATTCCTGAGATCGTGGTGCACGTATGAGAGCAAGAGGAGAAGCCGCAAGATTGGCGTCGCGGTATAATTTGCCCCATACATAAGAAAGGAGATATCACACTGAGCAGCAACTATAGGGGTATAACCTTGCTTAGTACCGCCTATAAGATACTCTCCACTATCCTACAAGACCGGATAGTCCCATACGCTAAAGTCATCATTGGTCAATATCAGTGTGGCTTCATCCCAGGCAAATCAGCAATTGATCAGATATTCACCCTTAGGCAGGCGATGGAAAAATGTCAGGAATTTAAGATTCCATTATACCACCTATTTATAGACTTTAAGGCCGCCTACGACAGCATAGCCAGGGTAGAACTATATAATGCCATGAAAGAATTCGGCTTTCCAAACAAATTGATACGACTTTGTAGGTTGACCATGACCAACGTAACTAGTCAAGTAAAAGTAGCGGGATTGCTGTCCAAACCAATAAACATCTATAATGGAGTCCGACAAGGGGACGGTCTGGCCTGCCTCCTCTTCAACCTGGCGTTGGTGAAAGCAATCCGTGACTCTGGCGTTACAACAAGAGGGGCTATTGTCACCAAGTCCAGCCAGATACTTGCCTACGCAGATGACATCGACATCATCGGTAGAAGCAAATCGGCGGTACACGAATCCTTCACCCAGATCGAGCAGGCGGCACAAAAACTGGGACTGCACATTAATGAGGGGAAAACTAAGTACATGGTGGCAACTTCTGCGAAGAGAAGACCTAACGTTGGTCAAACTATCAAGGTAGTGGAGCACGAATTTGAAGTAGTGCAATCCTTTAACTACCTTGGGTCAATAGTATCAGCCGATAACAATATGGAAGAAGAAATACGCGAACGGCTGATCAAATCCAACAAAGCCTACTATGGCCTATCAAGGCTCTTTAAATCCCGAAATTTATCCAGAACATCCAAGCTACTACTGTACAAGAGCATGGTTTTATCAGTACTCATGTATGGATCCGAGACCTTAGTGCTCAATAAAAGGCACTCTGAACTATTAGCCGTGTACGACAGGAAGGTCTTAAGGAGAACTGTTGGTCTCGTATGTGAGGGAGGACGATTCCGGAGACGCTACAACCATGAGTTGGATGCGATCTACCTTGAAGCTAACGTTGTAACAGAAATTAAGCTCGGTAGACTCCGGTTGGCGGGACTCCTAGCTCAAATGAGCGAAGAGGAGCCTGCTCGGAAAATCCTTTGTGGCAGGATGTATGGAATGCGACAGTGCGGTAGACCTTGTTTGCGATGGAGGGATGGCGTAGACCAGGACGCCCGCAGCCTGGGAGTGCCAAACTGGATGACATCGGATCGAAATCGGGACCAGTGGGGAGACTTTCTAAATGAGGCCAGAGTCGGATCCCGGCTGTAGTGCCGATGATGATGATAATCTAATCTCTCTGCCAATGGAGTGATATGAGTGGGAATTCTTTTTATTTACTTAAGATTCTACATTAGTTTACATGTGAACTGATACTGAAAAAAAAGAAGATTCAGGAAGGCGTCGTATTTTGTGTGCATATGGTGCCATTGACCCTGTGGCGTTTCATGAACAAATAGTGAAGAAAAGAAGCCAGAGCAAATCGAATTAGCCAAGCATGAGCGCCGCATATCATTGCAATTAACATAGCCCTTCCACACCACTTGAGTGTGTGGGGGTACGAAGTAGGTGTGCCAGCACGGGCACTGGTTCACTTCTATCCCCAACCCGTCTATTCCGCCGAACACTATCCACCAAATAAGAATAGCTCCGCCACTAACCGTTCTCCAGAAAAAAGGAAAATGAAACACACAGGTGGGATGTTGTTTGTGATTTGTTGTTTTATTGATTTACTGTACTCTATGTTTATTGTAATTTGTGTTTATATTTATCTTTAAAACTCAGTACAAACATTCACTGAATACATAATTGTGCACGATACTGTTTCTTGATTTATTAATAATTTTTATTTAAAGTGTACTATTTGTTAAACTCTATTTGTTAACACTGGGTTGTACGTTTGACGGCATTTCTAAACTTAATCATCATCATCATCATCGGCACTACAATCGGGAACCGGTCTTGGCCTTATTTAGCAAGTCTAAACTTAATAATGATGGCAAATTCACAGATCTGCAGAACACACGAATTGTATCGGAAATGTCTCGAATTTACCTTTGTCTGCCGTTTGCAAAACGATTTAGTTTATAAAAAGAACCCGACTCTAACTGGACACAACACTCTGTTACAAAACACTCGGGAGTGGGCGAACCCCCGTGCAAACGCTAGTATATCACAAACGCGACCGACTCCTTTAGTGGTCGAATTACGACTCAGCGACGTGCATTCGCTGGTAGTTGAAAGTCGGCTCGGTGGTGAATACTCTCCCAGCTAAGGGTGAGTTTAACTATCACAAGAGAAACCTGAAGTCTCCCTTTGTGGAATAGGGAACCGGCTCTCTCCGTGTAGATCCTAGTGGTGTGTGTGAGTTGATTGTGTAGATCGCATTGTTTACCCTGGCCAAGGATAAACGAAATTGAATAAGAGAAAAAGAACAAAGGGAAAATGGACCAAGGGCATCGTGAGAGATGAGAGTGCAGCTGAGTAAACAGGCTGTATCTCATTAGGGAAGCATTGGATGCTAAAAGGGAATCATAGATACTTATACAGTGGGAATTGAGTATAGTATCTCCGCAGGCGGGAAGAATCGAATTCTTTTGTTTGCATGTTGTGTATGCTGAAGAATTCGATTTTCAGCGGCTAAGCGCGAGAAGCGACGATGTCTTGTCGGTTGGATGAAAAGGTTGGCTAGACATGTGCATGTCTGTAACATAGTTGCGCACACGTGGGGCAGGCATTTGCCGACGAGAAGAATCGATAGGATTACTATGGTTACATTAAATGTGAACCGAAATGTTTTCGGGGAAACTCGACGATGCTCGATGCTGGTAATGATGTTGGCCTTGGTGGTGAAATTGTGGTGTGCACATGTACAGCAGAATTGCTTTGCAAACAGGAGCGCCGATAAGGTTTTTCTGCTTTAAGGATGCATATGCCTGTAAAGAATTCTTTTCAGGGAATTTAGAAAATGCATTGGATGCACGAATGGTAAGAATTCTTTGTAGAGAATTTTAGGTAATGCACTAAGTGCATTAAATATCCTCGAAGGAGGTAATGTTTGCCGGTATGCAAAGGGAGTTGGGTTGCAAATATGGGTGGATCTTCCGGTAAGGTATAAAAGAACCCCCACATGTGTACTTGAGAATAACGATCGAATTCAAGCATGCGGCAGTGGTCTGATGTGTTGAGCATTGGTTCTAACTTTCAGTGATTCTAACTGTCATGGCGTCGGTTCGAACCACCCGTTCTTGACTATCGTCGCAAGCGCAATTAAAAATTAAAAATATTGGGATCGGGGCCACACATACGGCGGCGGAAGGTTTAGGGCGTGAGTAGAACTTATAGGCACCGCATTTTTGTATCATAAAAGCACCGTGCGCTGTATGCCTCTTTTTGGTACTTACTTAAACCAGCCTAATGATTGTATCTCACTTCACTGGTCATTCACAGATTGTATGAATAAATGCAGAGAATTGTTCTTCTACCAAACCACACAGCATTGGTTACATTATTTTTTTCGTCTTTGCAACGTTCAGGCATTTAAAGGCAATGTGGATAGACATTCGTATCCTTTTCTTTAATGGGCGTAATTTGGCATTTTAGGGAACCAAAAATCCCTTTCGTGTGCCTGTAAGGTAAAAAATATAATCTTCAGACGTTTTCAATTATCCATCCCATCTTTAGTCATTTCTGAAATGCGATAAAGTGAACAGAAACTCAATTATAACTTCATTCTTTATGCTAACCCCGTTCCTCTCTGTAAAAGTTTGTATTCAATTGTAATTTCCCACTTCCTTCCACATAACTTACATGATAAGAGTCGCTTTTGGATTTTGCTCAGCAAAAGTTTGCCGAGTGCACCCTTTTGTTCTATCGTTTATGTAAGCGAAATGATGTCCTTCTCATGTATCCTCCGTACTAATTGCTTATCATCTAGAATAACAAAAACTCCCTGTACCCGTAGTGTTCTAAGCGAACGTCAAGGCCAAGCATGCCAGGATGTTGCTTCTCTTCCTATTAAAATGGCACCGCGAGTGCTTAGAAAGTCAGCAAACGCATCCACACTGGGAGATGAATTCTGCTAACGATATGTTCAGATCCTTTTGATCTTAAGAAGTTGTGCGAAATTATTTGCGCTAGCGATGTCCTTCAAGGTGAGTTTCTCTCCTTCTCGTTCTCGGTGTCTCGTCTTTGGTTTCTTGCATTTCTGTAGTTTATATGCGAATGCACGCTTTGTCCGTGTTATTCATGGATACCTTTAGGTCGTCGAAGGGTTTTGAAACTTTAATCTAGGGAATGTAGGGAATGAAGGTTGATGACAAGGGAACCCAAATTAAAAAAAAAAAAGAAGTTCCTTTGCTACAGTAATTACGGCTGAAACGTGTTTTGTATGCTCATTGAGCCGATGAAGGGAGTAGGGGTGCATTGAACCTCGAAGGAAATCTGGATGTGTGCATGTATTCGTATCTTTCGGATCGTTTCCTGGTGATGGCCTTATTGTTGCCGCTTTTGAGAAATCTAGAAGTCAGTTGGACAAGTATTTTCTTGTTATGTATTAGTTGTGTCATTGTTCTTTGGTTTGATGGTCATTTCTAGTTCTATTATTTCGTCTTTCCCTTTGAAAGAAGGTGGCGACTTCACATTCCATTTTTCTTCGTTTTGTGTGTGGTTCACACAAAAGAAAGAGAAAGAAGGAAAAAGCAACTAAACAAATCCCGGCAGAGGAAATAAATGGCTCCGTTGGCCGTGCCGCTGCAGGATGAACACCCGGCAACGGGGTACTTGTCGTGCAACTACAACCGTAAGAAAAAAACCATTTGTCGGCTACTAGGACCTTGATATGAATCTACCTGTGTTGCTCACATTTTTCACACGATTATTATGTGAATTTGTTTTTATGACAAAAGACAACACAAAAACAGAAAGTTTATCTCGTTTGGGTTCCCTTTCGTCAAGACCGAGGACGTCTAGTTCTTGGATAGATATGTATCTAGTGTGACAAGGAACGTGTTGACCTAGGTAAAACAGAGATGTGTTTGCTAGGTTCAGCTGTGTGGCATGTTGTATTTTCTCTTTTTTTTTGTTGTTGTCGTTTTTGTTTCAGGGGTGACAGGGTGATAAAATTTCATTCAAACTTGTTTCTTGGGTCCCTCTGGTGTGTGCTAGTGACACAGGATGAACGTCTATAGTTCTGTATGCAGGTAACGCATCAAAAATGTATCTGTTAAAAACATTGTTATTTACATACAAAGAGACTTTATAGGATACTGCGGCGTTCAATATCGTAAGCCCAAAGATATGGTATTACGTATATAGAAAAACAAAAACCAGACGCGAAATCAGCATAAATTCTTTATCAATGAAATTTTAAGTAGCACTAATCTAGACAAGAATGGGAAACGAAAAATGATTTAAATTTATAAGATAAAAATACTGTTTTTATTATTATACAGTCCATATTAAATAATATTGTTGATTATATTCTTGGGTGTTCTTTAGAGGATATTATTTCGCTGGAACAACTCCATTGAGTGACCTTTAATCATCTTACTGGTAAATAAAGGATGTATCTATGCCCGGAGTAGACTTGGCTTCTGCTATTATTGTGTCCTTTTAAATACATTTTTAAATTAGTTCTATTTGTCTGTTGACCTCTTTCTGTTCTTATTTTGATTTTGTGTTCTTCTCTTTACGTTTCATACTTTGTTAGAGTATTCAAGAAGCAACACACTTTTAATTTGCATATTTCTAATTGCTGAAACTATATAAAAAGGCAGAAAGAGAAGATATCATTTTCGGAGGTGATGACAGAGGCGTCTGAATTAAAGGCTTTTAAGTCGATGGAAATGATGGGGCGTATCCCGAATAAGTCGTTTGAGGAGCGAGAGCTAGGTGCCTTACTCTCAGACGGTACTATTTAGGTTTGAGTTAAACTGAAAGCAGGTTTTTGTCGTGAATCTGGTTGTTTAATGAATGAAGTTGTATATGGAAGACAGAACAGCCGATTTTTAATTTATCACATATAATATGTTTTCCTTTTTAAATCGCATTGATTGCGATGACAGTTGTGGTTATGAGTTTGGTGATGAATAACAAACGAGCTTTAGATAATAAAAGATCGCATCTTGATAAGATTTTATTGGTTCTATATGAGCACCAATAAAAATTGATATTTATTGACTAACTGGTCTGGATTTGTTTTTAAGTCGGTATTGTTTGTATTATAGGGGACCCGACACGAATTTTCTGATAATTGACGTAAGTGAACGTAAACCGGATTTTTTAGGAGTTAAGGTTGGTACCAGTTGTTTTATTGCAAGGTAGTGTAGTGCACTGGTGGTGCCAAATTACTACTATACATGAATTTATCTCTTTGTATATTCTTTTTTTTTTGAGGTAATCTTAAATAACTTAACTACTGGATATAACTCATTGACAATGTCGACGTGGATTGCTCTACAAACCTTTCTCCATTATACTGTTAAGAAAAGTCTGAAGGATGTAACAAAACCAGAATCATATTTCTGGCGGTTCTACGAACCACACAATCCACTATAGGTCGAGATGTCGTCGTTCCATCAAGGAACATACTCACCTATAGCCAAACTACATGTGCCCACAGACACGTGTCCTCAAAAGTCCTCCTTTCCACCTAAAATAAAAGGTAACATTCATCCTGGGTCAACAACCCCGCGTATCCCCAGATACATGAGCCACAAGCCCAACGAATTTTCCTACGCCTGCACGGCGATCATGACCCAACATAGAAATTGTGTACCAATCCATCAACTGGATATACACAAACGGTTGGCACAGCTGCGGCAGATGTCGACAGACATCACATACTCGGCGATAAGCGAATTGCCGGAAATCCAATCCGTCCACAAAACCTTTGGCCCTGCCCAATGTACTTCGCCTAAACAAAGGCCATTGCGATGCAACAGCAATAAACGAAAACGCTGTTCGCATAGGGCAAAGTAAACACGATCCCAAGATCGACTACTGTCAATCACACACTCGATTGTTTACGTAAGCAATCCATCAGAGGTGTGAAATTTTGACAACCACAGGATGATCTACAGCATGCAGACAATAGCATCCGCGTCTCCTCGATAGTATAGTGGTTAGTATACCCGCCTGTCATGCGCGAGACCGGGATTTGATTCCCCGTCGAGGAGCCTCTGGCGCAAGACTAATGACCTTGCCCGGAAAAACAAATCATTATGGAAAAATTTAGCAAGCCTCAGGACTTGCTAAATAAGGCCAAGACCGGTTCCCGGTTGTAGTGCCGTTGATGATGATGATGATGATGCTGTATGTGTGAGGGCGATCTTCACTGGTGGAGAGATTCTTGATTGAGAGAAAGGCACCACCCAGGGAAAGCGAAAGGAGAGAAAGACAACTATGGGGTGAATAGGATCATCCCCGGGAAAAAGTAAAAAGTCGATATAGAGAACCCGAACGGGGAGGTAGTCCGCGCCAAGCAAATAGTCGACATTCAGAATCTCGGGTGAGTACCCCAAAAGGAAACGACAGTACGCCGCGCATGTTAGGAGTAACCGCGTACTAGAAATTATTGAAATAGATAAACGTGATGTGTGCGAAAGGCGCAAGACTAATGACCTTGCCCGACCTTGCCTGGAAAAAAACAAATCATTATGGAAAATTTGACAAGCCTCAGGACTTGCTAAATAAGGCCAAGACCGCCTCCTGGTTGTAGTGCCAATGATGATGATGATGTGTGCGAAAATAAAAAAACATAAAGTCGTGTGAAGCAATGTTATTGTATTAAGACAAATAAAACAAAACAATAAGACGTGTAAAAGTAAATAAAAGAACAATAAATTAAAGGAGTGCTTGAAGAAGAACTGGTGTTTCATTTGTGGACAGTGCTGGCAGAGCACATCATTTCCCTCTGGTTTTGTTTTTCTGCGGTAAACAGTGTTCGGCGGAACACTCCAACATCACCCGAACCGACTCGCAACAATTTAATCCCCCAAACATGCATGTGCAAATAGCTATACAGGCTGAAAGTCCTCGGATTTTTAATACAAACAAACGTTTTTGGGCAGTTATTAGGTGTACAACTTTGCTTCCGCCGTTTTTTTTTCCGAAATTCGAGGCTTTATTGTAAAAAACAGGTTATACATTTATGATTCAAAGTATTGTCCATCACTGGACACTACTTTCTCCCATTTTTCGGGCAGCATACGAATCCCGCGTTGAAAAAACTGGTCATCTTTTGAATCGATCCACGAATCGATCCAGTTTTTTACTTCTTCATAAGACCGGAAGTGCTGGTCAGCCAGGCCGTATGCCATTGATCGAAACAAGTGATAGACCGAGGGAGCAACGTCTGGAGAATACGACAGGTGGGGAAGGACTTCCCATTTCAAAGTTTCCAAGTATGTCTTGACCACTTTCGCAACATGGGGTCGAGCATTGTCATGCTGTAAAATCACTTCTAATGTCTCTCGTTGTATTACGGCCGTTTGTCTTTCAATGCTCGGCTCAAACGCATTAATTGCGTTCGATAACGATCGCTTGTGATTGTTTCAGTCGGTTTTAACAACTCATAATACACTACGTCGAGCCGGTCCCACCAAATACTGAGCATGACCTTGGAACTGTGGATATTCGGTTTGGCCGTCGACGTGGAAGCATGGCCGGGATATCCCCATGATTTTCTGCGCTTGGGATTATCGTAATGAACCCATTTTTTGTCCCCAGTCACAATGCGATGCAGAAATCCGTTCCGTCTTTGCCTTGCAAGCAGCTGTTCACAAACACACACACGCCGTTCAACATCTCTCGGCTTCAACGCGTACGGCACCCAATTTCCTTGTTTCTGAATCATTCCCATGACTTTCAGGCGTCTTAAAATGGCTTGTTGGGTCACTCCCAATGATCCTGCCAATTCTTGTTGCGTTTGACACGAGTCTTGATCAAGTAATGCCTCCAGTTCTGCATCTTCGAAAATCTTCTCTCTTCCACCGCCATGCTGGTCTTCGACGTTAAAATCGCCGTTCTTGAAGCGTTGAAACCACTCTCGGCACGTTCTTTCACTAATGGCGGGCTCACCGTAGGTATTTGAGAGCATTCGATGAGCCTCAGCCGCAGGTTTCTTCATATTAAAGCAGAAAATTAAAACCCCCGCAAATGACGAGAATTTGGCTCGTAAGCTGACATGTTTAATCGAGAATAACTTTATGATGCAGACACAAATCGACTAATATTTCGATGGCGTTATGTTTACAAATACCTAAGCTTATTGTATGGCATGTATGATCTATTTATTTCAACCACCACTTACCGCTACAGCCATCTATTGCAAAACGGCGGAAGCAAAGTTCTACACCTAATATATTTATTCCTCAACACAGAGGCCTTGGAGGGTGATACACTTGGTATAGCGATTTTCGAACATATTGTGACGCATATGACAATCAGCTGTGATATCTGGCAGGTCTCCAAAACAAAGTACTAGCATATTCTAGAAAGTACTGGAAAAGTGGAGACTATGAGCAGTAGAAAATTCGAGGCTATGGAACGGACGGAAACGAAGCGCCAAATCAGAATGAGGAAAAACGGTATAAATATGTCGCACGCAGATCAGAGTAAGCAGTAAGAAAGCGGGAGTAAGGAAGCGATAAGTAAAGAAGCGCGAGGAATTAAACGATAAGTCTCGAGTTGTTAGCGAAAAGTCAAGTAACGGTGGTTATTAACAGACTAATAAAGTGTTTGCAAAGAGAATCGACTTAACGGCTCTTATTTATTAAAATAATTAATCCAGCGAACCCTAAGCTCGCAACAATATCAATGCCCTTTCTTTAGTACTAAATGTCCAAGCCTTCGAGATATGCCTCAGTTCCCGCGATGATTTCCTCATTTGATCTGAATCTCTTTCCCTGGAGCCACCGCTTGAGGTTTGGGAATACGGTGGCTGAACAACTAACTCAAATCATAAATGGTTTAATTTGGCCAACGCTTTCAAGAACGTGTGTGACGGTGGGTTATCGTGATGGTAAAGAATTTTTTCCTCGCCATATGGGACCGTTTTTCTTTAGTTTGTCCAATAACGCTACATAATATACCCCTTTGAGAGCGTTTTTCTCTTCTGTTGGTAATCGAAAAAAGATGCCATGAGCATCCCAATAAAACGAAGCCCATAACCTTTCTGGCCGAGCGTTAGTTTTTTGGCCGCTTTGGTCGGCTTTCGTGGCTTTCCAGACACTCTGCAGATGCAATTTTTGCAAGATGCAATTTGCATCTCCACCTATTCATCTGGGTTTGTAAATTGTAACCGTTAAGTATATACAGGCAGTCGTTCTTCGGTCGAACCACACGAACTTGAAACGCAAGATTTGATCATCTGTTTCTTCATTAATGCAATCTTTAGGAATTTCAGGATAATGTCAACCATACCTTCTATCCCTATCCTATCGACCCTTTTCTATCCATACTTTCATTTGATACAGAAGGTTATCAATACATTCCTTATGTGTGCGTGTGATGTGCAAAACAAAACTTTAAAACAGTTTAATGACATTCATACATCAACAGAACTGTGAACAATGTATAGAGATTGTACCATTCTCAACTTGTTCAAAAATAAACGCCAAGTTTTCCATTATGTCACAATTTTGAAGAAAGAAATACTGCGCTTTAATGACTGAGTCGTCAATCGAACCTACACACTCTAAAAAGTATTGCTTTGTCATATTTACAGGACATTCATTTAAAATAAGTAAAAACCAGCGGGTCTTCAGATCAATCCGGGTACACCCAAAACCTCCTTAAATTAATGCAATATTCCGCATTGTGTCTCACTATTTAGGTTAAAATTATTGTATTAGCCAAAGTTGTCGATCAATCCCAAGCACAACCGCGCCCTTGTTCGAACATAGTATTGCAGTGGTGCTGAATGAGTTACTTATACATATTCGTATTCAGGTCAGTCTTAACTTGATTAATCAACTATTAACTACTGTTAGTTTTGCAGAGTTCGTTTATTTTTCCTACCAATGGTCAAAATACGACTAGTGATTTTGGTTTTTCAAATAATTCGTTATTAGAATTCGTATTAGACATACTTGTGCAAAAATCAAAGCGGATTATTTTTAGTGGCAAGATATTGGTTAGTTATGTTAATTCAACAAGACCAGGATCAATGAAGATTTAATATTGAACTATATAACTACGTGATATACGAGTACATTGGTCATTTATTAGAGACATCATCTTATTTATTATAAAAGCGTAGGAGTAACTTCGTCGTATAATTCTGTCTTTAGTTTAGTATTCCTATCTTCTGCCTCTCTACAGCTGGTTCGCCAGCAAGATTGACAAATATTGGACCAGTTTGGCAACTATGTCAACAACTTTTATGTCCCCTTTATTATTGTAGCCATGGTACGAATACTAATTGACCCATGCGTGGGTGTAAATGATGATTGCTCCATTGATGGAGTTGTTCAATAAACAGGCCACTTGTTCCTCTCTAAAATGTTCCAAGTTGCGGAACTCGAAATCCATTTCAAACGATTTGACTGAAAGAACTACCGGTTTTTTGTTTCTAAGATTGAATTATATTGTTATTAAATTGAAATGAATAAGGTGGATGACCTACACCCACAATTCAGAAATGCGATCAACTGATACGAAATGTAAATGGTGAACATCTTTTCAGTGACTGGATGTCAATATGAATAATTAAGGGTCTATTAAGCACGCGCCACATAAGGTGAAACGAAAGGCGTATTGAAACGAGATGTCTAATCGATACTTCCCGAAGATTTTATTTCAGAAGTTAAATAAGGTTTCATGTTTCGGCCAATCACTGAAAGAGGAACCTTTTCAATGGCAAATATCAATTTGTAATAGAGTCTGCTATGCCGGTCGGACAAGAGGTTTAGGTTTATTTTGTAGTAGCATTTTTAAAATGCATTTAAAGTAATGGCAAATCTTTAGTTTTCTAACACATCACTCAACATAGGTGGCACAACTGTTGACAGACTCCTACAATTTGTGGATAGTACCAACCTTCAAACGATACGTGTCAACATTTCATGACAATCTCACGTTAAGTTCTCAAATTGCAGTGGCTTTAGTGAAACACCTTTTGCTATATGCAAAACAATGGATAAAAAAGAATTTCGTGTGTTGATCAAACTTTCTTTTTGATGGGAAAAAAATTTGTTAAAGCCAAAGAGCGACTTGGTAACTGTTATGAAGACTCACTTCCAGGGAAATCAATTACTATCGATTGGTATGCTGAATTTAAACGTTGTCGGACAAATACTGAACGTTCTGGTCACCCTGTGAGTGTCACAGCTAGGCCGCCTTGTCGTAAGAGGCGACTAAAGGCCGAGTGGTAGCCGGGGTCCGAACACCCTGTGCGCCCGGTGAAATACCACCCCATCAAGCTTTAGGCCCCGTTAAATGGTCGGGAGAAATCCCTGGCCGTCTTTCGGGGCTTGGCTGATGGACCGATTCGAGAAGAGGTTGGTTAGGTGGTAGTCGGTCCCAAGGTGAGATACCACTCCGTCACGGTGTACATTCCGCGATATCGCCGAGAGAAATCTTCGACAGTGTTTCGGATGTGTGGCTGATGGCCCGGACTGACACGGGGATAAGTCATGATGGTACATTCTGATATAAAGAATTCCGGAGGTAAACTAGGGGACTATATCAGGGGGAACATCATGCAAATATTTTGAAAGATAACCGAACTATAAGAAATTCGTCATCGCGTAATTGGGTTCGCTCCCAAAACTCTGTTAACGTTCGACTGGTGACGGCATTTTGTAACATCAGGGACATCGGTTTCACCAATATGAATGTAAGCGCCGTCCACCAATATTTGCAAACAACGAAACCTGATATCCTTGCCCTAACTGAGACCCAGGTCGATTCGTCAACTGATTCGACATATCTTCGTTGCTCAGAATACGACTTACATTCGACATTCCGTTTTAAGGGTGGAGTCTATGCCTTCACGCGGTCCGATCTGGGTTGCCAGAGCTGGAGGCGTTGGAACCCAATACTATGGACACCATGTGGATGACGGTCGTGGTGAGGAATTCTATTATATTTCTTTGTTGTCTTTACCGCTCCCCGAATGACGATCGACCTGCGACATTTTTCGAACATGTTTCACATACCGTCGACTTAATACAGATCAACCACCCAGCTTCTGAAATTGTTGTCCTTGGTCACAATTCCGGCTGGTTGTTACATTCTAACACAACCGACAAGGCTGGGAGGCTGGCGGAAATGTTTGCTGTAAGCCACAACTTGACTCAAGTCGTGGGGGAGCCAACACGAGTGCCGGATGTCCGAGGCGATTATGCGAACACCATGGATCTGTTTTTGACATCCGAACCGAGTATTTATACCGTAGAGGTTTCTGCGCCATTGGGAAACTAAGATCACTGCTTGGTATCTGACGCGCAAGCACTTACATATCAAGCGAATAACCGGCTTAGGCAGCTTCGCCATGTATGGAAGTATGGGGCTGCTAACTGGGACGATTGCGAGATTTCTTTTCATCCTTTCCGTGGTCCGAGGTGTGCTTCGGAAACTTCGATGTTAACGCTTGCGCGGAGTCGGTATCAGAGATTATTCTTCTGGGGATGGATATGTATATTCCACATTCCATCAAACGAAGTTCGTCTGATAAACCTTGGTTTGATAAAAAATGCGAGCTGATTACAGCGACAAAAAATAGAACTTTTAAGAAATGGCGCTCCAATTCCACCGATGGATACGTGGGGCGAAGGACACTAAGATGTATGGCCCCTTTTTGTTGGACGAAAACGGTATTCCGTGGTTTTGTGGGGTTCGTAGAACTGCCACAAGAGAATCATTCATCCTATAAAAAAATCGATTTAGGTAAACCGCAAGGAGCTATTCAAAAATAAGTATCACCATCCATTGATATAAACCAATTGCAAAACGATTTAGTGCCAACAGAATTGCCTTGTACGTAATGATTAAGGGTCGGTCTATTACAAACTCCCGCAAATGTTCATCTCCCACTTTTAGGACTCATAATTACATCGGATATATTGGATGAATGCAAATTCTTTTTACGTCGAAAGGCATCATCATCGGCACCACAACCGGGATCCGGTCTTGGCGTTATTTAGCAAGTCTCGAGGCGTGTTACATTTTCCATAATAATTTATTTTTACGCACAAGGTTATTAGCCTTGCGCCGAAAGGCATAACAAAACAATAAATTGATATTATATAATTCAGATTGCATGCAAAGAGCCAGTAAGTTCATGTAAAAATGATACTATTGTATTGGCAAACGACCGGCCAATACGTAATTCACGTAACCTTCACCAACAATGTGTTTTGGTGGACCGTGAGGATGATTTCAGAATGATCTGCAAAATGTAGGAACAAAAAATGTACGTGCTTGTCCACCAGCACACGGTATTGTTGTGGTGGGTCAACACAACGGCGTCAGGAACAACGGAATTCCCTTGCCGTGCCACGATGTGGGATGTGGTCTCTAAAATCAATAATGTAATGTAGAAAAGGAGAAAAGAATACCTAACTTCGGGGTGCAGCAATTCCAGAACAATTTGTCTCAATTTGTCAACAATAAACGTGTTGGGTTTTAGTTATTAAAAACCTGGACTTTATTTAGGTGATTAGATTTCAAAGGATTAATATGGTACAACTATGTCGCTCGAATGGTTAACGAAGAAGAGAGTTGTTATTGATTTTTCCCCTGACCACCAAAATTATTTCTTTCTGTCAGCTGGTTGCTGACATTTGTTATTTTGTTGCCAAGGGTAGCATTCAATTGCGATTTCGCTGGTTGCATCCAGTGCGAATCCGCAACACGTATCAAGTAGAATTTAACAGTCTTAAATCAGGCTTAGTTAAAATCTGTAATTGTATTGGAAATAAATGTGGATTTAAATGAAAATAATTAAAATGAGTGCAAATGCCCTTCCATATTTTCGATAGGTAATTTTTGTCATCCCGTTTTATGGCACACGTAATCGAAATGTACTAATATTATATATAACATTTGAAAGATGACAAATTAATTTAAGCATCATTAATCCAAGTTTTGTTTTAATTTCAGGTCATCAATCCAAAACTTCTCTAAAAACAGCCCACTTATCCTCTTCAGCATCGACTAACAACAAGCTTCTGGAACATGCCATCGCTTCAGTTTTTTATCATTTAGGTTTAGGGTTATTGTCAACTAGCTTAAAGACTAGAGTAACGATATTTGATATCTTTGTGGTGCTTTGCGAGATAGTGGGGCACGCGATTCGAACCTGTAGGGGTTAAGAGTACGGATGCCGAAGTACGGCACGGGGTTCACCAGTGTGGGGATTAAGAGTACGGATGCCGAGGTCCAGCACGGGGTTCACTCTCACCCACCGACAGAAATCCGGGGAACGGCGAATAGGTGCGGGTAATAGCAAGCCAGGGAACAGTCACCACTGGGCTGGTTTAGATCGTTTGCAATTATTCCAAAAGTTTGATTGATTGGACCAGACATTGAAGTTATTCACTGGCGGCCTACCACTAAAAAATCGCACTTCGGGCACGTTGCGAGCACTTGAAAACCTGATGCGAAACCGTTATCCGCAAGGAGGAAACACCACAAATGAAACACCCGGACTTCGTTGAACTCAGTATTTTATTTCTTCAGTTTTTCATATGTTTATTTATGTATTAATTTAGGATTACGCTAGTACTATATTTCACTTAACCACAGTTTCGAGAGCACTTAGTTTTGGTTTGGATTTGATTCCCTAAGCGACATTTTTGCAATTCAACTCGATTAACAACGAATGCAGACTTTCGAAAATAACGTCTCGAGACACTTCACGACCTTCGGCATCTGGTGGTTGGGTAAATCCGCATGCTTCTAGCAGTGACCCGAGTTGCGCCGCACTATATTACAAAAGGCTGTTTGATACGCGAGGATTGCCAAACGCAAGGTGGCCAAAACGCGCGTCAGGTTCCGACGACCGACTCCCGAAATACACTACGTCAACACCGACTGAGTGGATCGAATGGAAAAATTGAAGCTGAACAAAGTGCTTTCAGGCGGCGGTGTGGCGTTGGATCTCGACTGACTGGTTGAAGGCAAGAAAAAGTTCATCGCGTCGTGGCAGTGGAGTCATAGCTAAATAATCCCACTGCCACTTACTCGGAACTTGAAAGAGATTGCTATGCTTGCATAGAGAATTCAGTTCCAGCGAATCCTCGCCGTATAAGCTGAGTTGGATTCGTTGGTTGTGTATACCGGGAAATTGGTTTCGGCAGCATAGCCAAGTGTGATCAAGGGCCTTGATCGTTGTGATTGTTTCGTGGAAAATTAGCTGTCGCTTAGTTGCAAGCGAGAAGTGTAGTTTAAGGAGGAAATGAAGTGAAATGGTTTTCGAGGGAAATTGGAATTGCTTGGGTGCGAGCAAGGAATATCATTTAAATATGATATTAACCGGAGCAATTTGGGGGAAATGTATGCGGCTCGGTGTAGTTGGTGGTGATGGTTAATGTTCCGTTGTAGGTTTGAATATGCGTTTTATTCATCATCATCGGCACTACAACCGGGAACCGGTCTTGGTCTTATTTAGCAAGTCCTGAGGCTTGTTAAATTTTCCATAATGATTTGTTTTTTTCCGGGCAAGGTGATTAGTTTTGCGCCAGAGGCTCCCCGACGGGGAAACGAACCCCGGTCTCCCGCGTAACAGGCGGGTATACTAACCAGTATACTATCGAGGAGTGCGTTTTATTACAGCATATGAATTTCGGGGAAATTAAGATTGCTTGGTCGCAAGGAAGGAATATAACTTAAGTAAAGAATTGACCGAAGTAATTTGGAGAAAATATATGTGGGGTAATGTACGAGGATTCCCTTTTATATTTCGGGATTAGAGAACAAAAACAAATATTGATCATCGAAAATCACTTTATTGTTTTTCAAAATATTCCCCATGAAGATCTATACACTTTTGCATGCGTTTGAACCAATTGTCGAAGCACTTTTGCCACTCTGATTGAGGTATCTCCAACACATGCATTCTGAATGCAGCAACCGCTTCTTCAGGTGTCGAAAAACGTTGACCTCTCAGTTTGTTTTTTACGTACGGGAATAAAAAGAAGTCATTCGGTGCCAAGTCAGGACTATACGGCGGATGACCCATCAAATCGATGTTTTGGGTGCTCAAAAATGCAGTTGTCGCAGCCGATGTGTGAGAGCTCGCATTGTCGAGGTGAAGAGTGATCCGTCTTCGGCGGTTGGTTTTCCTGATTTCTTGGAAGACAACTGGCAAACAAATGGTTGTGTACCACTCAGAATTGACGGTTCTGCGTTGTGCTAGTGGTACAGTTGCGACATGTCCAGTTTTTCCGAAAAAACAGGCGACCATTTGCTTGGAAGTGCTTCGTGCGCGAACAACTTTTGTTGGATTTGGCTCATCTTGAAACACCCAGACAGTCGACTGCTGTTCACTTTCGCGCTCATACGCGTAAATCCACGATTCATCACCTGTCACGATGTCATAGACGTGTTTCGAAGCACCGCGACCGTATTTTTTGAGCATTTCCTTCGACCAATTGACACGAGCCTTTTTTTGGGCGATTGACAAATTGTGTGGGTCCCAACGCGAACAAATTTTTTTGACAGTCAAATGTTTATGCAATATTGAATGTATGCTGGTCCCACTAACGCCTAAGGTTGTCTCAATCTCGCGATAGGTCACATGACGATCTTCCAATATCAGTTCGCGCACAGCATCAATGGTTTTCGGAACAACAACTGATTTTGGACGACCTTCACGAAATTCATCTTGGAGTGAACTACGACCACGATTGAATTCACCATACCATCGATAAACACTGGTCCTTTATGGAGCTTCATCGCCAAAAATTGAATTAAGTTCATCCATGCACTGTTGCTGAGTTAATCCACGCCGAAAGTTGTAAAAAATAATCGCACGAAAATCTTGACGATTTAATTCCATTTTTGGGCCGAGATGAATCTTTTAAGTTACTGTAAACAACACAAATAGCGCTCGTATGTCAAAACGTTTTGAGTGCGTATAACCTCACAAATGTCCAACTTTACGACAGAGCTGTCAATTGCCGGATTGCAACACTAGGGTTGCCAAATCCCGAAACATAAGAGGCAACCCTCGTAATTGAGGGAGATGATTAATATTCCGTTGTAAATTGGAATATGCATTTATTTCAGCTTGGGAAATGGGGTGCTAGTAAATGGGGGGATGTATGCAATTGCGGATTGGGGACGGATGCTGTTGCATATTGGGATGGATGCGCTTGCAGGGTAAGATGGAAGCCGATGTGTGTATTGCAGGTTTTGAATGGGGAGTTGGGTTGAGGTGACGCGCTGTTAGCGGTCAAGATTGGTTGGAATTGTGGGTTGGTTCTTCATGTGGTGTAGAGAACCCCCACAAACCCACTACATGAGGAGGTTCGAGTCAAAATAGGAAAAACATCAGACCACGGCCTTTTGTACACGGAGATGTTTCAACTCGCTGTTTAACCTGTGGATTACTGCATTATACTCTCCCATACGATTTCATGATTTTTTTTTCGATTCGGTTTTGTGCAAGGTTTTTCACTACAGTCTAGAATTCGTGTGTGCCTGTTAGAATCGGCACAAATAAACACCCGTTCATACGAAAAATCAATTTTAGACGGACAGACAAGAACATGCAACTGACTTTCAGTAGAACTACTCGACTGTGGAGAGCCGTGTACCATGTGTCATGCTAGTATTCCGCTACAGCCATTCAAGGGGCATCACCCTTAGCAAACACTCCGTGTTCAAGGGGTCACTACACAATGACATTTAAAGACACAAGACACTGTTTTGCATGTGCATATTATAAAAAAAAATTACAGGATTTACCTGGAAAGGGTGACACTACCGTATTCTATATTACATTTTCAACATTCAGCATTCATGCACAATTATGTATCTTGAAGATGTTTATCTATGAACTGAGATAGAAGCTTATGACAAAGGCTCTTTAGTCATTTATCAAAACAGGGTAGATAAATATTTCTACTTTAAACAACCACGTAATCTTTTGTTTTATGTGCAGTTTAAGCTCAACAATAAGTCTTATTGTTCAAATATTTTCTTTATCTCCTTGTTTTGGTGGTGCAACTTGGGATGCGACAAGTGAAAATCATCGTACAACCTTTTTATCGAGTGCGGGCACTCTCCTTGAAACACTGCCGTCGTAGATAGCAGTGGAACTTTGTAGACATTTCAATGTACTTCATTAACCCCATGACACACAAAAACAATGCAGACAATAAGGCGCGTCGATTGTTCTTTTCATAGCCGCCACATCTCAACTGGCGGTCTTTTCTTATGTTGGGCACTTTTTTCTACTACCTTCATGAGATAATCACTTCCTAAATAAGTTGCAGATAATTAGCATATTTTTAATAGTTCTCGCAATTAAGACTTCATTCTATAAAACAGCTTAAACAAAAGGGGGAACTCGTTTGCGGTTAGAAACAGACAACGAAATAGAAAAAGAAAAATACAGTGCGAGATAATCGCCCCATTGGATTGTAGGCAGCCACCCAGGAGTTTCCCCCGTTTGAATACCTGATCACACAAGCCAGACTATCTGACACCTTTGTCCCAACTGAAAGCCTCATTAATGAAATCGATTAATACTGACTCTAATTGATTACGCATTCACCTTAGTGTTTGTTTTTAATATACAATATAAAATAGATTTAATTTTGCATACGTAATTAAATTGAGAGGTGGGTGTCGCTAGGTATCGGATATCTGTGCGGTTGACAAGCACGATAATTAAATTTGAAAAGGTTTATTTAGTATCTTTTCCAGACAACCATCTGAACAAATAGTAGACATTTTGGTTTTTAATTAATTGGTAGATTGATAGCTGATTAGTTATTTAAAACAAAAGCAGCGGAGTAGGTGGAAAATATGACAAAGGGGGGCAATTACCGAAATGCAAGAACACGAATTTAAATTATAAGGTTTTCCCGGAACATCGATAGAGTTAGAGTGATAAATTAAAAAAAAGACAACCAGACAATCAGACAATCAAAGAAATTACTAGGAATGATGGCCTCCAAATTAATTACGGGTTTTTTTCTTTTTTTCATTATGCTGAACCTGATTATTTTATTTAAGACGCAACTGGTAAGGTGGCTACGAAGATTTGAAGTCTGCCATCAAACTGTACACCTCAAACGATTCACAGTAGTTTACCTTCTGTGTGACACAAAACGATGAAGTAACTGAGAAAGGTAAATTAATTAGTTACGCCCTCATTTCTTGTAATGAGTCTCATTTGTTCTGACTGAGGTATAGCTTCGAATTTTTTCTTTGTTCGCCGAGTCCACACGTCACGCCTATTTCGCGGTAGGCGTAGTACATCCTCGCCGTCACCTACCCCCGTTTTATACAAAATTTTTGTTGCTAATTTTGCAATTAGTAGCTATTTATCGATTTGGAAACAGAATCTTTGTCGTAATTATGAAACTGGCAATGGTGTCTGTGATGAATGAGTCATACGAGAAATCCTTGTAAATTTATTTCTCTATTTTAATCGTTCATTAGTTCTTCCAAAATCTACACGTATTCTTTTCAACATGTGTGATTTCAGGTTTTACTTACTAGTTTTAGTGTTTGGAAAGCTCAACAAATTGTACGAGTGTACACCTTTACACGTCAAAGTTGAATAATTGACCTCGCAATCTAAATTGGATAACTAAAAGGTGTCACTTGGAATTAACTTTTTCAGGTTTTAAGCAGTACAATATGTAGATCATTTGTATCTACCCCAGCGGCAAATTTTCATTTAGATTTGCTTGTTGTAATAAATGGCAACTGAAGGCACCATTTTCCAAACTGATAAACATCTCTAGTCAAATATATGATGATGCTTTTATTTGGGAAGTATCTTAATCTTATTCTGGTCTAGAATTTTGAAAAAATCGATTATTTTTATATTTACTTATAGTTTAATATAAAAATGGAAGCGAACATGCAAAGACTCTGCTTTAAACCCGGCGAAGGATTGGACGATCCTTGTCCCTGTTCAATGCAAGTTGACATGCAGTCTCCACGGGACACCCCTGGATAGCTACTTTGACACCCGCCAAGTAGTGAACCAATGCATGCAGCGACATCCTGAGAAAGGTTGGCGCAAGGCTAATAACCAGGCCCGTAAAAATAAATTATTAAGATACGATGTGAAAATCGTTCTTGGGGATTTGAATGCGAAAATAGGTCGGGAGCCGGTTTTCAGGCACTACACAGGTTCCCATAATTTGCATGAGAACACTAATGACAATGGACTACGAGTCATCGAACTGGCAGCATCAAAAAGCTTGGTCGTTGCAAGTACCAGGTTCCGCGTAAAGATATCCACAAAGCCACCTGGGTATCACCTGATGGAGCCACTCGCAAGCAAATTGACCACGTGCTGATAGATCGCCGCCACTCCTCGAGCCTGAAGACGGTACGAACGTACCGAGGTGCCAACGTCGACTCGGATCACTAGCTTGTTGGTACAGTTTTATTATTTATTTATTACGGAGACGTATTGCATCCGCGGATCAGGTTCGAATCAACACGGCTGTAACACTTTTGGTCATGCGTTAAGGCTCGCCCTCGAACAGCTCGACGGAGGGAGAGTAAGTCCTGGGGCCAGAATGCCGGGCGTAGAAGAGAAATGGACACGCCTTAAGAATACTGTTATTAGTACTGCCAACCCCATCTTAGGCAGTAGTCGTAGAGATCGGATTGGTTTCATGATGAGTGCAAACTAACGGCTGAACGTAAGAATGCTGCATACCGGGCAATGCAGCAGTCTCATAGGACGCGGGTACGCGAGGAGAAATACAAAGAGCTCAGAAGATCTGAAAAAAGACTTCACAGACAAAAGAAAAGTGCCTGGGAAAAAAACCTTGTCTGTGAAATAGAGAAAAGTAGAGAGCGAGGTTCGCACCAGGCGCGGACAAATAATCCGCAGTATGACACGGTACACACCACGCTGCACTTACTGCAAGGATAAAGAGGGTAATCTGATCACCGATCCTGGAGGCATTCTGGAGCGATGGGAAGTGCACTTCAATGTATTGCTAAATGGTCAGCTCACAGAAGAATTGGAGGCTCCACCAATGCAAGACCAAGACCAAAGCCATTAGACAGCTAATATCAAATAAAGCCCCTGGAGCTGATGGCATACCAGCTGAGCTGATAAAACAAGGAGGGACAGCGTTACATCACGCAATTCATTAGATCGTGATGCACGTATGGGAGCCAGAGGAGATGCCGGAAGATTGGCGTCGCGGTATAATTTGCCCCATACATAAGAAGGGAGATATCACACTGTGCAGCAACTATAGGGGTATAACATTGCTGAGTACCGCCTATAAGATACTCTCCACTATCCTACAAGACCGGATAGCCCCATACGCTAAAGTCATCATTGGTCAATATCAGTGTGGCTTCATCCCAGGCAAATCAGCAATTGATCAGATGTTCACCCCTAGGCAGGCGATGGAAAAATGTTTGGAATTTAAGATTCCATTATACTACCTATTTATAGACTTTAAGGCCGCCTACGACAACATAGCCAGGGTAGAACTATATAATGCCATGAGAGATTTCGGCATTCCAAACAAATTGATACGGCCTTTGTAGGTTGACTATGACCAACGTAACTAGTCAAGTAAAAGTAGCGGGATTGCTGTCCAAACCAATAAACATCTATAATGGACTCCGACAAGGGGACGGTCTGGCCTGCCTCCTCTTCAACCTGGTGTTGGAGAAAGCAATCCGTAACTCTGGCGTTACAACAAGAGGGACTATTGTCACCAAGTCCAGCCAGATACTTGCCTACGCAGATGACATCGACATCATCGGTAGAACCGTATCGGCGGTACAAGAATCCTTCACCCAGATCGAGCAGGCGGCACAAAAACTGGGACTGCACATTAATGAGGGGAAAACTAAGTACATGGTGGCAACTTCTGCGAAGAGAAGACCTAACGTTGGTCAAACTATCAGGGTAGTGGAGCACGAATTTGAAGTAGTGCAATCCTTTAACTACCTTGGGTCAATAGTATCAGCCGATAACAATATGGAAGAAGAAATACGCGAACGGCTGATTAAATCCAACAAAGCCTACTATGGTCTATCACGGGTCTTTAAATCCCGAAATTTATCCAGAACATCCAAGCTACTACTGTACAAGACCATGGTCTTACCAGTACTCATGTATGGATCCGAGACTTGGGTGCTCAATAAAAGGCACTCTGAACTCTTGGCCGCGTTCGGGAGAAAGGTCTTAAGGAGAATTGTTGGTCCCGTATGTGAGGGAGGACGATTCCGGAGACGCTACAACCATGAGTTGTACGCAATTTACCTTGAAGCTAATATTGTAAGAAAAATCAAGCTCGGTAGACTCCGGTGGGTGGGACATCTAGCTCGAATGACCGAAGAGGAGGCTGCCCGGAAAGCCCTTTGTGGCAGGATGTATGGAAGGAGACAGCGTGGCAGACCTTGTCTGCGATGGAGGGATGGCGTAGACCAGGACGCCCAGAGCCTGGGAGTGCCAAACTGGATGACATCGGCTCGAAATCGGGACCGGTGGAGAGATTTGTTAAATAAGGCCAACACCGGATCCCGGTTGTAGTGCCGATGATGATGATGATAGTAGTTGAGTTGGGAATCCCGAAAAAATATGCCGCCCTCATTCTAATTTGAATGAATGAAAACAAAGGGCGAGTTAGAATAGAAAACCACCTCTCAGAACCATTTGAAATCAGCGACGGACTAAAACAGGGGGATGGCCTCTCACCATGTCTTTTTAACCATGTGCTCGAGTATGTCATCAGAAAGGTACAAGACGACAACATGGCCGGATCATCCCTGAACGGGGTCACACAAGTGCTCGCATATGCGGATGACATCGCCGTTTTGGGCGATAATCTAGAAACTGTAGGTAAAAACAGTGAAATCATCATGCAAGCGGCAGAAGAGGTGGGCCTAGAAATAAATGAGAACAAAACAAAAGACATGATTACGGCGAGAGCATGTGGACCGCAGGGAACACATATAAACGTCAGAGGCACGATATTTGAAAAAGTTAAGGAATTTAAATATCTGGGAACGATACTGACGGCCAGTAATGAAATTAACAAAAGACTGCATTCCGGCTACGCTAGCTGGTACGCAGTCAGCAAACTGCTGAAATCCAAACTGCTATCACGTCCAGAACCATAATCATGCCGATTGTTCTATACGGATGCGAAACATGGGCTCTCACAAAACGGGAAGAACGTTCCCAGTATTCGAGAATGGAATTTTAAGAAGTATCTTTGGCGGTAAATATGACAGAGATGCAGGACAATGGAGGAAACTCCATAACAACGAATTGGAAGAGCTATACCGCAAACCTACAATAGTGATAATAATCAGGTCGCAAAGATTAAGATGGGCCGGACATGTGGCGCGAATGGGCAACGCTAGGACCGTGCGTAGAATTCTTGAGGGTAGACCAACGGGAAAGAGACCGGCAGGACAGCCGCGACGGAGGTGGGAGGACAATGTTAGGTTTGACCTTGAGGAGAACGAATCGGCTGATCAACCGTGAAAGGAGAATGCACAGGACAGGGAACGCTGACGGAGTCGAGTCGGTGAGGTCATGAACTTCCGGGGTCCTACAAGCTAATAAATAGTAATAGTAGCCCATAAAATATGATTATTCCAAAATCCTAAGAGAGGGTTACCGTTAATTCGTTTATAAAATTTCAAATTTAATGCAATTTGTTTCAATAATGATTTTCAAATTTCACAAGTATCATCATCATCATCGGCACTACAACCGGGATCCGGTCTTGGCATTATTTAGCAAGTCTCTCCACCGGTATCCGGTCCTTATCCGAGCCTTCTTAACCCTTATGTCAATGACCAACTTTACCGACAGTAATCATTTCGTCGCAATTTCACGATTGCTCGGCCTAGTAGACGAATTTCGGTCCCATGTCTTAGATCATCTCCATTCAAACGTTTCTGAATGATAATTACGAAATTTCAATGAAAAAAATTTTTTTTTTTACTTTCAAATTGACATTTGACATAAGGGTTAAATTGTCCATAATAATTTGTTTTTCCGAGCAAGGCAATTAGCCTTGTGCCAACCTTTCTCAGGATGTCGCTGCATGCATTGGTTCACTACTTGGCGGGTGCCAAAGTAGCTATCCAGGGGTGTCACGTGGACCAATAAATGTTAAAAATAAAATAGCATAATCATCTGAATAGCATACCTCTAAAGACAATCAAAACCCTATAACTTCCAGTCGATATAATAAATGTATCTCGTCTAGATGTAATTGTTCAATTTGTTAGAGTCCTGCCTACTCAAAGGCACAAGCCGCAGCCTCTACTCATATACTGAATTCAAACAACAAGTTTCATCTCATGTAGAATAAGCCTTCTATTTAAGAGCATAATCTTTAGAAGAAAGTGTTAATTAACAGAGTACTGCTACCACCAGGTCCCGACACATCCTACACGTTCTACCTGCAATCCTCTTTCTTATTCTTCTAAGTTTATACCAAAAATTAATAATTTTAAATTACGTATGCAGGTCAGCTCTGAGGTTTTCGCAGTTTTGATGAATGTCTTTTGACTTCGACATACGTCAGCGACACTGATTGTTCATCGCGACTAAAGTGTCGCTGAATTTATGTTTTCTGCTTTGTTTTTAATTTATATTTTTGGCGGCGGACATTTTATGGAACCCTATTTATAAATGTGACGAGAACACATACGACGAGTCATGACAACCAAAAACAACGCCACACGCAATAAATATTTTTATATATTATCTCCTCTAGACAAATACCTCAAAGTCGTGTCCACGGTGTGGTTGCTTACACTGCGTGCTGAGGATAATTACTGCGGTTTGATTTTTCAAGGTAATTGACATGTTTCCGCCAATGAGACCAGACGAAAACAATAAACGCATTTCGCTTTGCGAAAATCCAACAAGAAGACGAGAATTTTGCAATTTCACTATTCGAAATATTATAATATCGAGTGAGCATTTTATGACAGGCAAACGTTTTAGGAAACAGATACAGAGTACACGAGTACAACGATTATTAAAGAACAATGCGACAGAGCATGTTAAGAAAACAAAGCCAACCATACAAATATGTTTTCGAACTGAGAAACTGGTTGAAAAATAAAATTTAGACACGTCTGCCATTATCATCACATCTGTATGTCAAAAACGATGGTAGGCATTAATATTGATCAGCATACGACTTCAAGATCTGGTAAATTCCAATTTAAAATGCATTTAATAAAAGATGGTCTGTTAAGCCCTTTTCAAATGCCAATTTTTGAAAAAGGCTTCACAAATCAACCTGATTGTCCACTAATCGAATCTCATTTTACATGTTATAGTTTTGTGAATTGAAGGAACCTTTCGTGCACATGATTTACTTAAAAGTTTAATTGATTTCGAGTGTTTATGAAAAAGTTTTTATCACCTTCGTTCACAACTCACTGCTATTTTAGAAAACGGAAGAATTGGTATATTCGCCAAACAAAGCCCTCTGTGACTTATTTATATTCTTGAGATGAATAAAACCATTAGAAAGCGCGGTTTGTCAGAACTGAAAATACAAAAAGGCATCACTAAGATATATTTAAAAAAAAATTACCAGGAGTGCTTTCAAGATTGAAAAAAGTGCTGGCACTACTTTAAATGGCACAAAATTAATTAATATACGAAGATAAATTAAAAGAGATGGCTCAGGGCACTCATTTGTTCTGATATATCTTTAATTTCACAGCACCTTAACAGCTTTGACGATGACGAGAATTTGACGTTCAAGTAAAAAGTCTGGAATCACTTCAATGAATGGACAATAATTTTATTAGTCATTCCTATAAAATTGTGGCAAGTTCCGGAAACTAAGAAACTACACAAACAGTAATTCCCTTCAATTTTTTTAACTACTCGGTACGCGCAAAAGAAACAGTACTTAGCCTTTAAATAACAAAACACAGGTACTTTGAATGTCCGGAGATAACAATGGAAAGGAATCACACGATCAGGAATGGTTAGATTGAAGAACGATTGTCTGCTTTTATCCATACATCGATCGACTCACATCGATGGACTCATATCGAGAAAAAATACTGAAACACACTTGTTTAGATTTCAACAGATTTCGCATACGCAACCCTAGTAAAGAGCACACCACAAAACAATCGAAAAATGCATGATCGTCATATACCAGAGCATTCATCACGCAGCAATCACACCGCTTAAGTAGTGAGTTGAGGCATCCTCAAGCATACCGAGTTCTGGCCTGAAGCGTCGATGCTTTGGTTCCAACTTGAGTTCGAATCACGTTCTTCATCAATTCGCACTCACCAAGTTCAATTGAATGAAGTGAGGGCAGGATGTTCTGTTTTATTTGGTTTACGAAATGGTATTAGACTAATCATTAACATTAGCCTACTTAACTGTAATTCAGCAATTACAATCTGTTCCTTGTGATTTAGTTATGATATAAAAAACGACCATATCCACTAAACGCGACCCGAAGAGATTAACGTTTTTTATATCCTTTGTATTCTGTTTTGGAATCAATCCTGACTCTTTACTCTCGCCGCTTCGCACTCTACAATGAATGATATTCGACTATATTGACCGCCCCCCGTTTCGGTTAAATCTCGACTCCGTGTGCCTCGTTGGAGGAATGTAATGTGACTAATGTGCGCCGTTCGGCGGATGAATCTCGACTGACTAAATGGGGGCAAGAATCCATTCAGGGTGTCGTGGCAGTGGAGTCATGGCTAAGTAAACTCACTGCCACTTACTGGGAACATGGAGAAGGGTCAATATGCCTACATAGAGAACTTTGTTTCGAGGAATTTCTGCTGTACAGGCTGTATTAGATTCTTCTGTTGTTGTGTATACGAAGAAATCAGTTTCGGAGACATAACCAAGTATGGGCATGGGTTGTCGGTTAGAAAAAGGAACATGAGTCTTGATCGTTCCGATGATTGTTTCGTGGAAATGCAATGCATCGTGCTGGTGACTTACCAGTAACGAGAATTGGTATTATTTCAAATGGTTTAGGTAGGATGGGAGCCGAAATGGTTTTCGGGGAAACTAAATGCTGCTTGGTTGCAAGCGGGGGAAATGGTTTAAGTAGGAAGTGAGCCGGAATGGTTTTCGGGGGAAAACTAAATGCTGCGGTTTGACTGTAGATGATGTAAAATGTATTTTATTGCAGGTTTTAGAAGTGAATTCGGTTGCGGTTTGGGAATGTATGCTATTGCAGATTTGGGAATGGATGCTGTTGCAGATTGGGAAATGTATTCTTGCAAGTTGAATGGGGCGTTGGGCTATGGTGACGTGCTGTTAGCGGTCAAAATTAGGTAGGAATTGTGGGTTGGTTCTCCATGTGATATAGAGAACCCCCACAGTACTCATCAATGAGCACTACAGGACGCCTGGCACTGGTACAATTACATGGGAAGAGGACAGCAGCAGAACAACAATGGTCCGGACAACTCGAAATTCTCCTATAGAACACAGAACTGTCCAGCGGCAGGAAGGATTCGCCTATGCTAAGATTAGGGGAATTCATTTCTACTGTTGTTACGCTCCGCCAAGGTGGGAAATAGAAGAATTCAAATGCTTTTTGGACAGGGTAACACAAGAACCTAGAGATTGCTACGTTAATACTTTGATATATGACATTGATGCATGCTTCCGAGTCGTATGTAGTGTGTTCTCCATTACCATTGTCTGTGCGTAATCTATGGAAGTCACCACATCTTCATTAAACCTAGTATTTTAAACTCTCTAAGTTTGTGTAAAACAAATTTTTGAAACTGCTTGTCATCATCATCATCGGCACTACAACCCGGATCCGGTCTTGGCCTAATTTAGCAAGCACCGGTATCCGGTCCTTATCCGAGACTTGTTAAATTGTCCCTAATAATTTGTTTTTCCGGGCAAAGGTATTAGCCTCGCGCCAACCTTTCTCAGGATGTCGCTACATGCATTCACTACGAGAGCCAAAGCAGATATCCAGGGGGGTCACGTGGACACTGCATGTCAATTTGGATTGAACAGGGACAAGGATCGTCCTGGCCTTTGCAGAGACTTTAACCTGTATGTTCGCTCCCATCCTCCAAGCGCCCCCTCATAGAGGCACGGGGATCAACAATAGAGGGCAGGCACTACTCGAAGCGTTCGCAGTCCTATATGTGGTGTTACTTAATGATGGTGTTGATAACACCTTCGTAAACGAGAGAGGCCGGTTTAAAATCGACATCAAATTTGCCAGCTCCAAGAAAAACGGGTGGAAAGAGAAGGACTTTATGCAGAACTGCTCGATTATATACTGGAAGACCAAATCGAACAGTTTGACGCAGAGGCCCATGTGAACAGGCAGGCTGGAAAAGTCATGAAGTGGCTAATTACGGCATACGGTGCTTCTACGCCACGACAAAGACAACCAGCAGGGGCAATCAATCACACTGGGTATTGGTGGAACCCAGAAATCTCCCATGTGCGATCGGAGTGCAACAGGTAACGACGCTTACAACAAAGAGGAAGAAACCGTAACATCTACCCGCAGGAACATACGAAATTCGTCAACACACGGAAGGAGTTGAGGAATGTGATCTGCAAGAGTAAATATGACGGGTTCTGCTCCCTAAAGGCTGAATTATTGGGTTGTACCACATGAAATATCCGATTTTATAGTAAAAATTTAAAACCCAATATTATTTTTCCGTACATTTTTATTCAATCAATATAGGATCCGTTGGCATTGTAGTGATCTTAAATCACCACCCGCACCCAATTCCTACTAAGCCTGATAGTACGAACCTTTAGTTCATACTGAGCGTTGAGCAATTCCCTGGAATAACATCATGAAATGCGTATCTTCAAATGCATTTCATGGTTGTGTCTCCCGCTAAATTCGCCAACCAAAATCCCAATATCTTCCCCACATGAATCATATGAGCGACAAATTAAACCATAAATCCATTTGCGCACATTGATTCAATTCCCAATAATCCTAATATTATGAAATACCTAAATAGATTTCATAATGTTTCCTTCCGGGAATTTGTTCAACCAAATTCTCTTCCACTTCCTAGAAACCTATTCGAATTGACGCACACACCAAATCTTGTTTGTGCTTCTTGGACTTCTTAAATAAAATTTTTAACAAATCTCTGTCGCCACAGAGTATAAAGGGCGGCACATTTTGGATTCGTGATCAGTATTACAGTCGATGGAAAATCCGACTTAACCCATCCAAAGCAGTACCTATAATTCTGAGTAGTAAATATTCCCAACCTACTTCTCGATATTCACAGAATATTCGAATACAGAGAGGAGGTGCTACGATTAGACCACAGGACAGAATGAAATATCTTGGGGTCATCTATACCCCAAAAATTAATTTCATCAAACATGTGACCCACAGTCTTCAAAGGGGCCTCGGTCGGTCTAAGCAACTGCACAACATTTTGAAGTGGAGCAACAAAGCTGACACCAAAGTTAAGCTTCTCTGCTATAAGTAGTTAATCCGATCTGGAATATCGCACCCCTTTTTCTTTTTCAGATATCTCGAGACCGGGCCCAACATCCTATCGCAAGATGACCAGAAGCCAGAAACAAGATGAAGGACACATCTGTCCTTGTCTCCCCAAAGTCGGCCTCTCGCCAGTCATTTTTTTTTTTTCGATTCGTGATCAGTCGAAATCCAGGAAGCCGAAGCCAAGGCCAATTAACAATCAAATTAAGACATAGAAAAAGGAAAAAATAAAGACTCGCTCAAACTAAAACAAAAGAAGCGCCTTTTATTCCATCCAGACCTGAAGGGGGCAATAAGATAGCTCGTTGTGGGACCCGTTAGGTCCGGACAACCACATCAGGACCAATCCGGCCATTCAGGACCCACGGGACCGATATAAGCCTATCAGCCGCAATTAAAAAATATATAACTCTACAGTATCTATAATATAACATTCTTCCAAAGTGAAACAAGGTCAAATATTCCGTTTTCGTAGAAGTGCTGACTTTTTGAGGCAATGAAATCTTCAAAGGCTTATGACCTATTTTTCCCGAAGCGAATATAATAAGTTAGCCGTCCAGCATTAACTTTGTATTAATTAAGTAGCACAGCACAAGCAGTGGAAATTCGCGAAGATAGTAAACAAGCGACCCGAATGAAATAAGTTATTGATTTATTAATCGACTCGTGTGTGCGCACTCCACGGAGCAACTCGACTCCCTTTAACGCTCGGGGGTGTGCACAGTCCCGTGCGCACGCTGCGGTGGTTGGATTTCGACTGACTTCAGCAGCTTACCTCTTTCCCCACACGAAGAACGGTTGTTCTTGATCGCACACTCAACCGCATTCTCCCATTTCCCCACCCATTAAGGTGAATAAACTCTTGCGAATTTACCTAATAGTCAATGAACTTAGGGAGAATGAGAAAACTGCAACGGAGCGCATGGCGATTTCAAGGTTGATTTGCTTTCGCATGCAACGAAAGCGAAACCAATAAGGTGACCGCATGACCCAGTTTCGTATGTAATTGCTCTCAGAGTACAGAACCAAAATGCACTCCGAGAAGGGGAAATTAAAAGTCTATTTCTTATACTTTTCACTTAACTCTGGGTTTTTTTATCCTCAGTGAATAGCCAAGTCTGGCACAGGCCAAGGGGACGCCGCGGTGGTTAGGGGAAATATCGGCGTGGGAAAAAGACTAAAGGAATTTGCCATAACCCATGCCGTTTCGCTATGTAGCAACAGCGTCGCCTACCCACGCTTTGCTGGTGCTAACCAGCCATAAGATTTATGATTTCCGAAAGGAAATCTCATGTGGTTTATCAATTATGTTGCCATATGGCCTGAAAAGGCTAAATTTGGTTATGCATTATCTGCATAGAAGGATGAATTCGGGTTATGCTTCCTTTGGAAGGGTACCTTTTACAGGTGAAATAGGCCGACGAAAGGGATTGGGGTTGAGGTTGTGCGCGATCAGCGGGCGAAATTGTGGTTGTAATTGTGGGTTGGTTCTCAGCGTAATATAGAGAACCCGTACACTTATACCAAAAGGAGTCAAGAATCCAGAAGCACCGTCGTCCTACCACCCGTTGTGCATGGTGGGCACAACAGTAGAAGGGCTTGAGCGAGTAATTGCCGCCTCTTGGCAATCCTGGACACAACAGTGAAACTGCTTGAGCGAGTAATTGCCACTCGCCTTGAGCAATTCACTGAGGGGACATCGGGGCTTTCTGAATCGCAGTATGGGGTCCGGAAAGATAGATCAAGCGGTAAGGCACTATCTGTGGTGTGCGACATCGCTCGCAATGCGATTGCTGGAGAACGATGGCTTGGAGGTAGGAAAAAACATTGCGCGGTGGTGACACTAGATGTTTAAAATGTATTTAACTCGGTGAACTGGAATTGGATTCTAGAAGCGTTGGGTGATGTAAAAGTCTCACCCTACTTGATGTGTATACTAGCAAACTATCTCGCGGATATAAGACTATGGCGGTTCTTTAATACACTCCCAAAGAACCGCCCATCCTCATGAATTATCCACGTCCTACCAACGTAAGTGAACTCCGACGATTCCTGGGCATGCTGAACTTCTACCGTCCGACTCTGAAGAACGCTGCCCTCAATGAGTTCTTAAAGGGAGCTAAGCGCAATGACAAGCGCCCAATCCCCTGGACAGAATCCTCGTACCGAGCTTTCCAACTGTCCAAAGACCAATTGGCAAACGCCACCTGACTCCGATGCCCCCTCGAGGGAGCAGCACTGTCCATCCAATGCGACGCATCGGATACCGCAATCGGAGCCCTCCTTGAACAAGACCTTGAAGGCCGCCCGGAATCACTCGGTTTCTTTTCAAGTAAGCTGAGTACCACAGAACGACGTTACAGCGCCTATGATCGCGAATTACTTGCGATCTACAGCGCTGTCAAATACTTCCGTCATATGATAGAAGAACGTTCGCTCTCTATTTTAACAGACCACAAGCCGGTCTACGCGTTCCGGAAGAAGTCGGGAAATGCCTCCCCCCGACAAGAGCGTCAATTAGACTTCATAGGGCAATATACTACGGAGATCAAACACATCTCCGGTAAACAGAACGTTACGGCGGACGCCCTTTCACGAATCGATACGATTCGCTTGCGTACCGCCTTGAACAACACTGACCTCGCCCTAGCTCAACAGGCGAACGAACAGCTTAAGTCCCTCCTAACTGTGGATACGGCACTTAGCTTAAAAAAATTACTCTTCGCGGCCCTTTGGGCGAAATTCGGTGTGATGTCTCCACTGGAACCGCTAGACCTTACATTCCCGAGAAACTTCGTAAGGGCGTGTTCCAGGTTTACCACAACCCAGCCGACACCAGCGGCCGAGCGACAGCCGCTGCTGTCCGTCCCTAATTCATTTGGCCCCGGATGAACAAAGATCTCACCGGTTGGGCCCGTGCTTGTCGCCAGTGCCAACGCTGCAAAATAGCGCGACACAGTGTACTGGAGCCAGCACAATTCAAGCTTCCCATGGCACGCTTCGCCCATGTCCATATAGACATAGTGGGACCGCTTACTCCATCAAGAGGATTTTCCTATATCCTAACTATGATGGATCGCTGCACGCGATGGCCAGAGGCGTCACCTCTTAAGCCAGTTACTGCCGAATCAGTCGCCAAGGCCTTTTATTCAACTTGGGTCACATGCTTTGGTGTACCAACAACTTTAAGTTCGGACCGAGGTCCACAATTTGAGGCGACAATATTTAGGCAGCTAACAAATCTCCTTGGCTGCCAAAGAAGTCGTGCCACCGCCTACCATCCGCAACCAAATGGGATGATAGAGCGCTGGCATAGATCCCTCAAGGCCTCACGCATGTATTAGCTTAGAGCGTCTGCGAAGGACCAGTAAGTTAGTATATAAGATATTTAAGCTAGAATTTAAGCATTTTTTGTCTAGCCTTTAATTTAGAAACTAAGAATATAGAAAGAAAATAAAAATTTTTTTAAAATGAAATGCCTCACTCATGTGTTACAACGACACCCAATGGTTCGACGCCCTCCCCACTGTCCCCCCCGGCCTGAAGACAAGTATTAAGGAGGACCTGGGAGCTTCGGCAGCAGAGCTCAGCTACAGTACCAACCTGCTTCTCCCAGGAGAACTCTTCCTGGACGGCGAAACACCGCATGACCAACTCCATGAAGTGGGACATCTCCGTGACCTGCTACGTAAAGTTAGGGCAACCCCAGTAGCCAGGCACGGCTCCAAGAAACGTTTCGTCCACCCTGAACTGCACAGCTGCACGCACGTCTTTGTCAGGGTGGATAAGGTCAAAAAACCCCTCGACCCGCCTTTCGATGGTTCATTCAAAGTCTTCCGCCGCATCAGCGACAGCATCTTCGAGATCGATATTAGAGGCAAGCGATCCACGGACAGCGTCGAAAGACTTAAGCCCTGCTTTCTGGAAGCTTCCGCTCCAGAACAGCCCCCTCAACAGTACACAACAGCCACCCGACCCGCACAACCTCCCCGCACCCGCGCCCGTCCGCGCGCTCAAAGACAACTACCTCCTCTCGATCTTCCTTACCTGTTCTTTAATACATTCCCAAAGAACCGCCCATCCTCTTAAATTAACCACCTTCCAAACCCATAGTACTTACCTGCAATTAGGGCTATCGCGTATCTCTATAATACCTACAATTCATGACACCAGCCCATGTTTATTCAGGTGCATTTTCGTCGTTGCCGATATGCGGGCTGAAGGGCAACGTACTTGTCCTATACGGACACATATACAATCCTCCCCTATCGATGCAATTCGCGGCCATCGAACCTGATGCATGTGAATTGCATCGTGGAGTCAGATTTTAGCTACCGATTCGCGCACACCCGCCCAGGACATTACGTGTGAGAGCGGAAATTTTAATCAAGAGGAGCGTGGTCGAGTGCAACCCCAATATCGTTTGGTCGTCCTAATTATCGGTGCAATAATTCTCCGGTCTATCTGTACAATTTTTCCGCGACGAGAGCGATTTACAATCAATAGTTGTTGTTTAAACATCTTGTTAATTTCAGTTAAATTCCACTTGCGTAACTAATCAAGTGTGTTTGTAACATAAGGTGTTGTAATTAAGTGAATAGTTTGTGTGTAAAAGTAAAACCTTTAGTACATCTCAGCGTTTCACCCTGCCTATTGACTGTTGGTGGCAAGTTTTCAGTGTTGAAAATAACTTTGTGTCATTAATACAATCCACGAAACTTTATCTCTGTAACAACACATTGCTGTAAAAATATCAAAAGATCAATTGAAGGAACATTAAAATTAATTCAGTGCGTTTTCCTTTGCTTTTGGACTTCGTCGACATCATACGTTGGGGATTAAGTGAATCTGTGCCCATGATCGGCACCACTATTAACCCCACAAGACTGGTCTATAACACAGATGAGATACACGTATAAACGCATGAACTCAACCTTTACTCGGGCTCTATGAGCGTTGAGTGTTGTATCTGCTCATATGATTCCTCGAGATTACAAACTCCAGACACTCAAGATTAAAGAACATCAATGGCTCCTTAACTTATCCCCACTCCGTCCCCTGACCTTTTTCGAAAATAAATCCTTTTTCTGCACATAAAATAGATATAATAAAGACAAAATACTTTTTTTGCAAGTTAATACTATATACTATTTTAGAATAATTCCCAGTGAATTATGAATTGCGTCCAATTTGAATTTAACCTCATACAATGTTCCTTTATCGTTATACTGTCCCCGCGAGTTAAACTTCAATGAGAAGCACAATCTAAATGAATTTTAACAGCGCTGTAAAGAGGCTACAATGATATCTTTATAATGTCAGGGTTAACGTGTTATTGTAAGTCTTAAATTTACGATCAATTTCATGATATTGTCTCGGTAGTTAATCCCTTGGAAATTCCACAGCGGTGAGTTCCACCGAGTGGAACTGATAAGTAAGTTTGTAATATCTATTAGTCTTGTCTATATTTTACCATAAAGTATCACTTCTAGAAAATTTAAGTGTAAAATAAAAATGTATGCTTTCGCAAATCACTTACGCATAATGCCCCAGTTATACCACCATTCTCGCTCAATTAAGCGATTAGATTTATAATGACTGAGGAACTTTAATACAGTGCTGTATTTTTGCACACTTGATTATGAACTATTTATATCTCACAATGGTATTAACACGAACACACATACGGATGCAACTGTTCGCACGATAACGATTATAAACAATGCCATTTGCGTGTCAGTGCAGTGCTGTTGACCCCGTTCACTGTTGAATTCAAAACCAGATGAGAACTCTAAAAACATCAGAGTTAATTTAAAAAATTCTCGTTTGACATTCATCGGTTATTTGGTCGTTTTTCAAAAGAAATACCGTGGCGAAGTGTCGGATCAAAACTGATAAGTAATTACTTATGCGGAAACAAGTTTCCGAAAATCCGACAGGCAAATCAGCTTTCGGATGAGGGTATCGATTCGACCATAAAAACTTTATGAATTATGAGCGATCGATGTGTGGGTGTTGATATTGTGAAAGAAATACGACGGATTTCACATAAACTATTCAAATTCGGCTTATCGACCGCCGCCAAAAGGAAGACAACAACGGACTGGTTGAAATAACGTCAGAGATGTGTTGGTTGCTCGTTTCGAATGTGAACTCAAAAATGTCAATTATAAGTCCTGTAAAGGGTTGATTGACTAAATCAATCAAAACTTCAGTTTAGTTTAGCTAGTAGTATTGAATCTGAGTTGAAAGATGGACACACCCAATTCAATGTCAACTACCTTGAATTTATGTCCATTAGGACGTTGTTCTTTTGTCATAAATGTTTGACAACAAAATGGCCTTCGTCGAAACGACCTTGCCCTAATAATAAATTCACATAGCGGAATGAATTAATTTCTAAATGCAGACCGCGTTGATGTATTGAAAAACCTGCGTCTGTACCGCCCATGAATTTCACCGCTCTATTGTATTTATCTACAAGGTGCAGTACGGCTTTTTATATTCCTGGTCAAATATAAGAATCGAATTCTAGCTTTAAACGAATACACGTCTTGCGAAGTGTAACCACAGATGGTTGAATTGAGTGCGAAATGGGCTGCAAGTAGCCTCACTTTGTCTATTGCTTTGATACTGGACTGTTGTCAACCAAGCGCGATAGAATAGACGATGGGATAGAATGATGTATGTTTCTTTAGAAATGGTCAGAGATGTCTAGTACCTTGAAGCCTTTGTGGGGTACGAGTATTGTGCCGACGTAGGACACTAGTTTCACTAAACCCCAACACTTGTCCATTTCCATTTTTAAACATTTTTTTATTTTCTTTCTATATTCTTAGTTTCTAAATTAAAGGCTAGACAAAAAATGCTTAAATTCTAGCTTAAATAGCTTATATAATAACTTACTGGTCCTTCGCAGACGCTCTAAGCTAAACATTACTTAATATTTGTATAATTTGCCTTTCGGCGACAGAACTTTGTGGCAATACTTATAATTATTTGAAAGACAAAGAAAAATTTGAAAAACTTTGTCAATTTTTTTTGTTTTTTTTTTCTTAAAATTTAACTTACTTAACTTACCTAAACTTATCTACTTTTTTTTTTTTTTTTTTTTGTTATGTAAAATCACTTAGCTTAACTTAGCTTAAATCTTATACTACCCTAATTCTAGAAAAGCTAAGTCTATGTAAGCTAGCTGATGATAGTGTGATTCTATACCGACTTTGGTATCCAGGTCTTTATATGCCATTCAACCACCAGAACTGTTGACGCTGTCTAATACTATCGTCCCGGTCTCTGTGGGAGATAGCCCTACTGAAGCGCAGGAGCTCTTTTTCGGTGCGCGTTACTTCCCGGTCGTAGCACAATCGCCCATCTACGGATGATCTACTTACATGATAGACCAGCGGAATTCCGAATCTATCCTGTATAAGCCCTTTCATGTCCAAATCAAGGAACGCCTCTGGTGGAACAAAACCGTTGCGACGCACGTTCTCATAGTACAGGGTATTTGGATAATAAGCCCCGAAAATTAGGTCATTGGACGAGCATATTGCTCTCGCAATATGTCCTCTGATTAATTTAATCATAAAATTATCCACCCTATTTATGCAGGCTTCATTATATAAAGTCTCATTTGAGTAGTACTTTTTGTATTCCGATTCCGGTGTTCGATATAATCTGAGACAGGTTCTCAGACACTTCCTTTCGAACACCCGCATCTTTTCCATCAAATTTGGACCTATGTTAAACCATACTGGACAGCCATATGAGCATTGGCCTGATTAGCGTCATGTAGCATATGACTTTTACCCTGCTGTCAAGTTGGCTACTGTGAAATAGCCTCCTTGTCATAGCAAAAGTTTTCCTCGCGTTGAGCAAAGCAGCCTCTACATGTCTGTTGAAATACAGATATTGGTCTAGCCAGATGCCCAGGCATTTAACTGAACTCTTGGTTTCCAGTTTATTTCCATGCGGTCCCACGATAACTAGCTTTCTCCAGTTTTTCCTTGTGTCGTTCGTGGCTTTATATAATGGGGTTCTAAATAGGATGGCTTCACATTTCTGGAAGTTGATCTTAAGTTTCCAGTTGTCGCAATAGCGCTGCACGTTGTTGAAATCTCGCTGTATTAAACTATTTATGAACGCAACTTTCGGAGCTGTTCTGTAAATTATGAGATCGTCTGCGTACGCAATAGCCTGCGGGAGTGCATCTAATAAGTCGCTAATGTAAATGTTAAAAAGAATCGAAGAGAGTACCGCACCCTGTTGCAAGCCATTCTTGATATTATACGTTTTATTAGAGGTCACATTACCACTTTTGACCACGAACCTCCTGTCCTTTGACATATCGTAAAGTACATATAGTAAAGGCTTATGTATGCCATGTCTGACCAGTTTGTAATACAACCCTTCGATCCAGACGGTATCAAAGGCTTTTTCCAAGTCGATCAGACAGGCACCTGTGCATTGGTTCCTACATTTATTCCATTGTATGTCGGAGACCAGTTTAGCTGCGGCATGTGTGGTTTCATGACCCGCCCTAAAGCCAAACTGGTTATTTGGAATAATGCTATTGTCGTCTACCCATTTTAGCAGAGCTTTGTTAATGATTTTTTCAAATACTTTACTGATGCTTGGGAGTAAACTTATCGAACGCATGTTCATTGGGTTTGTACAGTCTTTGCCCTTTTTTGCGATGGGCTGAATGATAGCCGTTTTCCAACGCACGGGATAATATGCATTATTCAACGCGTTGTTAAACAGGACCGTGTATATATCTATTGCCTTTGGGGGCAGGTTCTTGAGTACGATGTTAGGTACTCCATCTATTCCCACTGACTTTTTGCTTCTTAATGAGTCGAAGATACTCTGGATTCCTTCCCTTGTGATTAAAAGGCTATTAGCCTCACCATTGGCATTAATGTCAATTGATAGATTATCGTCACTGAATTCCGTAAAACCCGGATTCTCCGATTGCCAATATGAAATTTCATTCCGGAGGTGCAGGTGATTCAGTAGAATTCTGTCCTCCAGGTCGTGATTTCGGCGAATGCTTATTCACCATGTACATTTTCTGAAAGACAGCTCCCACAGCGTTCACCTTTTCCAAAGGATCTTCGATCACGAAGAGCTCACTATTGAGGATAGCGTTCTCTGCATCTATGCCAATGTTGGTTAGTAGCTGCTTGTTTACATCAGTACGTCGAATTTGGAGACACTGAATCTCGTTTTGATTATTTCTCCTGAATATTTTACTTATTTGTGGGAACATATTCGGGTTATTAGTTTTTATAGCCCGAATTCTGTTGTTCCAATACAAATTTGTTGCTAATCTATAGTTAGCTTTAAGTAATTGTTGTAGATTTTTTAATCGGGATTTCAGTGATATCATCTCCTGGTCTTTTCCGTCTGTAAACTGTCTGTGTAATTGTTTTAGTTTCGATAGCAGTCTGCTCTTTTTCTTGTGGAGTGCGTTTATTGTTGTGTTTCTGTACATGTTTATGTCATCTGTAACTGTTGTTTTGGGAATTGTTTTGTCCATTGTTCGTTTTATGGTTTCGTCCATTTGTTGGATGTATTTGTCGATTTCGTCATTTGTCAGGTTTCTGTTTACTGGCAGATTAAAGTCATACGAACAAAGTTCTCTTGTTAATGATCTGGTGAACCGCGTCCATCGCATTGCCCTGTAGTTGTAGAGTTGCGGGATCACGAATTTCTCCAGATCTGCGAGATCGCTCGGAAGCTCTATTACTGCCGTGAATGCACAATGGTCACTGAACCGAAAAAAAGTTGTCAAGTCCCTATTGGAAAACCCTAGGGTCTCCCGCACTCTGTGAGTACATATTCCGTATTTTCTATTTTGCCTTCGCAATACGAGGGTTGCCTTTTATATTTCGGGATTAGAGAACAAAAACAAATATTGATCATCGAAAATCACTTTATTGTTTTTCAAAATATTCCCCATGAAGATCTATACACTTTTGCATGCGTTTGAACCAATTGTCGAAGCACTTTTGCCACTCTGATTGAGGTATCTCCAACACATGCATTCTGAATGCAGCAACCGCTTCTTCAGGTGTCGAAAAACGTTGACCTCTCAGTTTGTTTTTTACGTACGGGAATAAAAAGAAGTCATTCGGTGCCAAGTCAGGACTATACGGCGGATGACCCATTAAATCGATGTTTTGGGTGTTCAAAAATGCAGTTGTCGCAGCCGATGTGTGAGAGCTCGCATTGTCGTGGTGAAGAGTGATCCGTCTTCGGCGGTTGGTTTTCTTGATTTCTTGGAAGACAACTGGCAAACAAATGGTTGTGTACCACTCAGAATTGACTGTTCTGCGTTGTTCTAGTGGTACGGTTGCGACATGTCCAGTTTTTCCGAAAAAACAGGCGACCATTTGCTTGGAAGTGCTTCGTGCGCGAACAACTTTTGTTGGATTTGGCTCATCTTGAAACACCCAGACAGTCGACTGCTGTTTACTTTCAGGCTCATACGCGTAAATCCACGATTCATCACCTGTCACGATGTCATAGACGTGTTTCGAAGCACCGCGACCGTATTTTTTGAGCATTTCTTTCGACCAATTGACACGAGCCTTGTTTTGGGCGATTGACAAATTGTGTGGGATCCAACGCGGACAAATTTTTTTGACAGTCAAATGTTTATGCAATATTGAATGTATGCTGGTCCCACTAACGCCTAAGGTTGTGTCAATCTCACGATAGGTCACATGACGATCTTCCGATATTAGTTCGCGCACAGCATCAATGGTTTTCGGAACAACAACTGATTTTGGACGACCTTCACGAAGTTCACCTTGGAGTGAACTACGACCACGATTGAATTCACCATACTATCGATTAACACTGGTCCTTGATGGAGCTTCATCGCCAAAAATTGAATTAAGTTCATCCATGCACTGTTGCTGAGTTAATCCACGCCGAAAGTTGTAAGAAATAATCGCACGAAAATGTTGACGATTTAATTCCATTTTTGGGCCGAGATGAATCTTTTAAGTTACTGTGAACAACACAAATAGCGCTCGTATGTCAAAACGTTCTGAGTGTGTATAACCTCAAAAATGTCCTACTTTACGACAGAGCTGTCAATTGCCGGATTGCAACACTAGGGTTGCCAAATCCCGAAACATAAGAGGCAACCCGCGTATGTTCATTATTGTTCAATTGCACATTTTCCAATGGTGATTGTTTGTAATATTTTTAGTTGTTCTTGAATCAAAATAATTAGCAGCACTGACGCAAATTTTGGTATTTATGTTTTGATACAACACGAGTTGGCGGCATCTAATTAATACTTCAATTTTAAACGGACAGACTGTTATTCTTATATACGCAGGAAGGGATCACGACACAATGTAACGATTTGCCCAATAAAACACAAGGAACTAGAAATCATTTCAAGTACTGCCGCGAGTATGTTGGGTGACGTTCCAGATACTTGTAGCTGCGTATCTGCCCGCGATGGTGATTGAAAGACGATTTTTTTTATCGAGCAGCGGCGTAACCTGGCACTGTGAAGTATGACTAGGGGTGAAAATTGAGATTTCTGTATTCGCACAGCTATTAGCCAATCATCACCGCGCTCTTTTCATGTATCTTCTCATTCGCATGCCTCAGTGAGGTGGATAATACTCGCGCATCATTCGACAGTCGCTGGACATGCGAAGGATAAAAATAACAGGAGAAAGAGCGCAATAACTTCGGGGTTGCCTTAGCTTGTGCGCCGGCATAAAATGAAGATTCTGAGAATGACCTACTGCCCTAGTGTTACGGCAGTGGTGGTCTCAGAGTGCATTGAACCGTAGGGAGACAGAATTATGAAGGAGAGGAAAATTTAGCTGGTGCTATTCACCTGCGAAAAGAGATCATTGATCCCAAGCGAATGAATGATCTGCGGAAAATCGATAGGGCGCTACATCGGATAGAGAAATAATACCCTGGGAAAAACGCTAAGGAATGCGGTAATTACCCAAGCCATTGAATGATGATGCAACCGCGTCGTTTGATTCGACTTGGTTGTTGCTAACCAACATGAATGGAATTCCCGGTGGAAATCTCATGGTTGGAGGAATGGAGTTGCCGTATGGCAAAAAGGGTAGCTAAACTCAATTATGCTTTATCTGCATAGGACAATGAATTCAGCTATGCGTCCATTTGAGAAATATGGTATTTCAGGTGAATGGCATGAACGGTGGGATAGGGGTTGATGTGACGCGCTGTTAGCGGTCGAAATTAGGTTAGGATTGTCGGCTGGTCAGTACTCACCCCCAGTGACGTAGTCACGAAATAATGGTAGGGCGGAAGGAGTAGTTTGATGGGTGCCGGAAGGAGAGTTAGGTGCTTAGGATCTGTGTGGTGGCTGAGCTTGGGTCAGTAAAGGAAGTGGACCTGGTTGGTACCGCGTGTGTTGCCGACAGGGACAAGAGGATTGCCGCGCGGTCCATTGCCCTGTTGTGGTTTGTATGGACCAACAGGTATGACATTCGAGTAGGTCGTGGCCTATCGATAGCTCGCTCGCATCCGCAGTGACGAAGTTGCGTGTGCGGGGTGGAGGAGCTTCACGCCCAGTGTTAATTTTTCTCCGCAGTGACGGGGTGCCGTGTGCAGGGTGGAGAAGAGCAGAGTCTAGGGTCGGCAGTTTTCGTCCATACGTAGGTATGGAGAGCTGTTTGTCGCCCTTGGTAGACCTGTGGTTTTGTGGTCGCTGGCGTTGGCGTAGTCTTGGCCATGCGAGTTTGTGTTGGAGTTGTAGTCACCGGGGAATTGCTTGTTTTTCCCCTTTTCACCCTGTCTTCGCACTTGTTCCTTGTGTGACCTGTACGGCCACACAACTCGCAGCAACTCCGAATGCTATACACCTGGGGGTTTGATGTTATTGGAGTGTTGAAGGCAGAGGGTTGGTGCGGTTCCGGATGTGTATTATTCTGGGACTCCCTCTGGTGGCGCGGTGACCTGTTCTGTGCTAGTGTGGTGTATCGCGCACGGCATTCTACAATGTCGTGGCCATACTGCCAGCACTCCCGGCAGAGAGGTTTGTTTCGCCTTTTCCGGCACTCGTCGTAAAGGTGGCCTAGTTTATGGCAAAAACTGCACGTGATGCGTGCAGTCACCCGATACAAGCGACGAGCGCCTTGGTCCCTCGTGGTTTGATCCACAGGTGTGGTGTTTTGAGGAGGCGAAGGGCGACCTACCCGTTGGGTATGCGCGTTTCGATGGGCGCTTCGAACCTCCGCGCGGATTTGGTTTAAATCCCGGCGGAGTGAGACCTGCAACGCTAAAAGGCCGGATATGGTGACGTGTGCAGAGGAGCGGTCTGAGGGAGACTCACTGGGCCTGCGGTCATGGGTTCGCTTGTGGAAATTGGTTATTCTAAAAGGCGCCTGCCTTCTGGAGAGTGTGGGTGTCTGTGGAAAATCGATAGGACGCTACATCGGCTAGGGAAATAATACCCTGGGAAAAACGCTAAGGAATGCGGTAATTGCCCAAGCCATTGAATGGTGATGCAACCGCGTCGTTTGATTCGGCTTGGTTGTTGCTAACCAACACGAATGGAATTTCCGGTGGAAATCTCATGGTTAGAGGAATGGAGTTGCCGTATGGCAAAAAGGGTAGCTAAACTCAATTATGCATTATCTGCATAGGAGAATGAATTCAGCTATGCGTCCATTTGAGAAATATGGTGTTTCAGGTGAATGGCATGAACGGTGGGATAGGGGTTGATGTGACGCGCTGTTAGCGGTCGAAATTAGGTTAGGATTGTGGGCTAGTTCTCCATGTGATATAGATAACCCCCACAACTTCAAATAAGAAACTGGTGGTAGATAAAATGACCATCATGTCCTTAGACATCGAGAAAGAGTCTCTGAAATTACTGGCATCTACCCCTCACTGGATTGGCGAATTTATCAGCAAGTTCGATAACATCATCAAGATTACTACAAAGTCGTTCAGCCTTCTACTGGATACTAATCGTCTAATCAATCTCCCACTTACTCATCACCTCAGCATACACTGTCATAAATCAACTTACACCGTCATCGCGTTGTCCTACCCAGTCAGCAGCCCTTTATGACTTTTATTCCAAAGTGGACATATCTAAACTATTTCAAGTGACTCGAAAAACTACGAAACATCAAGGATTCACAGTACTTATAAATCACGCGATTTCATAACGTTGTCCTACCCAGTCAGCAGCCCTGCATGACTTTGGAACAACATGGACATATCTAAACTGGTTCATGTGACTTGAAAAACTACGAAACATCAAGGTTTCATAGTAGTTATATCAGGTATATGCATAAGTTTTCTCCGGTTTCTTTGGTAAAAAAAAAAGGAATTTTCTAAGGAAATTGATTTTTTTTATTCAAAATATTGGCCATCGGCTTCTACATATTTCTCCCATCTTTCAGGTAATTTATGAATCATCATCATCATCGGCACTACAAACGGGATCCGGTCTTGGCTTTATTTAGCAAGTCTATAGCGTTTGGCATGATAGTGAAGAACGTGTGATTCGAACTGACGCTATGACAGTTAGAATCACCAAAAATTGAACCAAAACGCAACCCATCAGACCACCGCCGTGTATACGAATTCGATTTCTAAACTCAAGTACATTCGTCTGATGTGGATTTGTTATGTTATCGCTATGGTATACGGCTCTGATTCATTTTCTTATTCGATTTTCGTTTGGTGTTCTTCACTATTTGCTTGTGTATTGTGTGCATCTGTTAGAAATGCTACAAGTCTCTCCTCCGGTATCCGGTCCATATCTGAGACTTGCTAAATTGTCCATAATAATTTGTTTTTCCGGGCATGGTCATTAGCCTTGCGTCAAATTTATGAATAGCATGCCACAAAAACTGCTTGTCGTCGAGCCATTTCCCAACTTTCTCGAAATCGCTGAAGTGCTGCTCTGCGAACAAGTGCCCCATTGATGAGGAGAGGTTATAGCGTTTGGGATGGTAGTGAAGAACGTGTGATTCGAACTGACGGTATGGCAGTTAGAATCACCAAAAATTGAACCAAAGCGCAACCCATCAGGCCACCGCCCTGTGTACGAATTCGATTTGTAAACTCAAGTACATTCGACTGATGTGGATTTGTTATGTTATCGCTATGATTTACGGCCCTGATGCATTTTCTTATTCGATTTTCGTTCAGTGTTCTTCACTATTTGCTTGTGTATTGTGTGTGTATCTGTTAGAAACGCCACAAGGTGATAGTCAGATCGCGCCAAGTCTGGAAAGTACAGCGGATGCAGAAAGATGCCCCATACAAGCGATTTCAATGTGTCTTTCACTAGTTTTGCTGCGTGCTGCGTACTTTACGCTAGCGCCATTTTTTAGTTAAACCGGAAAAAACGTATGCATACACCTGGTATTGATCTTCGCCATGGCTCGTAAACGTCTGCTGATTGTTCTTATGACACACGTAATGCTTCTGCTAATTGCCGTTGAGTTTGAGTTGGGTCATCATCCAATAACTCCTGCAATTGCTCGTCTTCACATTTTTGTGGTCTACCAGAGCGCCCACTGTCTTTCACAGTTGATATCACCACTTATAAATTGTCGAAACCTTGACTCACATGTTTGACGGCGCGTGTTCACCATACGTGACGCTTCTAGCATCGCTAATGGTCTGGTTTTACTAAGCATCATTCCTCACCAGGTATCTGTCAAATTTCAATTTGTGTCATGTTTCAATTTTGCATGATAAATTGTGTATGAAAAAAATATCTGCGAGATGAGTGCCGCATTTGCTCTCAGCTGAGAACTTTTGGAGCGCATGCGTCGCAACCCAGATGAGTTTCTGCGCAGATTAGTAACTGTGGATGAAACGCGGATACACCACTACGCTTCCGACACAAAAGAAGAATCAAAACAGTGAATTGTTAAAGCCAAACCGGCTCCAAAGAAAGCAAAGGTGGCGAAATCAGCTGGAAAGGTTTTGGGATCCATGACCACCACCAATCTAGTTGAATTCTCATCCCACGCTCTCCGTGCCTTAGAGAGCCGCAACGAAGTCGATGTAATCACAACCAATTTCAGCAGGCCTTTGACCAAATTTCACACAATCATATCTGTTACGGACCGACATTGAGTCCAGGTCCCCCCAGAATCCACTAATCCCCCTCCGATTCCCCTCTTTACCTGTAAAAGGAGAATAACGCGCCAAGTAGCTAATTTGCATAAATTACTTTATGTAAATTCAACTTGGCGGAGAAAAAAAAATAATAATAAAAAAATACGTCAACGGAAATAAATTAAAATATGACACAATTCGCCGTAAACTTCCGAATAGAAAGCGAGAAAAAGAAAAATAGTAAAAAAAAAAATATCGACGGAACGACGATTGAATCTATAGATAATAGAAATAATAATAACAAAGGAATTTAATAATAACAAAGGAATTTAATAATAAAAAAAACAAATATCGACAGAACAGCGATTGAATCCAGCTGAACAGGGGAGCACGACGTTCAACGTCCCCTGCAACTTGTCGCAGACAAACAACAGCTGCAGCGACCACTCAACGGGTCAAAACAAGTAAGTCCATTTAAACTTACCCATAATAATATTTAATTATATATTATCATTACTATTCCAAATAACTATATTAATAATTATCAAATATATTACTATTACAAATATATTATCAAATTGTATATAAAATAAATATAACATATCCTCTTTAAGCTATCCTCCTTTGGCTCCGAACCCCTACTGATTGAATAAGTGGATTTCTTCCTATCTGAACGATCGAACCTACTGTGTCAGATTTAGATCCACCCTGTCCAATCCTTTTTTCCCCACGTCAGGGGTTCCCCAGGGCAGTCATTCTTACTATTAATGATATAGTCTCCAGTATCCAGCACTCCTCCATCTCTTTATGCGCGGGCGACACTAAACTCTTCAAGGCGATCCGCTCTTCTGTCGACTTCTCACTTCTCCAAATGGATCTCGACAGCTTTTCAACTTGCTGCCAAAAGAACTGCCTCGAACTAAATATCACCAAATCTCACTCAATCACCTTCTCCCATAAACGACCCCCCTCCCCGGTACGTTCCTATGTCTTACTCAACCTACCGATAACACTTGTACAAACGATTCATGACCTTGGCATCTTATGTGACAGGGAGCTTAACTTCATCCCACATATTGATGACATTATTCTCAGGACCAACTCTGTCCTTGGTTTTGTGCAACGCTGGTAGACAGAATTCTCTAATCCCTACGTTTCCAGATCGCTCTATATAGCTTTTGTCCGCCCCCTTCTTGAATATGCTAGTCAGGTTTGGTCTCCTCACTACTCGTCCTAAATTCGCAGGGTGGAAAGCGTGCAACGTAGTTTTTTTTTTGCGTTTTGCCCTCCGAGGATTGAATTCGTAAAATCCTCTCATTCTACCTCCATACACGAGCCGTCTTCACCAAATTAACCTTAACACACTTGAAGAGCGTAGAATTCATGCCGACATCCTCTTCATCCACCATTCAATCAACTGCCCAAACCTGCTCTCCTCCATCACATTTTCCACTAATCCATCACACGTCTTACGGCTCTAATGAACCCATTTCGCGAATGCAGGGGTGGGCAAACTCTCACCCCGCCTTCTTTGACTTCAATCTCACCTCTCCCGCTCTCAAACGTCGTCTCCTCTCTTACCCCCCCTGACCCCACCCCGCTCACCGCCTTCACTCTCCCGCACTCATACTCACACCACATAGCATCCGGCTTATCCTCGCCCTTCCCTGTCGTACCACATAGACTATTATTCTATCCATCTTTGTTTAGGTCCCCATTTCAGTTTTGAAGTTACTTTAAAGTTAGTTTCCCACCCCCAACCCCAATGCCATAGTTTTTAAGATAGTTCGTAAGTCTATTTATAAGTTTATATGTTTATACATGTATAAACTAAGCGAAATAAAATGAGGGTTCTGCCCTCTATTCATTCATTCATTCATTCATTCATTCATTATCTTTATTGATTATTTGGACAAGGGACAGATGATAACTAGACAGTATTATGTGTCGGAGAAAATGCGAGTAAAAGAAAATCGTCCTCATTTTCTAAAGACTTATTGACCTGCCCTCGTATTATCAGATTGCAAAAACCATGTTGCTTTGCCACAATTAAAATTATATTCAATGTTAACACCTGCCGATTGAAAGGTGTTCTAATCCACAACACCACTGTAATCGAGGAAAACTGTGAGCACGGCTATACATTTCGAACGCCTTTAACGATGGTCTTTTGATCTTGTTTCACCTTTGGCTCAATACATGTTTAATTAATCGGTTGTGTCAGGATCATAGGCATAGCTTTAAGTTTTCTCTTTAGTAATACTTCACAACCGATTGAGAACCGACTGAAGATTCCTCTAGGACGTATTAAAATGACGGCCTTAAAAAACATTAAATGGAACCAATCAAAGTTTGACTGTTTTCGAATGCAACACGTCTTTCACAATGATCTTTGCTGATCCAACTAAAATACCAGTACTCTCTTATTGTAAATCGATATTCTTTGAGGACCAAATATGGGATTTCCTTGATGTGCTGAATATCAGTTGATATTTGCGATCTTATTGGTAGTGCTTTATCTTTAAAGCGTTCTCGACCATCTATACCAATTATATACTTCCGTTTTTAACATAGTTTGAAGCCGATGCAATATTTCTGCAGCAAACATTTCACTACATACTACATAGGCTGAAAAGTCTCGTGATTTTAATGATTTTTTTTTACGAAGGCGAGAGTAGCGTCACTCAAACGACTGTAGCTTGTAAAAGAATGGATTAAATGTCACGAAACTTCATACGTAAACTACTGAAAGATGAGCCTCTTGAAATGAGTGATTTGCTAGTAGCGCCACCTATTGAAAAATCTTGGGACTTTTCAGCTCATGTACACACAAATTCAATGCAATTTCTTTCTCAATAATTTTAGAGATTGTAAATGAAAATTTCACTTCTGTTGCTAGCAAAACACAGGCGTCACTATTTGACATATAAAGATATTGAAATGAACCTTGATACAGCTGTCTTTCCCAGTTCTACTAAGTAAGAAACAAACATTTGCAGTTCGATATACGTAAGTAGCGAAACCATTTCAGAAATGAAAACAAACGACATCCAATTTGACATTTCTCTGTCCCGGCACCACCAAGTTAGAAAACACAATTGACATTCTATTCACCTGCCCAATTTAAATTAAAAATTCCGGGTAATATTTATACACAGGGGTGGTGGATTGCTTGACACTATGCTTAAACTAGCCTTCCTAACCTGCGCCGTCATAGGCACATAGATCTACTTTGTTCCACATCGATCGATATGATCCCAATAAACCGATATCTCGAATGTTGCGTAAATACAATGAAGAGACTAAATCTCTATGACTCACAATCCGCACTAAAAGCAGTTTGTAGGATCACCATCCTTTAAGTTAGCAATTATTATAAAATAGACGTAATATTAGAAATACAATTATAGCAAATTGTCAACGCTTATTTCAATAATAATAAATTAATTTAAGCTCTTGATCTTACACGTCATGCTAATAATTTAAAGGTGCTTATTACATTTATTAAGTTTAACACAAGTGTAGTGTACCCTTTAAAACGGAAACCCATTTCCCATAATATACACGGGATCACAAATCAAAATCCACGATCATGAAACAAAATACCGGACGGCACACCCCAAAGCACTGACGCCGTGAGAAGTCAGACAAAAATTGTAACATGACAATTCTCAATTGCCCAGGTGTTCCTATAGATACGTGCCATGTATAGCACACGATATCACGATGCATGATACTCACAAAAAGTATTATATAACAATACTCGTTGCCCAGGTGTTCCGATACTTGTGTGTCATGGTGCATAGTACTGTGGGGGGTTTTTTTTTTTCTTTTTATTAGACTTCTCTCGGGAGAGGCGAACCTATAGCGTCGAGTGGACGCCCCGAGATGCCATCAAATAACTGTTGCAGTTCTTTTTGAACAGTTGCAGGTTGTAACGCTCCGGGAACACTCGCGTGGGAAGGGAGTTCCACAGCTTCCCCGCTCTGTAACGGAACGAGTTCTGATACAGGGATGTTCACGCCGTCGGGAGATGAACCACAAACGGGTGCGATCCGTCGGATTGTCTTGTGGAGCGCATATAAACCGAATTGCGTGGAACAATGCCAAGAATCTCCGAAGAACAGCACCCGTGATAATATCTGTAAAACAGACAGGGGTCGGCTACGCGCCTTCGGTGTGATAGCGACTGTAGTCCGACGCCAACGCCGAGTCCCCGATCAGGCGGATCGCTCGTCTTTGTACGCTCTCAAGTAGGTCGAGGGTATGTTTATGAGCCGAGCTCCAAACATGAGAGCAATATTCGAGCGCGGGTCTAATTTGGGATTTATATAGGAGAAGAAGTTGGGCCGGGGTAAAATATTTCTTGGTTCTAACAAGATAACTCAGTTTTCCTGAGACTGATCTGACGATACCCGAAACGTGTTTATGCCATGATATATTCCCACAGACCGTGACGCCGAGCAATTTCAAACTTTCCCCAACCACGAGGGCCCGGCCACTCATCGTCAGCTGTGGAACCAATGATCCAGTTTTCTTTGTGAATGTTGTATACTGGGTCTTCGTTGCGTTGAAGTCGACAAGATTGGCCTTTCCCCATTGCAGGACTTTATCCAGATCCTAATTCAGAGAGTCAATCTGTCTACATCTCAGCTGGTGCGACGTTGATGCACCAATCGGCCGATCACTCGAAAAGGAGGAAACACGCGTACTATCATCCGCAAAACTGAACACTTTGTTATCCGTTGTCTCCAACAAATCATTTATGTGAAGCAAGAACAAGGTTGGAGCCAAAATAGAACCTTGGGGCACCCCCGAATTAACAGGATACAGATCCGAACACTCGCCGTCCACAACAACCCGGATCGACCGATTCTCAAGGAAGCTTTTCGTCCAGTCGCAAAGCTGTTGGGAAAGTCCATATGAACGAAGTTTTCTCTGCAATGCCCCGTGCCAGACGCGGTCAAAAGCCTTGGAGATATCCAATGCGACCGCCCTTGACTCACCATGCCGTTCAATCGCAGATGTCCATATATCGGTTATAAGTGTCAAAAGGTCTCCTGTGGACCGCCTGCCACGGAATCCGTATTGACGATCATTCAGAAGTCCGTTGCATTCCAAATACTTAACCAACTTTGTATTGATGACTTTTTCCATTACCTTAGATAAAATAGACAGTAATGCTATCGGACGGTAATTTTGTGGGAGACACTTTTTTCCCGTCTTTGGGATTGGCTGAGCTCGAGCGATTTTCCACCAGGCAGGAAAGGTCCTCCGTGCATAAGATAAGCGGAAGAGTCTGCCAAGAACCGGCGATAATTCTGGAGCACAGTTCTTAAGGACTATTGCTGGTATTCCGTCCGGGCCGGTTGCCTTCCTACAATCCAGTTCACGTAGAATGCGTTGAATAGTGCGCAGACGAAATCTCACATCCCGCATCGAAGACGAGATCACAGGTGGCTCCAAAAGGCCGGGATCTAGGTTGGAATTCGCGGAAAATAAATTCGCGAACACATTAGCTTTATCCCTTGGATTCGTGACTAACGTCCCGCTGCCTGTCACCAACGGAGGGAAGAGGAGGATGCGAAGTTACCGCTGAGTTTGAAGTATGTTGTGCCGGCAGGGGCACTGTTTCACTTATATCCCCAACAACGACTTCGTGGAATACACATACACCAAAAATCCAAACACCAAGGAAAGAGCAAAATAACAAACACACTGTGGGAGTTGCTTAGTTGAATAATTTTCTTGTTTTATTGCTTCTTAATTTTTTTACTATAATTTTTAATTTCACAAATCGCCGTAGGCTCTAAATAGAAAGATGCAAATGTCAATAAGTTTGATGATCACTAATTAGGGAAAATCCCTGTACATTAAAATACACTTGGCGGTTACAACCAATGAAGCCTAAATGATTGATGTCCGCATATACACTTATTACACTGGGGAATCTTAAGAATATTTATTGCACCAGGTCTCTTTTCTTTTGTTGATAATGTCTCACTAACATTTTTTAATTATCTACTTAAACACCGAATTGAAATCGGATTACTTGATTAAGCCAACAGGGAGATAAATTGATACTCGCGCAGGGACTTTTATCTTTTTGACTCGAAAGTTAAAACTCGACGGTGGTAATGTGTGTACGCGACGAGGGATGATTTATTTGACTCTACTCCGTGGCGGATGAAACTTGACTTTTTGGTGAGCTCACACGATCAACCAATCTTAATCGCGCTCTCTTCTGCATTCTCTCAGTTCCCACCCCATCGAGGTGAATAAACACTTGTGCACTCATTCGACAGTCGATGAACATAGGGTGAATGTGGAAAGCAAAGAGGAGAGCATGATGATCTCGGGGGTGATTTGGCTTTAGCGTGCAATGGGCGCATTTTGTGGTGACCGGGTGACCCAGTTTGGATATTGGTTTGATCTCAGAGTGCAATGCACTCTGAGAAAGGGAAATGGAATGGGATGAAATGTATTTTTGTGCTGTTCAGCTGACAAAAGAGTTTATTGATCCCCAGCGGATAGCGTGTCTGGGGGAAGTCGAAGGGACGATGCAATGGCTTGGGAATATATTAGCGTGGGAATACGATGATGCAACAGCATCGTTTGGTTAGACTTTGCTGTTGCTACCCAACATGGAATTTTGATTTCCGGTGGAAATCTCATGGGGTTTGTGATTTATGTTGCCGTATGGCAAGAAGGAGTTCAATTCAATTATGTATTATCTGCATAAAATAATGAATTCAGTTATGGGTCCTTTTGGGATATATCTTTTTCATGTGATATAGCCGACGGAAGGGACTAGGTTGAGGTGGTGCACGGTTAGCGGACGGAATTGAGTTGAAATTGTGGGTTGGTTCTCCGTGTAATGTAGACAACCCCCACAGTATTCACCTATTAATGTGTTATTTGAGAAGTGACTCATTGTAGATTTGCCATCCAATGTGCAATGAGTGTTTGAAATTAGGAACACAGTTTTCAAGTCATGATTGGACGGTCGAAATATGATGGCATGTGACCTACTTGGTATCGATATGCATCGGAAATGCCCTACGAATATACTCTGACTTTCTGGCAGAAACCTATGGTATTCGTGCCCCGCCCTATAGCTAAGTGGAGATCTATTTTTTAGGACTTTCTACCCCTGATAGCACTGTTCGAACAAATTGGGCCCCACACAACATTGCTTTGACCTCTATAAATTTGAAAAATACGCTTCACCTTTTAAGTCCGATTTTGGCATTATCCTACTTGCTGACGCACGAATCCTTACAAAGCAACTCTCCCAGTATACTACCTTACATGGTGACTCTGCCATAATAACCCAATAGCTTCTTACCCTACACTAGATTTACGGACTATTGACTCAGAAACAGATGCAAGACCCTTTGTGCTAAATGTAATGGAAATGTTTGTGGAAAATGTATTTCAAAAACAGAATTTATTTGAATATTTATAAAAAAAATAAATCTTTCAGTTAAATTGATTAGGAACTATTTTCTTTGCTAAAAACTACAATTTCCTTGTATGAATCAAATTAGCTCACTTCAGTAACATCCCTTAATTTAGTGTTAATTACATGGAACTCTAATAGATATAACAACCCAATTCTACGCCTTGCCACCAATGTTCCATGTTGAATGATTTATTGCCCAATCGAACACTTCTCGTTCCTCTGTATAGTCATGGAATTTCATCCCGTGCAAGGCTAAAAACTCCTTAACTGATTTCTAAGTCACGCAACTTGCTATAATATTACAAAAATGGGCCACCGCAAGAGAACACATACAACAATTGAAATTAAGAAAAACTTGTTCAATGCTTCTGTTAAAGCCAGTAACATTATAGCCCACGAATAACTAAAACTCCTAGAGTGATTTATAGATTCCATAACTTTCCACACTTTTATAAGAATGAATAGTAACCGCAGTTGTAACTATACAACAAAGTCGTGATTTGACAATAATCGCCGCCTTAATGACTGAATTGATAAGCAGGTTGTGCCTTGTCATTGTGCAAACCTAGGTTCAACTGACGACTCTTGCTATTGTACAGTTCGGCACAATTACTGAGTGATAGTTAAGGTCCCAAAGCCCAGGCGCCCGTTGAAATACCACTCCATCAAGCTACAGGCCTCGTAAAATGGCTGGGAGAAATCCTTAAGCATTTTTGGAGCTTGGCTGATGGACTCGGTCAAAAAAAAAGTATCTCAGGGCGCTGACCCTGCGCAATAGAATTGCTTTGCCTGTTAGAAGTAAAAAGCCAACAAAAAAAAAACCAAAAACCAAAAAAAAAACTACAAAAAAACCGTCACTGTTTCTTATATAGTCAAAACTATTAACGCCCACAAGTTACTAAAACCTCCCAGACTTCAAGTTTTCATTACTTGCCACAATATTACAAGAAGCTTATTAGCCAGCTACCAGAATAGGATAAAGTCGTGAGTTGCCAATATTAAAATCCTCTTCACTTTCTGTTGTATATCTACTCTTACTATTCCTACTACTATTTATTGGCCTGTAGGAATGGGGAAATTTATGACCTCAAGACCTCACTGATTCGGCTGCGCCATCGTTCCCTGTCCTGTGCACTCTTCTTCCACGCTACGCCCTCTGATCCAATATTCTCAAGGTCGTGCCTTACATCGGCCTCCCATGTCCGTCACAGCCTTCCCATTGGTCTCAGTCAAGAATTCTACGTATGGTTCTGTGGTTGCCCCTTCTCATTCCATCTCCGGGCCATCCTAATCTTCTTTCTAGTAAATCCAATAACATTAAGGCTCACGAGTGGGCAAAATCTCTGTCATCTAAATTCTTTTACCCGCCACAATTTTGCAACAATAAAATAAAAGTAGGTTTATTGCTCGACCAGCAAATTCGTGAGTTAAAAATAAGAAAGATCTCCTCGGCGTTTCTAGTAAAGGCAATAACATTCCAGCTCACGACGCACCAGAATCCCCACATTTACTAGGTATGTAGACAGATTGGCTCTCTGAATCAGGATCTAGATAGGGTTCTGCAGTGGAGAAGGGCCAATCTCGTCAACTTCAATGCAGCGAATACACATATACAACATTCACAAAGAAAAGTGCATCATCGGTTCCACAGCTGATGATGAATCGCCGGCCCCTCGAGGCTGGGGAAAGTTTTAAATTGCTCGGCGTCACGGACTTTGGGAATGTATCATGGCATAAACACGTGTCGAGTATCGCCAGGTCAGCCTCAGGAAAACTGAGTTATCTTATTAGAGCCATGAAATATTTTACTCCGGCCCAACTTCTTCTCCTATATAAATCCCAAATTAGACTCGCGCTCGAATATTGCTATCAAGTTTGGAGCTCGGCTCCTAAACATACCCTCGACCTACTTAAGAGCATACAGAGACGAGCGATCCGCATGATCGGGGACTCGGCGCTGACGTCGGGACTACAGTCGCTATCACATGGAAGGCGCGTAGCCGACCTCTGTCTGTTTTACAGATATTATCACGGGTACTGTTCTTCGGAGATTCGCGGTGTTGTTCCACACAATCCGGCCCTTGTGCGAACCAAAAGACAATCCGATGGATCGCATCCGTTTGTGGTTCATCTTCCGGCGACACGAACATCCCTGCATCATTACTCGTTCCGTGAGAGAGCGGGCAAGCTGTGGAACTCCCTTCCCATGTGAGTCTTCCCGGAGCGTTACAACCTAAAACTGTTCAAAAATAACTGTCACTGTTATTTGGTGGCACCTCGGGGCGCCCATTCGGCGCAATAGGTTCGCCTCTCCCGAGGGAAGTCTAAAATAAAAAAAATAAAAAAAAATCACCACCCCTCCTACTCTATCTCTTTTTTAATAATTCTTCAGCGCGACCCACCCCATCCCGTGACATTTACTTATATGACTTCCACAAAGCGAACTACCGCCTCATTAACGACTACCTCAACAAAATTTCATTCAACCTATTTTTATACCGAAATCTTTAAATCTATTTCCCTTTACGTTACCTATTCCAGGCACAGAAATCCTACCTCCTCACGTCCTTGGTTTAATCGCAAGCTTCGTACGTTAGGTAATAAACGGAACAAGCTGTGGGTTACCTTCCTCCGTAATCGCTCCGCCTGGGACTACTCCTGGGACTACTCCAACTACCTTGGCACTTACTTATCCATATCCGAGATTTGTTATTGTCCACAATAAAAATTCGTTTTTCCTGGCAAGGTTATAAGCCGTGCGCCATTTACCACAAATACCTAACGAAAACTCAGGGTAACCTAATACATGACCCAAAACCTTTTTCCCAATTTATCAATCACAAACGTAAATCCGATGATTATCCCATCCCCTCTCTTGTAAGTTGGAAACTGCAACGGATTCACACGAGATTACGAACCTCTTCCCCTCATTTTTCTGACGATCCTTCACTGACGACTCTTTCGTTCCCGACCTCGCCTATTTCAACTACTTACCAAATTTCTCCCATGGTGCATTTCTTTCGCAATTTATAGATCACCCATGATAAAAACAAACTAACCTAGCTCAAAGACGAATCCACCCCGGGGCCTGATGGTCTTTTGGCGGATTTTAGTCAATGTCTGAATGATGTTGGAGTGTTCCGCCGAACACTGTTTACCGCAGAGGAAAAATACACCAACGGAGCGAACACAGTGAAAAATGAAACATGAAATGTTTTTTGTATAAATCAAAGATTTACTACACTTGACGCCCGTGGCGATTTATTAAGAACTATTTCGATGTCCCTCACTTAACGTCGAATGCACACATTTAATATTTTGCCCTTTAGCACCATATTTGTATCGTAAACCTTCAATTAATTGCGAAACTACCTGCGTATCTATTCACAGAAAATCCGAACACTATCACCGGTTGTAAGAACTTGTGTTCCTGCTGCGCGTTGCCTCAGTGTGTGTTGAACGCCGAATATATGTTTGCCTTCGGTGGCAGCTCGGTCGATTGACTTACGTTAATTCGCGTACTTTCGAAAGGTTTCACTTCGTTACTTTTCGTTTTCTGGCGCTGTGCGGTCTAACCTTCTGGTTTGTGTTCTCTGTGACGACTGTGGTAAATTCCCTGAGGATGATTCCATTCACCACATAGTTTTCTTTTCCCTTTCGCTGGTGGTGACTTTCTCTCAATCGAGAATCTCTCCACCAGGGACGATCGTACTCACACATACAGACGCGGAAGTTATTGCCTGGTTGCTGCGGATCATTCTGTGATCAAAATTTCACACCTCTGATGCATCGGTTATGCACACAATCGAATGTGTGATTTATATTAGGCGATCGTGGGATAATGTTTACTTTGCCCTATGGGAACAGCATTTTCGTTTATTGCTGTTGCTCCGCAATGGCCTTTGTTTAGGCGGTTTTCCGGAAATTCGCTCATCGCCCGAGATGTGATGTTTGTCGACATCTGGCACAGCTGTGCCAACCGTTTGTGTATATCCAGTTGATGGGTCGATACACAATTTCTATGCTGGGTCATGTCCTTCGATCGCCCTTCCTGGCGTAGGAAATTTGGTCGGACTTGTGACCTATGTATCTGTCGATACGTGGGGTTGGTGACTCCAGGATGAATGTTACCTTTTATTTCAGGTGGAAAGGAGGCCTTTTGAGGACACGTGTCTGTGGGCATGTGTAGTTTGGATATAGGTGAGTATGTTCCTTGGTGGAACAACGACATCTCGACCTATAGTGGTTTGTGTGGTTCGTAGAACCGCCACAGTCTCCCCGCTATATTCCTAAAAAAATGCTCCGATATATCAAACTACCGTCCCATCACCAAACTCTCCCACATCCCCAAAGTATTTCAAAGCATTCTCTACCAAAAGTTACGCTTCCACTGCAAATCCCTAATTTCACCCAGGCAACACGGCTTTCTTGGTGGGAGATTTACCACCACTAACTTAGTCGAATTTACTTCCAAAACACTCCTGGCCCTAGAGAACGGCAACAGGGTCGACGTTGTTACTACGGATTTTACTAAGGCTTTCGATAAAATCTCGCACAGACTGATACTCTTCAAATTATACCTTGGTCTTCGAACCCGTATTAAAAAGGTGGATTTCGTCATACCTGAGTAACCGACTCTACTGGAGTCCCCCAAGCCAACCATTTAGGGCCCCCTTTGCCCATATTAGCAATAAATGACATCGATATGATCATCAAACATTCCTGCATCTCCTTTTATGCCGACGGTAACAAGTTCTTCAAAACTATTTGTTCTCCGCTTGATTCTTTTCTTCTCCAGACAGACATTGACAACTTTTCGTTATGGTGCCAAAAGAATTGTCTGGAGTTTAATATCAACAAATGTCAATCAATTACGTTTACATGGGAACGCGCCCCTCCTCCCTGCTCCTATCTCTTATTCAACTAACCTTTATCGTCTGTTAACTCGATTCGAGATCTCGGCATCTTATGTGATAGTCAGCTAAACTTCCTTACACATATTGACAACATGATTCTCAAGGCCAACTCAGCCCTCGGCTTTGTGAAACGCTGGTCTAAGGAATTCTCTAACCCTTACGTGACCCAATCGCTACATTACTTTCATTCGCCCTCTTATTGAATGCGGTAGCCAGGTTTGGTCCATGGAATATCCCATATCCGCAGAATTGAAAGCATTCAACGACGGTTCTTGCGCTTCGCCTTCCGAGGACTGTGTTGGGAGACCCCCCTCTCACACAAGTGGTCTCGAGCTAATTAACCTAACCATCTAGAAGAACAAATAATTCACGCTGACATCCTCTTCATTTTAAGGGGTATCTTTGGCGGCAAATATGACGAGGAGAAAGGACAATGGAGGAAACTCCACAACCACGAATTGGAAGAGCTATACCGCAAACCTAGAATAGTGAGAATGTGGATGTTTTCTATATCACATGGAGAACCAACCCGCAATTCCTACCTAACTTCGACCTCTAACAGCGCGTCACCCTAACCCAACCTGTAACCCATCTCCCAACATGCAAAAACACATCTCAATATGCAACAGCGTCCGTCCCCAAATCTGCAATTGCATACATCCCCCAATTTACCAAAAACCCCTTCGGCTATTATCCCATCTAAATTATACTCCTTCTTTGCAACCAATTTCCCCAGAAAATCATATCCTGTAATAAACGCATATCCAATTTACACCGAATACTCACCATCTCCATCAACTACATCGAGCCGCACACATTTTCCAAAAAACCGCCTCGGCTAATATCTCATCTAAATTATATCTCTTGCTTGTAACCAAGCAATTCCAATTTCCCCCGAAAACCATACCGGCTCACTTCCTGCCTAAACTATTTCCTCGCTTGCGACCAAGCAACATTTCATCACCATCATCGGCACTACAACCGAGAACCGGTCTTGGCCTTATTTAGCAAGTCCTGAGGCTTGTTGAATTTCCATAATGATTTGTTTTTTCCGGGCAAGGTCATTAGTCCTGTGCCAGAGGCTCCCCGATGGGGAATCGAACCCCGGTCTCCCGCGTGACAGGCGGGTATACTAACCACTATACTATCGAGGAGCCAAGCAACATTTGGTTTCCCCGAAAATCAATCGGCTCCCCTCCTACCCAATACTAAATCCCCTTTACTGGTAAGTCACCAGCACAATGCGTTGCATTTCCGCGAAACGACCATCGCGACGACCAAGACCCACATCCCGTCGTCTAACCGACAATTCGTGCCCATATTCGGTCGTATTTCCAAACCAATTCCTCGTATACATAGCCCCAGAGAAATTTAACTTAGCCTATATGGCAATGATTCTCCGAAACTAAATCCCCTATCCAAGCATAGCAACCCTTTCCAAAGTTCCTAGTAAGTGGCAGTGAGTTTACTTCGCTATGACTCAACCGCCACCACGCGATGAATGAATTCTTGTCTGTACCAAATGAGTTGCTAATCCCCCGCCAAACGGCGTACAGCCAACGGAGTCGTAATTCGAACGCTACGGCGCGCGCGCCTGCTGCCGAAAATTAGTTGTGTTGGGTATCTTCGCCACCAAGTAATTTAGTAATTCATTAAGTCGCCTAATAAATTGTGCCCAAAAATAACTGAAGGAACAATAAAGCTGTAAATGATGTGGTGCGTTTTGTCCGGAATCCGAGTGTCGAAAATCTAGAGAATCAAATATAAACATATGTATATGTTGCAGTACAGCAACAAAGCATAAAACATCAAGCAGCCTCAATGGCACTCGGAAATGCCAGACTTGTTTCTGGATCGTGATGTTAAAATCCCAGCAGTGATTCTAAACTACAAATTGATATCAGATGCACTGCTCGGCACATTACCAATCAATTTCCCACAGTTTCTTTCAAGGATTAAGCGCCTGAGCTTATACCTTAATAAAAATACAACGATGAGCTTACAACAGAAATTTCTGGTGGCACTGAATGCTGCCAATTGCTGAATAAAGGAGAAGGAAAAAATGACTTCTCATTAACCGTTTTCCATCGTTACTGTGTAACACAGTTTTTGTTTTGCCGGTGTTACTGTTTTAAAAAACAGTGTGTTTAACGTTTTGCGAAAGAAGATATTCTTTTCATTTTTGACTCCATGTTTTCATTAATCAAGAACGAAAGTTAGAGGTTCGAAGGCGATCAGATACCGCCCTAGTTCTAACCATAAACGATGCCAGCCAGCAATTGGGTGTAGCTACTATTACGGCTCTCCCAGTAGCTTCCCGGGAAACGTTTTTTATTCGTTTTTTTAGTTACAGTCCATCGTAAAATAAAAGTTTAAATTTGTGTACCATTCAATGCGCGTTTACTTCTGCCCAGCGCGGCAGTAGTTTTTTGCTGTGTCCGAGGCAACACAGTATACAAACGGCAGAGACCTATGTGAACCAAGTGATATCCAACCACTCAATCTTAATCCCCTGTACTAAAACCCTTAACGTCCAAAGACAATAAGCAGAACAAAACCCCCAAAACGTAGTTACGAGAGTTGGTTTAAATAAAGAAGACGTTAACAGACAAAATAAAAAAAAACAGTGCGTTTTAATTACCCTCTCCCTTTTGGCGAACGATTTCTTCCCTCGTAATTTGCTGGTGGGTGATAGCGAACCTGTGCCGTACGTCGGTACACAAATCTTCACCCCCACAAGAGTAATTAAGTCGCGAAGGCTAAGATGGGCCGGACACGTGACGCGAATGGGCAACGGTCGGGCCGTGCATAGAATTCTTGACGGTAAGCCAACGGGAAAGAGACCGAGAGGAGGCAGGACAATGGAGGAAACTCCACAACAACGAATTGGAAGAGCTATATCGCAAACCTACAATAGTGAGTGTAATTAAGTCGCGAAGGTTAAGACGGGCTGGACACGTGGCGCGAATGGACCGTGCATAGAATTCTTGACGGTAAGCCAACGGGAAAGAGACCGAGAGGAGGCAGGACAATGGAGGAAACTCCACAACTACGAATTGGAAGAGCTATGCCGCAAACCTACAATAGTGAGAGTAATCAAGTCGCGAAGGTTAAGATGGGCTGGACACGTGGCGCGAACGGGCAACGATAGGACCGTGCATAGAATTCTTGACGGCAAGCCAACGGGAAAGAGACCGAGAGGAGGCAGGACAATGGAGGAAACTCCACAACTACGAATTGGAAGAGCTATGCCGCAAACCTACAATAGTGAGAGTAATCAAGTCGCGAAGGTTAAGATTGTTACGTGCGGTTTCCGCCACCACCATCATTCAATAATTAGTAATTTTAATATAATTTGTGTTAAAGTGGTCTGATGGTAAGGTGGTGGAGGAGTTGCACGATCCACAAGTGAGTTTTCGAACACGCCCCGATTCGGGTGTGGATCGTGCCGCTCTTCGAGTTCGAATTCGGTTTTCGAAGTGGACGTGAATGGGGAGCGAAAGAGAGAACAGGTGAATGTTTTTGATATACGGTTTTGCAATTCCGTTTTCTATTGGATTGAAAAAGAGCAGCAAAGAGTACGGTTGTTGGTCGGCCCGGAGCAGAATTTTTAGAGCAAGGAAAGAAAAGAAACCCGTGCCTTTTTTTTTGGCTTAAAATTAAAAAGTAAAACTAGAAAATTAAAAAAAAAAAGGGATTTTTTCAAAAACACACTAGATTCCCAAAAGTGTTAAAATTGTTTGAAGACTTTTAAATATATCTCATAATTACTTAAAGTTCTCAGTGTCAGATTCTTTCAATTGATTCGGTCGCCAAAATTTACCCTTCATATAAATCCTAACTCAGATATGACCCGAGTGCGAACGTGCAAAACCAATCAACTATAATTTTTTGTACAGTGTCACGAACATGTATTTGCAATTAAATGCTGATCACTGACCTGGAGAGCTGTTTCTAAAATATCAAATTGTTTCAATGGTGCCCATGGAAATAGAGGAGCTTAAAAATATGATCTATGGATTCTAACTAAATCATTCACCATTGAAAGGAGTAATCTGGCCGAGAGCGGGAACACTGTACATGCCTGACCATTGCATTCCAAGATTACAGGTAAAATAAATAAATTAGATTTAATTTTCTGTGGCAAAGGTAAAAACTGTCACAAGATGGGCTGGACACGTGGCGCGAATGGGCAACGATAGGACCGTGCATAGAATTCTTGACGGTAAGCCAACGGGAAAGAGACCGAGAGGACGGCCGCGACGGAGATGGGAGGGCAATGTTAGGTGTGACCTCGAGGAGATCGGATCGGATGGTCGAACGTGAAAGGAGAGCGCACAGGACAGGGAACAATGGCGGAGTGGAGTTGGTGAAGTCATGAACTTCCGGGTTCCTACATGCCAATAAATAATCATCATCATCATCGGCACTACAACCGGGAACCGGTCTTGGCCTTATTTAGCAAGTCCTGAGGCTTGTTAAATTTTCCATAATGATTTATTTTGTCTGGGCAAGGTCATTAGTGTTGCGCCAGGGGCTCCCCGACGGGGAATCGAACCCCGGTCTCCCGGGTGACAGGCGGGTATACTAACCACTATACTATCGAGGAGCCCGCCAATAAATAATAATAAATAATAAAAATCCTCTTCATCCACCGTCTTCTGTCAGGATCAATCCACTGTCCTAGCCTTCTCTCTACCAAACAGTTCTATATCAGTCCCTGTAACCTACGAAACCCTCGTCTGTTTTACCTACCAGCCCACTACACCTCGTATGGCCTTAACGAACCGATCTCAGGTATGCTACGCAACGTCAACTCTTACCCCACCTCCCTTAATTTCAACGTCACCTCTCTTGCTCTCAAACCCCGTCTCCTTACTTTCTCTTTTACCACGCACCTAAGTTATGTAAATAACGCTTGTATTGGGCTGAATGAATGAAGGCTTTGTCCTCACTTAAACCCTAAACACAAAATCATTCCCGTTTTCAAGCTTCCGGACTATTTTTGTACCCTGTCGTGTCACTTACACCACCCTCTCTCTTCCCTCTTTAAATTAATTATAATTAATTTATTGTCAATCACTACTTTTTAAGTTAGTTCATGGGTTTATGGCTTATACTAAGCGTAATAAATGAGGATTCTGCCCTCACCAAATTACAAAAATTACAAAGTAAGATACGGATTTAACTTTAGTTCGTAAGTCATTTTACAAGGTTAAGGACAATAAGGAGTGCTAAAGGTTTGTCCTCTTCTTTTGCTTTTTCTTCATTGTCTCAACAATGTGTTCTTTGCCCTTATAATGCACAAGTGTAGGTCTTAAGCTTAATTGAAAACAGATAGTAAATAGAAATCGTGACTATTCAACGGCATAAGGCAAGGAAGATGGTACCCACAACTATGTGCTTACAAAGCATTTGAGCCGCTGTAAAACTTAAAGACCTAAAACCACTAACAAATATTATTGTTAAGTAAGTTAGCTCACCTCTTAAGTCGTAGATTCCATCTGTTTTAACGTCGATCGACTCAAAATATCTGCTGACCGAGTCGCACATCTCTCTGTTCGTATCCTTGTTCGGTTCCTGCTGCAGATGATGCTCCGAACCACCTTCGGCCGATGACATCGAGCTGTCCAGATTCCTCGCACACACCACTACAAAACATATTTGAGCCAACAGCAACCAAACACTGCAATTGCATTTTTTCAAACACTCCGAAACGGCCATGATCAAATTTACTCGCAAAAAATCACCAAAATCAGCTTAATTATCGCAACGTTACGCGCTCGACAAAGTAACGAATTACGCGACCGAATGCACTTTTCACTTAAAACCGATGCAAAAAAAAATCAAAACAACAAAACAACGGCAAAATTAATAAGGAGACGAGCAATAACGACACCAATCAGCAAACAACCTTAAATGAAAATTCGCAACTTAACGCCGACAGCGAAGAACACAAGGCGACAACTACAACGCAGCGCGACGATGACGACGACGACGACCGCAGTAACGACAATCAGACGGCGGCGTTCCAACTTCTGTATGTAATTCCAATCCACAGAAAGCAGCGACTGTGCGACGTTAATTGTCCGAGATGCAATCCGTTCAGCGTTTTGCACCTCTACTCACGTTTTGCATACTTTGCTACACACAGCGGCGCACACACCACACACACTCGCGCACCCACTCGGCCTGAGTGTTTCACTCGATTGCGTTTCTCTGCTGGACAGACGGCGTTTTTGCGGTTGGTTTACCAGCCGACCGGGCCAACAATTGACAGGCGGCTAATTCAATCCACTCGAATGCCTGTGAAGTAAATTTAAATACACCTCCTCGGCTAATCACCCCGCATGCCGGCTTTATCGAGTCTGCTGTAGAAATCAAGTGGACGCGTCCTTCGGCTAAAATTCCCTCTGACAGGTGACAACTTCAGGTGTCCAAGAACGTACCCAAAAACAGAAATCCAAACGAAAACAATCACCAAACGACGGGCGACGAACGACTAACGGCACCTTCACACAAGCATCGCCATTCTCCGCTAATCAACGCGCGATATTAAATCACCACTTGTCCGATAAGATTCGCGAATCAATCGCACCCCGGCACTAAATTGCGTGTCACCTAACGCTGTTCTAATAGGAGCTTTGCCAAACGAAAATCCAAACAATTGTTCGTGTATTACAGAACAATGTGAATAGAACGGCGCAAGGTCGCGCGGCACGAACACACAATCACGACTTTTACCATTCGGATACTCAACCGAAACTGAATCGCAATCGCGCAGGGTAAGAGTCAGTAGCTTCTATCCGCCATCCACCTGCTGACTGCAGCGCACATAGAATGACTCAAAATCATCGCACACCCATACAGCATGGATGCGAGGCCGACTCGAACGTTGCATATACACGAGTGCCCTATCGTCGCAACGTCGAATTGAGTGGCCTCCGCTGTGAGTGGTTCTTCCGTTGTTTTGGTTGTTTCGGAGATCTTACATATGGAAGTGGATCTGACGCCTTCACCAGCACCATCATCCCCTCGGACGAGCAATCTCAAATTAGGAACTAACCAAGGCAGTCAGACTGGAACCTGTCAGACCAGAATTAACAAAAACAAAAACAGAAAAGGCAGCAAATCAACAAACAAAAAGAACAACCCAAAGAAGACGAAGGCTATGGGAGACTAACCGAATCCGCACGACACAACATCGCCTCAAAGTCATTGTTGAATGAACCGGGGCACAATTTTTGTTTTTGGCCGTGGAATAAATAATGCAGCAGATAAAGATATGGGCGTTAGAATAAATAACATAATAACAGTGGTGTGAACCACTGGGGGGTTGAATGGGGCCGGACAGGTAGGGACGCATCCGCGACGTGAAATACACAAATTCCTTTCTTGGCAATGAACCAAAGCATTGGGCTTGTGGTGGGGCTGGCCCATGAAAGCGGCCATCGGACGACGGGTGGCAGGCTCACGCCGGACTGCAGATGGGTCTAGGAGATCGGGTACCGTCTCAGGATGTAACAGCAACAGTATGTTATGTTTATGAAATTTTGTGCACAATTTGCTTACAGTTTAGTCTATAAAAGATTTCGTTGCAAAAATGCTTAGTTTAGTTTAGTTTAGTGGGGCCACCACCCCATTTATTGGCTTGAATTACAACATAATTACCTACATCTATTGAATGAATGGATGAATGAAGTGGGGGCAGAACCCTCAGTTTACTTCGCTAGTACACATACAAACCTATAAATACACTTACGAACTACCTTAAAAACTAAGGCATGGGCGTTGGGGTGGTGGACTAACTTTCAAGTAACTTAAAAATGGAATGGGGAACTAAATGAATGAATAGAAGGCAGAACCCTCGGTTTATTTCGCTTAGTACAAGTCGTATAAACATATAAACCTATAAATAGACTTACGAACTACCTTAAAAACTAAGGCATGGGCGTTGGGGTGGTGGACTAACTTTCAAGTAACTTAAAAATGGAATGGGGAACTAAATGAATGAATAGAGGGCAGAACCCTCAGTTTATTTCGCTTAGTACAAGTCGTATAAACATATAAACCTATAAATAGACTTACGAACTACCTCAAAAACTAAGGCATGGGGGTTGGGGTGGTGGACTAACTTTAAAGTAACTTAAAAATGGAATGGGGAACTAAATGAATGAATAGAGGGCAGAACCCTCAGTTTATTTCGCTTAGTACAAGTCGTATAAACATATAAACCTATAAATAGACTTACGAACTACCTCAAAAACTAAGGCATGGGGGTTGGGGTGGTGGACTAACTTTAAAGTAACTTAAAAATGGAATAGGGATCTAAATGAATGAATAGCGGGCAGAACCCTCGGTTTATTTCGCTTAGTACAAGTCGTATAAACATATAAACCTATAAATAGACTTACGAACTACCTCAAAAACTAAGGCATGGGGGTTGGGGTGGTGGACTAACTTTAAAGTAACTTAAAAATGGAATAGGGAACTAAATGAATGAATAGAGGGCAGAACCTTCACATTATTTCGCTTAGTACAAGTCGTATAAACATCATCATCATCGGCACTACAACCGGGATCCGGTCTTGGCCATATTTAACAAATCTCTTCACCGGTCCCGATTTCGAGCCGATGTCATCCAGTTTGGCACTCCCTGCTCTGGGCGTCCTGGTCTACGCCATCCCTCCATCGCAGACAAGGTCTGCCACACTGTCTCCTTCCATACATCCTGCCACAAAGGTCTTTCCAGGCAGGCTTCTCTTCGCTCATTCATGCTAGGTGTCCCGCCCACCGGAGTCTACCGAGCTTGATTTTTCTTACAATATTTGCTTCAAGGTAGATTGCGTACAACTCATGGTTGTGGCGTCTCCGAAATCGTCCTCCCTCACATACGGGGCCAACAATTCTCCTTCAGACCTTCCTCTCGAACGCGGCCAAGAGTTCAGAGTGCCTTTTATTAAGCACCCAGGTCTCGGATCCATACATGAGTACTGGTAAGACCATGGTCTTGTACAGTGGTAGCTTGGATGTTCTGGATAAATTTCGGGTTTTAAAGACCCTTGATAGACCATAGTAGGCTTTGTTGGATTTAAACAGCCGTTCGCGTATTTCTTCTTCCATATTGTTATCGGCTGATACTGTTGACCCAAGGTGGTTAAAGGATTGCACTACTTCAGATTCGTGCTCCACTACCCTCATAGTTTGACCAACGTTAGGTCTTCTCTTCGCAGAAGTTGCCACCATGTACCTAGTTTTTCCCACATTAATGTGCAGTCCCAGTTTTTGTGCCGCCTGCTCGATCTGGATGAAGGATTCTTGTACCGCCGATTCGGTTCTACCGATGATGTCGATGTCATCTGCGTAGGCAAGTATCTGGCTGGACTTGGTGACAATAGTCCCTCTTGTTGTAACGCCAGAGTCACGGATTGTTTTCTCCAACGCCAGGTTGAAGAGGAGGCAGGCCAGACCGTCCCCTTGTCGGAGTCCATTATAGATGTTTATTGGTTTGGACAGCAATCCCGCTACTTTTACTTGACTAGTTACGTTGGTCATGGTCAACCTACAAAGTCGTATCAATTTGTTTGGAATGCCGAATTCTCTCATGGCATTATATAGTTCTACCCTGGCTATGCTGTCGTAGGCGTCCTTAAAATCTATAAATAGGTGGTATAATGGAATCCTAAATTCCTGACATTTTTCCATCGCCTGCCTAAGGGTGAATATCTGATCAATTGCTGATTTGCCTGGGATGAAGCCACACTGATATTGACCAATGGTGACTTTAGCGTATGGGGCTATCCGGTCTTGTAGGATAGTGGAGAGTATCTTATAGGCGGTACTCAGCAATGTTATACCCCTATAGTTGCTGCACAGTGTGATATCTCCCTTCTTATGTATGGGGCAAATTATACCGCGACGCCAATCTTCCGGCATCTCCTATGGCTCCCATACGTGCATCACGATCTAATGAATTGCGTGATGTTACGCTGTCCCTCCTTGTTTTATCAGCTCAGCTGGTATGCCATCAGCTCCAGGGGCTTTATTTGATTTTAGCTGTCTAATGGCTTTGGTCTTGGTCTTGCATTGGTGGAGCCTCTAATTCTTCTGTGAGTTGACCATTTAGCAATTCATTGAAGTGCACTTCCCATCGCTCCAGAACGCCTTCAGGATCGGTGATCAGATTACCCTCTTTATCCTTGCAGTAAGTGCAGCGTGGTGTGTACCGCGCCATACTGCGGATTATTTGGTAGAACTTCCGCGCCTGGTGCGGACCTCGCTCTCTACTTTTCTCTATTTCACAGACAAAGTTTTTTTCCTAGGCACTTTTCTTTTGTCTGTGAAGTCTTTTGTCAGATCTTCTGAGCTCTTTGTATTTCTTCTCGCGTACCCGCGTCCTATGAGACTGCTGCATTGCCCGCTATGCAGCATTCTTACGTTCAGTCGCTAGTTTGCACTCATCATCAAACCAGTCGTTTCGATCTCTACGACTACTGCCTAAGATGGAGTTGGCAGTACTAATGACAGTATTCTTAAGACGTGTCCATTTCTCTTCTACGCCCAGCATTCTGGCCCCAGGACTTACTCTCCCTCCGTCGAGCTCTTCGAGGGCGAGTCTTAACGCATGACCAAAGGTGTTGCTGGTATTCTCATTGCGTAAGGCAGCTGTGTTGATTCGAACCTGATCCGGGGATGCAATACGTCTCCGTAAGGCAATCCGCACTCGGAAAACTGTACCAACAAGGTAGTGATCCGAGTCGACGTTGGCACCTCGATACGTTTGTACCATCATCAGGCTCGAGGAGTGGCGGCGATCTATCAACACGTGGTCAATTTGGTTGCGAGTGGCTCCATCAGGTGATACCCAGGTGGCTTTGTGGATATCTTTCCGCGGAAATCTGGTACTCGCAACGACCAAGTTTTTCGATGCTGCCAATTCGATGACTCGTAGTCCGTTTTCATTAGTGTTCTCATGCAAACTATGGGAACTTGTGTAGTGCCTGAAAACCGGCTCCCGACCTATTTTTGCATTCAAATCCCCAAGAACGATTTTCAGATCGTATCTTGGGCAGGCATTGAAGGCCCGTTCGACGTTCTCATAATATTCTTCTTTTTCGTCGTCAGGGGACACCTCTGTAGGTCCGTGAACGTTTATGAGGCTTATGTTCTTAAACTTGCCTCACACGCGAAGAGTGCATAGCCTTTCATTTATTGCACTAAAGCCGATAATGGCAGGCTTCAGTTTTTGGCTGACTAGAAAGCCTACCCCGAGCACATGGTGTTTTGCGTGACAGCTGTAATAAATGTCATACTCTTTTCTTTGAAAAACACCACTACCCGTCCATCTTATTTCTTGTAATGCTGTTATGTCAGCCTTATATTCGGACAGGGCATCGGCTAGCTGCTGTGCAGCTCGAGCTTTGTATAGTGAGCGTACGTTCCATGAAAAAATTCTCAAATCATTTAGCCATTTTCGTTTCCGTGGTCGTCGTCGTGTATCCGGTCCATATCCGAGGCTTGTTAAATTTGCCATAATAATTCATTTTTACGGGCCTGGTTATTAGCCTTGCGCCAACCTTTCTCAGGATGTCGCTGCATGCATTGGTTCACTACTTGGCGGTTGCCAAAGTAGCTATCCAGGGGTGTCACGTGGAGACTGCATGTCAACTTGGATTGAACAGGGACAAGGATCGTCCTGGCCTTCGCCGGGTTGAAGGCAATCAGAGACTTTGCCCTGTATGTTCGCAGCCATCCCCCCGTATAAACATATAAACCTATAAATAGACACGAACTACATTAAAAACTAAGGCATGGGGGTTGGGGTGGTGGACTAACTTTAAAGTAACTTAAGGGGACATACCGGTTTGTTCGGTTGAAAAAATCAATTTTTTTTGCTTAATCGATAGTTTTATCCTTCAAAAATAATATGTTAAAATTTGAAAACGAAATCTTAGGCGGTTCCAAAGTTATAAGTCAATAAAGGGTCGGGTCTCCCGCGGATACAAATTCGTATCATAGGTGGCAACTACCGTGTATTTAGAAAGATGCAGACTATCCATTTATGGGCATTACTTTGCTTCGCTGTTGGCTTGGGCCAACTGCGACTTCTTTGAATATGTCGCAATCTTGTGCGACTGAACAACATGTTCATAAGCGGTAATGGATAGTCGCTCCTGTGTATGTTGTTTTTACATTCGGGCGTACTGTGGGTGACCTGCGATTGCCTGAGTTTTAGTTAGTTTCATATATATGAAACTAACTTGCCCGTTGCACGGTGCTGGTGGTTTTTTCTTGTTTGGCGACTATGGAAGATGTTCCTACCGGTGACGTCGCGGGGTAGGTATTTTTGATGATTCTTTGTTTCTTTTTCATGAGGAGGAAAAAGTATTTAGTGTAAACGTGGTCTCAGAGCGTGCAGTGCTCTCGGTTAGGCCTCCGTTCCAACACTTCACTGATGGACATTGGCGAATTTACGAAACACATCTACTACGCTGCTCTCGATAATGCACACACCGCTTCTATCGGCGTTTTTTTCTTGCGTGATAAAAAAGGCTAGCAAAGAAGAAAAAGAAAAAAAACTGATGAAAGTGAAGATAAAAAATTTACTGCTTCTGGAGATGGTAGTTGGAGCAAAAGGGGTCATACTGCTAATTATGGCGTTATGACATTGAGCGGCAACAAAACAAACAAAGTTCTCGATCTTACTGTGAAAACCCGTTATTGCCAAGGCTGCAACTTTATGAAAACAAAGAAAGGCACCCCGGAATATGATACTTGGTGGGATGAGCACGAACCAGTTTGCACATTGGATTACAATAGAAGTTCGGGTAAAATGGAGCCTGACGGAATGTTAGAGATGTTCGAGCACGCTTTTGATCCGCACGGCCGCATTTACGAAAAGTACGTTGGAGATGGGGATGTAAAAATAATGAATACGTTGCAGAAATCATTTCCAAATGTTGTAAAGGCAGGGTGTATCAATCACGTGAGAAAGCGAATCGGTTCGCAATTACGCGGTGTCATAAAAAAAGCAAATAAAACAGACCAATTAGGAGGTGCTGGTCCTGGCAAACTTACGGGAAACATGATAACAGAACTGACGACTTATTACGAACTTGCGATTAGACGCAATGCTCACTCTGCTGAAGAAATGGCGAAAGAAATTTTGGCAACAAACTACCACAAAATATCAACCGATGAAAATCCGCAACATCAAAACTGTCCAGAGGGCCCGTAGTCATGGTGCAAATGAAAACGCGCGGAAGCTGCGAATGAGCTGTCAAAGTTCCACCACGACAAACCTCCCTTGGATCCTAAAGTACGAACAGCTATTTACCCAGTTTACGTAAAACTAACAGATCCCGATTTGTTAAAAAAATGCGAGGGAGGTTTCACGCAAAATAACGATGAAAGTTTCAATGCTACTATCTGGCAAATGGCGCCAAAACGCACATACAGTGGTAAGAAAATCATTGAAGTTGCGGCTCCTACCGCAGCTTGTATGTTTAATGAGGGGTTTTTACCCGTATTGCTAATAATGCAAGTCATGCGCATCAAAATTGGGTACGCTGCGAGAGCGTTTGCGAACGAGAGGGGCAGAGATCGGCTGCAAGACGCTGACCGCAGCCTAGTATACAACTCGCACGAGGCACGAACAGCGAGGAAAAAGGCGAAAATGCAACTAGAGGACCAATTCGAAGTCGTGGAAGGAATTGTTTATGGTCCAGGAATAGATGTCTAGCTGTTAGTATAAAAAATCCCGATGATTTCATGAAAAAAATCAATTTTGTCTAATTTCTCTCCAAACTTTGAATGCGTTTTTCTCGAAACGACTTTTTTGAGTGCGGTGTAAGCAATAATATGAAAACGGTGCATGCGATTCTTATGAAAGTTCGAGCACATATTTTTAACAAGCACACGCAAATTGTGAGTGAATTACTTTTTCATTTATTTGTTTATTTTTTTAGTTATAACTAAAAAATAGAGTAAAAAAGGGCCGAACAATTATATTTTTTTCCAATAGTCCCCCATTTTGTTGTTTTTTGTCTATTTTAAAATTTGTTCACTCACATTGGGCTAAATGTATTTAAGTTCAATAAACTTTTAGCATTTGTCGTATTTTTTCACCGGGGACGAAAATAACCCTTACACGAGCAGAAGGGGTGGCTAACTTTGAACACCTGGAAGCGGGGGTTTCCGGTTCCGGAGTGACTCGACAAAATGTACAAACGTAGTCGAAAGATGAATATAATGTTTAAAAAATGTTTATTTTCGGAGGTATATCTTTAATACGTTCTCTTAAAAAAAATCATGAAAATAACACTTTTTTTGACCCGACAAACCGGAATGTCCCCTTAAAAACTGCAATGGGAAACTAAATGAATGAATGAATAGAGGGCAGAACCCTCACATTATTACGCTTAGTACGAGCCGTATAAACATATAAACATATAAATAGACTTACGAACTACCTTAAAAACTAAGGCATGGGGGTTGAGGTGGTGGACTTATAGCGTTTGAAATAATAGTGAAGAAGAACGTGTGATTCGAACTGGCGCTATGACAGTTTGAATCACCAAAAATTTTACCTAAGCGTTACCCATCAGGCTACTGGCCGATTTTAGAATTTGATTTTTAAACTCGACTATACTCCACTGATGTGAATTGTTATGTTATCGCTTGGTTTACGGCTCTGATGTATTCTCTTATTCGATTTTTCGTTCGATGCTCTTCACTATTTTGCTTGTGAATTGTGTGTGTATCTGTTAGAGATGCCACAGACTAACTTTAAAGTAACTTCAAAACTGGAATGGGAAACTAAATGAATGAATGAATATAGGGCAGAATCCTCACATTATTTCGCTTAGTACAAGTCGTATAAACATATAAACTTATAAATAGACTTACGAACTACCTTAAAAACTAAGGCATGTGGGTTGGGGTGGTGGATTAACTTTAAAGTAACTTATAAACTGGAATGGGAATCTAAATGAATGAATGAATAGAGGGCAGAACTCAGTTTATTTCGCTTAGTACAAGTGGTATAAACATCATCATCATCATCGGCACTACAACCGAGATCCGGTCTTGGCCTTATTTAGCAAATCTCTCCACCGGTATCCAGTCGTTATCCGAGACTTGTTAAATTGTCCATAATATTTTTGTTTTTCCGGGCAGGGTTATTAGCCTTACGCCAACCTTTCTCAGCATGTCGCTGCATGCATTGGTTCAGTACTTGGCGGGTGCCAAAGTAGCCATCCAGGGGTGTCACATGGAGACTGCATGTCAACTTGGATTGAACAGGGACAAGGATCGTCCTGGCCTTCGCCGGGTTGAGAGCAATCAGAGACTTTACACTGTATGTTCGCTCCCATCCCCGGGAATAAATACATTGTAGCGCTGGATTAATTATTTTATAATAATAAATAAGGGCCGTTAAATCGATGCTCTTTGCAAACACTTTATTAGTCTGTTAAGGGGGTATTCTGGTCTAGAAATATGGAAAAATATTTTTTTTCTTCATATTTTCAAAGCTTAACCCTCTAAGAATATGTCTTTAAGAGGATTTTAGAAAATTCAAATTATTTTCGGAGGTATGGCTGTTTTTCTGACGCGCCGTCTCAACTGACTCGGCCGGAATGAATCGAACAAAAGACATTAGCGACTTTCTGTCAACCTGTAACCCTGTTTCCTCGTAAAATCTTTATAACCCTCGTTGCCTCTTATGTTTCGGGATTTGGCAACCCTAGTGTTGCTATCCGGCAATTGACAGCTCTGTCGTAAAGTTGGTCATTTTTGAGGTTATACGCACTCAGAACGTTTTGACATACGAGCGTTATTTGTGTTGTTTACAGTAACTTAAAAGATTCATCTCGGCCCAAAAATGGAATTAAATCGTCAACATTTTCGTGCGATTATTTTTTACAACTTTCGGCGTGGATTAACTCAGCAACAGTGCATGGATGAACTTAATTCAATTTTTGGCGATGAAGCTCAATCAAGGACCAGTGTTTATCGATGGTATGGCGAATTCAATCGTGGTCGTAGTTCACTCCAAGATGAATTTCGTGAAGGTCGTCCAAAATCAGTTGTTGTTCCGAAAACCATTGATGCTGTGCGCGAACTGATATTGGAAGATCGTCATGTGACCTATCGTGAGATTGAGACAACCTTAGGCGTTAGTGGGACCAGCATACATTCAATATTGCATAAACATTTGACTGTCAAAAAAATTTGTTCGCGTTGGATCCCACACAATTTGTCAAACGCCCAAAAAAAGGCTCGTGGCAATTGGTCGAAAGAAATCCTCAAAAAATACGGTCGCGGTGCTTCGAAACACGTCTATGACATCGTGACAGGGATGAATCGTGGATTTACGCGTATGAGCCCGAAAGTAAACAGCAGTCGACTGTCTGGGTGTTTCAAGATGAGCCAAATCCAACAAAAGTTGTTCGCGCACGAAGCACTTCCAAGCAAATGGTCGCCTGTTTTTTCGGAAAAACTGGACATGTCGCAACCGTACCACTAAAACAACGCAGAACAGTCAATTCTGAGTGGTACACAACCATTTGTTTGCCAGTTTTCTTCCAAGAAATCAGGAAAACCAACCGCCGAAGACGGATCACTCTTCACCACGACAATGCGAGCTCTCACACATCGGCTGCGACAACTGCATTTTTGAGCACCCAAAACATCGATTTGATGGGTCATCCGGCATATAGTCCTGACTTGGCACCGAATGACTTCTTTTTATTCCCGTACGTAAAAAACAAACTGAGAGGTCAACGTTTTTCGACACCTGAAGAAGCGGTTGCTACATTCAGAATGCATGTGTTGGAGATACCTCAATCAGAGTGGCAAAAGTGCTTCGACAATTGGTTCAAACGCATGCAAAAGTGTATAGATCTTCATGGGGAATATTTTGAAAAACAATAAAGTGATTTTCGATGATCAATATTTGTTTTTGTTCTCTAATCCCGAAATATAAAAGGCAACCCTCGTATATATTGAAATACAATAACCGAAGGTAACCTTTATGTATTTTTAATTTATCTTTTATATTCAGTGTGAGCTTACATCCAGTTGCGAACAGTTGAATTCTAACCTTCAAGCCAAGTGAACGCTTGTGCTGTGAGTAAAATAAAAATATTTCAAGTGAACTCACGTCATTGAAATTGCTACGTTTATTGCTGTTTGCATATTCAATGAAGGCTACATTCATCATCATCATCATCGGCACTACAACCGAGATCCGGTCTTGGCCTTATTTAGCAAGTCCTGAGGCTACATTCCTTATTTAGCAAGTCCGAAGGCTACATTCCTCTTTTAAAAATGATGATGCTTATAGGAGTCAAAATTGGTCCAGAAGCTTATTCATTCGCTGGGAAACGAAACAATGCCCGGATTGACCGCTCAGAGATACGAGCGTCTAACGCATCAAAGGACTCCAGAACTGCTAGATTGGAAGAGAGAAGAGCGAAAGATGCTTATTTCGAAGTCGAGGGAGGTCCAATGTATGCAGCAGGAATGGCAGATTGAATAAATGTAGGCCTAAAATATCATTTCATGACTTAGACCGCGAGAAACTTTACGTGAAACTTTAAACGCGTTTTTCTCGAAACTGTCTTTTTTATAACAATACCCACGATTTTTCAAGTTCTACTGAACCGATTTAATTCAAATTTAGTATATATCTTCTTTATAAGCTTTTCTATTGCATGAACTATCCTCATCCCCAAATTTCAGTGTTAACTACTTTTAAAAAATTCGAAAAACTAAAAAAAAGTGGTACAAACATTTTTTTTTTCAAGCAGTCGCCATTTTGTAAAAAAAAAATTTTTTTCAACGTTTTTTAGTTCCAACGATAGAGGCACTTCTGTAAATTAATAATCTTTTTTTTCAGATTGCTAGGAGGGTTGAATCGTGGGTACGGTCGCGTGCCAACTTTTTGAGATCCTCCACTTCATCAGCTGCTAACTTTTTGAATTTTGAATTTTTTACTTTCAATTTTTTTTTACTGTATTCTTGAAATATTAATAAAAGTCCTATAAAAAAATGAAAAATATTGATTGCTTTTTTTTTACAGCACTTCAAAAATTGCGTTAAATTCGTGCGTCTAGACCAGAATACCCCCTTAATAACAACCTTTTCTTGATACTTCGCTTCTTTACTTATCGCTTCCGTACTTATCGCGGCTTTGACTGCTTACTTCTTACTACTCTCCTTGATCTGCGTGCGACGTATTTATACAGTTTTTCCTCATTCTGATTCGGCGTTTCGTTTCCGTCCGTTCCATAGCCTCGAATTTTCTACTGCTCATAGTCTCCGGTTTTCCAGTACTCTCTAGAATAATCTAGTACTTTGTTTTGGACTTTCTAGAATATTCTAGTACTGATTGTAATATGCGTCACAATATAAACTTATAAATAGATTTACGAACTAACTTAAAAACTATGGCATGCGGGTTGGGGTGGGAGACTAACTTTAAAGTAACTTAAAAACTGGAAGAGGGAACTAAACAAAGATGGATACAATAATAGTATAAGTAGCAGGACGGGGACGGGTGGGAATAAGCCGGATGCTAGGTTGTGAGTATGAGTGTGGGAGAGCGTAGGCGGTGGGGGGGGGGGGGGGGGGGGTTTTATCTTTGATCGTGTGTGTTCTGCCGAACACTGTCCACAAAAGAGAAAAATAAACAAACCGGAACACGGAGACACTGCCACAAATAAAACAGTGCGAAATGTTTTTGTTTTAATTTTTCTTTTATTTTTATTTTGCTTTATTTATTTCTTTTTTGTTTTAATTTTGTTGTACAATTCAGGGATTTACTACACTTGCATCGTCTTAATTTTTGAAAATATCTCTATTTATTCCTGTTTATCGTACATAGCCTTTCACTTAGTGTTTTCAGCACAACTACAAAAAAATGGTGAATTACGATGGCATACGTTAGGATACCACGAAGGTGTTACGACGAGGATAACAGTGTCCGTCTCCGTATTGACTGTCCGCACTTAATTTAATTATTTTAGAACACAGTGCAATTAACCGTAAACAAATTTCCGATGTCCTTAGTGAGAATCGCGGGCCTGTGCCCGTTGAATTGCTGGGCGTTGAACGTCGAATATATACGTTTAGGGTGTTTTCAGGTTAACTCGCGTATTTTAAAGCTTTACTACTTCGGGTCGAACATTTTCTTTATCAATTTGTCGCGCTGCGCGGATCAACCTCCTCGCGACGGTTCTCTTTGTCGACTGATTACAATTTTCTTTTGGGGATGATTCTATTCACCCCATAGTTCTCTTTTCCCTTACGTTTTCCTTGTCCTGGTGATTCTCCCTCAATCGAGAAACTCTCCACTAGGGAAGATCGCACTCACACATATAGACGCGGAGGCTGCCGGCTGTTTGCTGTAGATCATTCTGGGTTTTTCAGAATTTTCACGCCTTCTGTTGCGTTGCTTATGCAAACATTCGGTTGAGTGGTTTATTCTTGGTGGTCCTGGGATCGTGCTAATTATCGTATTTACGTTGCCCTATGGGAACAACGTTTTCGTTTATTGCTGTTTCTCCGCAATGGCCTTTGTTTAGGCCAAGTGGATTGCGGCAGGGACAAAGGTTTTGCCGACGGATTGTTTTACGGCAACTGGCTTATCGCCGGGGATTTGCTGTTCATCGACATCTGGCGTAGCTGTGCCATACGCTTGTGTTTATCCAGCTACTGGATCGATACACAATTTTTATGCTTGGTCGTGGGCTTCGATCGCCGTGCAGGCGTACGGAAATTATTCGGGACTTGGGGCCCACGTATCTATGGATACGTGGGGTTGTTGACACTAGTATATATATCACCTTTGGCCAGGTGAAAAGGTGGACTTTGCGGACACGTGTCTATGGGCACGTGAAGTTTGGTTATATGGGTGTATGTTGCTTGGTGGAACGAAGATATCTCAGCCTATGGTGATTTGTGTGGTTCGTGGAACCGCCACAGGGGTAAGGGGGGAGACGACGTTTAGGAGCGCGAGAGGTGAGACTGAAGTCAAAGAAGGTGGGGTGAGAGTTTGCTCACACCTGCATTCGCGATATAGATTCATTAGAGCCGTAAGACGTGTGGTGGGCGGGCAAATAGAAGAGACGAGGGTTTCGCAGGTTTCGGGAGTTAGTGGAAAATGTGATAGAGGAGAGTAGTAGACGGTGAATGAAGAGGGTGTCGGCATGAATTCTGCGCTCTTCAAGTGTGTTAAGTTTAATTTGGTGAAGACGGCTCGTGTATGGGGGTAGAATCAGAGGATATTCCCAATTTAATCCTCGGAGGGCAAAACTCAAAAAACTACGTTGCATGCTTTCGACTCTGCGAATTTGGAACGAGTAGTGAGGAGACTGTTGCATACATATGTGACATTAACCATCACAAATCAAATCATAATTCCACAAATGATTTATATTGCATGCATATATGACATTAACAATCATACATTAATGGTTAACAACTTTAAACCAAAGGAGTTCTTTCGGTGTTGCATTAAAATGAATTTCCTGTTACAACCAACGAAATTCTTTCAGTCTAGCTGTGAAACTTTATCCCATGCCTAGCTGTTGCTAAACCCAAATTCCTATCATAAATTGTGCGTTCCCACAACTAAACTTGCAATTCTGCAATTCCCACGTTCCATCTATACCCATGCCCATGCACCTGCATGCTATTTGCTACAAGCAAACAAAAAAATTCTCATCACCTTGATGATCACCCAACACCCCATCACCTTTAAGGAACTTCCACCCAGCACATGCATGCTATTTGCTATGGACAAATCAGATTCGCATCACCTTGATTCGAAATTTTCCCGTGGCCTTCGGTTGGAGCTGCAGCCAGAGTAGGCGTAAGGTTGCCACCTCGGGGTGAATGGCGGCAAAATTGCAAGGTTGCAGTTCCCATCGTCGTTGGCATGGCCTTCGACTGGGGCTGACATCAGGTGGCTGTCTCAAGGTGAGAAATGAATCGTGGGAAGGAATGTGAAATTCTGATTTGATTTTGGGTATAAATAGGTAGCTCCGTTGCAGGCAAGAATTGAGTTAGAATCCGACAGCAATGGGAGTAGGTGATTGCATTGGAAAAATAAACACTGGAATGAATCAAAAAGGGGTTTTATTTGAAGCCGGCGGTAATACTATTAGTTCAGCGCCACCCTCAACAGATAAGAGGTTGGAAACGCCCTGTTCACCTTCATTCACACCTCTCGCCTCTCAAGGTCGGCCCGAAGGACAAAAAGGTAAGAGATTAATAAATATTATTACCAGTTGACTGACCGGGGACATTCTTATTATATATATATATTATATATATATATATATATATATATATATATATGGCGCAAGACTAATGACCTTGCCCAGAAAAAATAAATCATTATGGAAAATTTAACAAGCCTTAGGACTTGCTAAATAAGGCCAAGACCGGTCCGCGGTTGTAGTGCCGATGATGATGATGATATATATATATATATATATATATATATATATATATATATGTGTATATATGTATGTAATAAATGTTGTATAGAAGTATACAACATGTTGGCGCCCAAGCAGGGACAAACTACCACCGGCTCAAATAGCCGGAAGCCAGCGAAAACATGTAAGTATATGTATATGTAACAAAATAATAATAATAGCAATATACAACAAGACCAAACCTGACTAGCATATTCAAGAAGGGGGCGGACAAAGGCTATATAGAGCGATCTGGAAACGTGGGGATTAGAGAATTCCTTCGACCAACGTTTCACAAAACCAAGGACAGAGTTAGCCTTGAGAATAATGCCATCAATATGTGGGGTGAAGTTAAGCTCCCTATCACATACGATGCCAAGGTGACGAATCGTTTGTACATGTGTTATCTGTTGATTGAGTAAGACATAGGAACGTAGCGGGGATGGGGTCGTTTATGGGAGAAGGTGTTTGAGTGACATTCGGCAATATTTAGTTCGAGGCAGTTGTGTTGGCACCAAGTTGAAAAGTTGTCGCGATCCATTTGGAGAAGTGAGGAGTCGACAGAAAAGCGGATCGTCTTGAAGATTTTAGTGTCTTCCGCGTATAGAGAGATGCAGGAGTGCTTGATACTGGAGTCTATATCATTAATAGTAAGAATGACTGCCCTGGGGAACCTCAGACGTGGGAAGAAAAGGATTGGAGGGGGTGGATCTAAATCTGACACAGTAGATTCGATCGTTAAGATAGGAAGAAATCAGTAAGGGTTCGAAGCCAAGGGAGAATAGCTTAAAGAGGATGAAATTGTGGGAAACTTTGTCGAAAGCCTTGCTGAAATCGGTTGTGATTACATCGACTTCCTTGCCGTTCTCTAAGACACGGAGAACATAGGATGAGAATTCAACTAGATTGATGGTGGTCGGCCTACCCGTAAGTAAACCATGCTGGTTGATTGAGATGATGGATTTGCAGCGCAAACATAACGCGTTGTAAAGAATTCCTTCGAACAGTTTTGGAATATGTGACAGTTTGGAGATGGGACGGTAGTTACTAATATCCTTTTTTGGCCCCTTCTTGTGTATGGGGATGACAAAAGACGATTTCCAAATATTTGGGAAGACACCTTGTGTAAGGGGGGCGTGAAGGATTTTTTAAAGAAAGAGGCGAAAAGATTGGCAGTGGCTTGCGGGTCAATTGAAATAATCGTGTCATAGGAAAGGGAGTTGGGATAGGCGTCAGATTTACGTTTATAGTTAATAAAGTGGAAAAGAGATTTGGGGTCATTTATCAGGTTGTTTTGTGTTTTTGTGAGATAATTGTAGTAAAGGGAATTGTAAAGCTCAGTGAATTTATAAAAGGAACCGAGAAAGTTGGAGTAGTACCGATGTCCTATGTCGAGAATAAGGGACATATAGGTAAATCGCATTGTATATTTCCTTATAAAGAATGGCAGTAGCTTCTTCTACCTCTAGGTGATCAAAGCGAAATGCGATTCTGCTAAGACGTTCATTTAATAGGCGAAAGCTAGCTTTGTGGAAGTTGTAGAAATAGTTGATGTAGGTTGGTGAGGTTTGGTATAAGCTGTCATGATAAAGGGATACGAGAAGCGGGGGGTGGTAGTTGTCAATGGTGGACAGGGCGTGAGGACTCGGGGCAAGTTAATTATAGGGGTCCATTGTAAACACATGGTCAAGTTGCCTCTTCATATGATTTGGCACTTTACTTATTTGACCGAAGTACTAGTGTGGTTTGAGGTGTAAAAGGATTGATCGTCTGACAGCGTCCATTGAAGATGGGGGAGGTTGAAAGCGGCAATTAAAACGCTATCGTCAAGGGAAGTACTTAACTCGGTTAAGTGATCAACCACTGCTATTGCCAATTCGTATGACGCGATAGGTTGCGAAGGGGGTGTATAGAAACATATAATGTATAACGACTTTGGGCGTTAATCAATTTTTATTGCGACATAGTCAAGATTGGGAGAAGAAGAGATAGCAATAAGAGATGAGGCGAGCTTATTTTGAGTGGCAAAGAGCACACCACGACAAGTTGAATCTGTGGCGTTTCTAACAGATACACACGCAATATGCAAGCAAATAGTGAAGAGCACCGAAAGGAAATTCGAGTAAGCAAAGAGCCGTACACCATAGCGGTAACATAACATAACATCAGTTGAGTGTACTTGAATTTAGAAATCGAATTAGTACACGCGGCCGTGGCCTGATGTGTTGAGCATTGGTTACATTTTTAGTGATTCTAACTGTCATAGCGTCAGTTCGAATCACACGTTCTTCACTACCATCTCAAACGCTATAAATACACACATATACCATCGTCATCACGAAAAACGTTAAGGGTGGAGCGGAATAGTTCTTGACTGTGAACACTGGGAATAAGGTTGGTTTCGGTTAGTGTGTATATATCGAAAGGTAGGGTATGAGCATTTTGTAGAATCAATTGCGTTTTAGGGGGGACACCTCTGACATTTTGATAGTAGATGGTCAGGGGGAGAATATTGAGAGTATTAGAGAGGTGTGAGGGGGGCGGTTGATTAGGGTAAAAAAGGACTTGCCCTTTTTGGAAGAGGTCATTTTCTTCTGAATATATAGACGAAAGGCCGGAGGTCTTTCGACACTATTTGTGGCATATTGAACATTTTATGGAATTTCTTGAACAGGCTAGGAACGTCGGTTGATGGGCCTTCCTGCTGAATGGAAACTGCGACGCACGTTTTCGTCTTACCTTCATAGCAGACTGAATCAGACTTGTCATGAAGGTACGAAAGATAGAGGCGGACATTTTCGTACGTCAATCTATCTACAGTATATATAAGTTTCAAACTTGAGAACTTAAGTACTATCGTAACTAGGTTTAACCTAAGGTAACCAGGACAAATTAAAAAGGTTGGAGAAGGGGCGGGGGGTGGAGGCGGGTTATAGTAGAGTGTAGAAGCGCGCTTAAGATTAGTGGTGAGAATGGTTTAGGAGGCGGTGCTTGAGAGTATGGGTAGAGAGGCCGTAGTCGAACAAAGATGGAATTAGAGTTGACATTTTTCAGCATCCGCGAAAGGGTTTCGTTCAGATCGTAAGAGGCCCGGCGGAGATTACGCCTATTTCGAGGGTTTGTGTTAAGAGGAATTAAGTTAAGGAGGTAGGTGCAGTCGGCCGAGCCGTAGAGGACCCGATGAATGAATATTATATCAGCCAGTACCCTGCGCTCCTCAAGGGAGGTTTTTTGGGGAGGATTGTGGGGATACCACCAGGTCCCAGTGTAAACTCATCCTTGAATTGCAGGAGCCTGTATTCAATTAATGGCCGATCAAAGGAATTGTGGAGGGGGGCCGGGGTAAAAGTTAGGGTAGGTAGTTGAAGTATGACGGGTCAGGAACAAAGGAGTCATTAGTGGATGACTGATTGAAGTGAGTGGCGAAGAAATTTGTGAGAGTAACAGGATAAGATCGGATCTACGTTTATGATTGACGAACTGAAAGAAGAGTTTCGGGCCATTTTTGAGATTGGCCAAAGTTTTGGTAAGATAGTTGCGATAAGGGGTGTTGAAAAGTTCCGCGAATTGGAGATAACAGCCAAGAAAGTTGGAGTAGTCAGATATAGTTCGATTCCGAAAGAAGATGACCCATAACTTATTCCTTTTGTTACGGGGGGAGTGAAGCTTGTGATTATACCAAGGACGGGAAGCGGTTGATGTTCTTTGTCTAGAGTCGGGAACGAACCGGGAAATAGAGTAAAAGATTTCGGTATATAAGTGGGTGATGGCATCTTCAACGGATAGGTGATCGTAGTTGAACGAAAGCCGGCCTAGGTAGTCGTCGATGGGGCGAAAATTAGCTTTATGGAAATCGTAGGCGGAGTGATTGGGAGCGGGGTGGTGGTGGTCTATAGATGTAAGGATAAAGGGGGCGGGGTGAGACAGATGTATTGAAAGGGTCTGTTGTAAAGATGAGGTCAAGCTGCCTACCCAAGAGGTTTTGAACGTTGCTGATCTGACAGAGACAAGAATCATCTAGTCGATCAATGAAGAGACATTCCTTGGCCGAGCTGGGGTGGGGGTGAAGTGTGAATTATTGTCAGATATAACCCAATTTAGCTGTGAGATATTAAAATCTCCAAAGATGATGATGTCGTCCTCGCAATTACTCATCTCGAAAAGAGCCAGCTCGTAAATTTCAATAGGCTCGGGTGGCAAGATATATAAGCACATGACAAAGATTGATTCCCGAAGAAGTGTGATTTTGACAGTCACAAGGCCCAGCTTAAAGAAGGTAGGGAAAGCGACAAGTGATGACTGAGGCTGTTGTGGGCAGCGATATACACTCCTCGGCTGGGGGAAAAGTCAATAGTATGATTGAGGATGTCATCGCGGAAGATGGTGAACGTGGAGGAAACAGTTCCTGGTTGTGAATGTTTGGGATTAAGTTAATTTTACTTCAGAGTGGATTGAGTCTTTGAGCAAAGACCTCACCATCCTCATCATCATCATCATCATCATCGGCACTACAACCGGGATCCGGTCTTGGCCTTATTCAGTCTCTCCACCGGTATCCGGCCCATATCCGAGACTTGTTAAATTGTCCATAATAATTTGTTTTTCAGGGCAAAGTTATTAACCTTGCGCCAACCTTGCTCAGGATGTCGCTGGATGAATTGGTTCACTACTTGACGCGTGCCAATGTAGCTATCTAGGGGTGTCACGTGGAGACTACATGCCAACTTGGATTGAACAGGGACAAGGATCGTCCTCGCTTTCGTCGGGTTAAAAGCAATCAGTAACTTTGTCCTGTATGTTCGCTCCCATCTCCCTGATGATGATGATGGCGTTATCTTAATCGATTATCTTCAAAAAAGAAAAACCATTACAGGAGCATACTACGCATCATTACTTGACCAACTGAAGGCAGAAACTACGGAAAAAGAAAATCCTGTTTCACCAAGACAACGCGCCATCTTACACCTCAACGGTTGCCATGGCGAAAATCCACGAATTACGTTTTGAACTGCTTGACCATCCGCCTTACTTTCCCGATCTAGCCCCAATCAACTTCTTTTTGTTCCCTAATCTAAAAATTGCGCTCGGAAGAAAGAGATTTTTGTCAAATGAGGAGGCAATCACCTTCGTGAACAGTTATTTTGCAGAGAAAAACGCCGAGTACTATTTGGATGGGTTAGAGAGATGGGAGCATCGCAGGGAGAAGTGTGTAGAGTTACAATCAGACTATGTAGAAAAATAAAAATAAATTTTAAGAAAAAATGTCTTGTATCTTCCTAAGGCCGGAAACTTTTCAGTTCACCCTCGTATGTACCAAAGTCGGTAAAGTAATTCCAACATCAATCAGCTTTCACAGATTTAGCTTTTCTAGGATTAGGGCAGATTAAGATTTAAGTTATATTAAATTAGGTTCTTAAACAATTAAAAAAAAAGTGTATATAAATTATAAATATATAAAAAAAAAAAAAAACTTGGCACAAAGTTTTTTAGTTTTTATTTGTTATTAAAATAAACATAATTCAAAAAACAAAGTTCTGTCGCCGTAAGGCAAATTGTACAATAGGCATGTAAAGTTTAGCTTATAACGTCTGCGTAGGATCAGTAAGTTATAACATAAGCTAATTAAGCTAGAATTTGAACATTTTTTGTCTAGCCTGTAGTTTAGAATATAAGAAATAAACGGAAATAAGAAAGATTGAAAAATGAAAGTACCTTTTGATAAAATTTGATATTTAATGTGTGCAAAGAAAAATTGCAGCATTACATTTTACTTGTGTTACTTATTTCTTCCTTTTTAATTTATTTATTTTTTTTTACACTAACGCGCGCACGCGGATTTTCGAAGTACCCTTAAATGTCAGAGCACAGTGCGAGCAAACTGGAAATAGTTTTTCAATAAACTTGAATGTGTGTGTATTTACATCCCTTCATTTTAATTATTATTTATTACATTACAAAATATTGTGCAGTTAAACTAATGGCTATAAAATTATTTAATACATTTAAATCTCCAGGTTTTATTTCTGTTACTAAATTATTATTGAAATAAATCTATTTGGAGCAAAAAATCCTTTATTGCAATGAATACGTTTAATAATCAATATTGAGCAATAAAATTTAACTGTCTAGCAGTACTAAAAACATTACTCCAGATTGATCACTCTATCAATATTTTAAAATTCATTTAAACGTAATCTCTTAAAAACCCCAATCTGTGAAAAAATCAAATGATGTTAGGCTTTAAAAATAATGGCTCATATATCCTCCGTTATATTATTTATCATATAACGTATTTTATTATACTTGAATTAAATGTTATACGCTCATTTGAATATATAATATGTATGCTATATTGACACTCTCATTTTGCAACTTGCAACGCACTGAAAAAAGAATTCTAACTTGTCATGAAAGGCAACCACACGTTAAAATCATGAAAGCCAAAAATATTGCTCAATTTTCATAAGACTTTTATTCATCTGCGGTAATAAGGAGATTGGTTGTGCATTCATGATTACAACTCCTCGATTGATTGTTACAATCCTTTGCTAGCTGATAATATACTTAACACATAAAAGTTAAGGTATCTATTTTATAATACCACCGAACACCACTCGGGTATAAAACAATCACGACCCGCGTACGTGTGTCTGAAGCGATTATCGAAACCAGCGTTTAATCCCAAATTTGGTCACGAAGAAAATAACAAAAGTAATCAAAATCAATACAATAAATTCGTAATTGTATTAATGAACTCGGAATTCGACCATAAAGCGATTTATCAAGGTCTCAATTCACCACCTCGCGCAGGGGCGCTGAACAGAGGAACACGCACAACGAAGCCCATTGAGTTTAATCCAGATATTGATATACGGGTGTAAGCAATTAATTATTTAGAAGGCAAAGAAATCTCGATATCATAACTACCTTTTGAAAACCAACCATTGTCGTTCACAGAGGCGGCCAAACCTAATACGAGCTGAATCGAATTTACTGTCCATGATGTAGATTTCAATTTAAAGGTGGGACTTAGAAAAATTAAGATCACCTAATGGCTCTATCAGTAAGATTATATAAACATTCATTATTATTAGAGAAAACTTCCTGAGAAACACGGAAAAAATGGTTTTCGGTTAACGAATGACGATTTAAGAATTTATTTTCGTCATTCATAGCATAAACATAAACTGCTTTATTTATTTTAAAACACAGTCGTAAGTTAATTTGTTACGCGCCGAAAAATAGAGTACTCAGCATTAAAGAAAGTTCTTACAAGTAAACGGGAAAAATTAAATACTGAATAAAATAAAATACAGGAAAGAGGAATAAAACCAATCTCAACAACATTCCATTACTGAGTGTTGAGAACAAGTAGGACGTGGAAAAGATATACATATAATAGTAATATTGTAAATGAAAAAATTAAACGATATGATTGAAAATTTGCAGAAATGAAATCAAGACATTTAAAAGACGATCGAGTAAGTCATAATTGATATGCATTCACAAGTAAATAGTCGAAAGTTTAATCGAGAAAATAGTTGCATCATTTATAGGTGCTTAAAAAAAAAAAATGAATAAATTAATTAAATTTGATGGAACAAACTTTATTCTCATACACAAGAGGGGGATGTGAGCGAACGTACAGGATAAAGTCTCTGTTTTCAACCCGGCGAAGCCCAGGACGATCGTTGTCTCTGTTCAATTCAAGTTGACATATAGTCTCCAAGTGACACCCCTAGATAGCTACTTTGGCACCCGACAAGTAGTGAACCAATGCATTCTGCGACATCCTGAGAGGGATTGGCGCAAGGCTAATAACCTTTCCCGGAAAAACGAATTATTATGGACAATTTAACAAGTCTCAGATAAGGGCCGGATACCGGTGCAGAGACTTGCTAAATAAGGCTATGGGGAATAGAAGTGTATGTGCCGACGTACGGCACGGGTTCACTTCTATCCCCATCCATCTGTCACTAAACTCACTAAATATTCCTAGTTGAAACTCAGAAGTAGAACGGAGAAAACGGTACTGCGCCTGTTCACCGAACATCACCGAGGGAAGGTCGCACAAGGTGGAAATAAAATTTAAACACTCTTTTTATTGTTTATTAATTAACTGTTTACTTTATTGATGAATTAAACAATTCTCGATTATCTTAATTTAAATGTTCTTATTGTTTACATGGTTCGTGGCACTGCAAAACTAGTATTTTTAAATTAGTAATGATTGCTAGTTCATTGCATTATACAAAACACTAATTGCTTCAAAACAAATCACGACAAAATCTCGAACACTCTCGACTCTGGTTATACGCCTCCCCGTGCGCGAAACGGGGAGCGGAAGACGGGCCGACCGGCTCGGTCGGGTGATGGAAAACGACTCAGCGATGTCAATTCTCTGGGAAGGGAAATTCGGCCAGTGGTACTTGCTCTCTTAATTAAGGGTGCGTTTCCTATTACAAGAGAAATGTGTAGTCTCTCTTTGCGGTAGGTAACCGTATCTCATAGAGGAGATCATGGTGGTATTTATGTATGTGTGAACATTTGTTCTTTCATGGGACAAGGCCATGAGAACGGAGCTGAAAAATCAAAAAGGGATAATGGGCATCAATGATATGTGAGTTCGGCTAAGTAAACAAGCCCTATCTCATTGGGTGCTAATGGATTTCTGTTTGCGCATGCCGCACACATTGACAGACACGATTCTGCTTGGCATGCGAACCTTCATCCCACACAGAGTAAAGAGTATCAAACCCAAGAGAAATACGTGGTTCGATTCTGGGTGCAGAGAAACCATTAAGGCTAAGGAGTTGAGCTTCCCGTTGTATAAATCAAACAATACTGAGGAAAACCGGAAAAAATGTAAGAGAGCTAGAAATGACTGCAATGCGTATATTCAACCCGCCAAGTTCTTGCATGACCAGAGAGTGAGACAAAAAATACTACACTCTCCCACAGGTAGTAGAAACTTTGGGCTTTCGTGAAAAACATTCAAAACTCAGTCTCTTCATCCATTCCATCGCTTATAGTCGATGACAAACCAGTCACCACTGTGATAGAGAATGCGAATCTACTTGCTGCACATTTTCCAGCCAATGCAACGCTGCCGGATACCACCTCATTTTCACTTCAACTTGAGCAGAAGCAACAGACCATGAGCCAGATTTGCTTCCGAACGCGTACTGTTGCCCGCGCACTCAAGGAACTAAACACCCACAAATCCGCTGGTACGGACGGCATTCCCCCAATCCTCTTGAAGAGATGTTCCTCTTCACTCTCTAAACCACTGCGGAAACTCTTCCATTTGTCTTATTCTACTGGCCGTTTCCCAAATAGGCGACAACTCATCCCTCTCTTCTTATCGACCCATAGCACTAACTTCTATTCTCTCGAAGGTAATGGAATCACTGATTAACCGTAAACTTTCGAAATATCTGGAATCAAATGACCTCCTCAATGACCGCCAATGTGGCTTTCGTAGTAACAGGTCCACAGGAGATATAATGGCGTACCTTCCTGAAAAGTGGAGCCATTCCATCCACTACTTCGGAGAACGGAAGGTTGTTGCACTGGATATCTCGAAGGCTTTCGCTACAGTTTGGCATCCAGCCCTTTATAATATAAGTTACATTCCTATTCAATGGACAATTCCCTGATCCAACGGATAATAGACTATCTTTCTCGACGTTCAATTCAAGTGGTTCTTGATGGCGTCAACTCTGCTTCCCATCAAATTAATGCAAGTGTTCTCCAAGATTGTATACTCTCACCCACCCTCTTCCTCATTTTATTAATGATCTCTTGTCCATTACCTACAACCCAATCAACTCGATTGCTGATGATAGCACATTGAGTTTCTCCAACTCATATGAACATTGCCGACCAAATTCTTCGTACATCAATACCAATCAGCAGTTTATGCTTAATACATTGAATTCCGACCTCAACAAGGTATATCAATAGGGATTATCTAACCGAGTAGAATTCACTACCTTAAAAACTCAGTGCTATCTCCTGGAGTCAAAGGCGAACCCCAAAGTAAATACCCTGTCGATGAACGGCAGTATCAATCCTCACCACTCGAATTATTTCGATTCTTAATTGGAGCGACCACATATCTGAAGCTGCGAAGAGTGCGGCCAAATGTATGGGATTCCTTAAGAGATGCAAAAAATACTTCGCTCCATTCAACTTGGTCACTATTTACAAGCAGTATATTCGTCCCAAATTGAAGCTGATCTCCCATATTTGGTCAGGGGCATCCAAAATGGCCCCAGCTGTAAGTCGATCAATTCCGTCGTTAGAACATAGACGCAACGTAACATGTTTATCTCTTTTCTATATGTATTATCACGGTCGTTGCTCAACAGAACTTGCTGAATGTGTACCGCCTCCTCAGTCATTTTCCCGCGATATCCGTCAATCTGAGAATGCGCATCAATTCATTGGGGCCGTGGGGGGGGGGGGGGGGGGGCGCATACAGAGCAAAGTCTCTGCTTTCGACGACCCTTGTCCGTGTTCAACCCAAGTTGACATGCAGTTTTCACGTGACACGCCTGACCGGAGTAACAGGTAAACTCCGCCCCGCCCCGCGATGGAATATCTAAAAGAAAGTTCCGCGTGGATCAACGGAAATATGAGCCTGGCGGGTGGTGGTTTTAGTCGGTGAAAACCCGGCATGCCCCTGGATCGGTCTACAGGTATCTTTTGAAGATTTCCACCTTTTACCAAAACCAAAAAAAAAACCCTAAATAGCTACTTTGGCACCCGCCAAGTAGTGAACCAATGCATGCAGCGAACTCCTGAGAAAGGTTGGCGCAAGGCTAATAACCTTGCCCGGAATAACGAATTATTATGGACAATTTAACAAGACCCAGATATGGACCGGATACCGGTGGAGAGACTTGCTAAATAAGGGCAAGACCGGATCCCGGTTGTAGTGCCGATGATAACGATGATTGGCACAGAAGCATAAACTTCAATAACCGAGAACAAACGGTAATTAAGCAAAAGTTTATATTTCGTTTACAACAAAAAACAAATATGTTTTTAACATCCCAATAAATTGTGAGGATGTGCAAATAGAGAAGTCAAAAAGAATATATTTATAATAATAAGACAAGCATGGAAATAAAGCCAACAAGAAACGGCCTGAGTTTGCTCCTTGTGAACAAGCAATCAATGATCAACTGCTCCTACAATGTACCCTATCTATGTTCATAATCAAAAAACACGAAAACCCCTTACACCGTTGGCAAATGAAACAAAAGAACACATCCTAACAAATTATGCCAGATTAACCTGTAACGACTCATGTCTACTATAATATACCCGTTCACCCTTAACTCGGAACTGGCAACACAACATTGATTAAATCTGCCTGTGCGCCTTGCCCTTAATTGATTGTTTATTGAGCTCACTTAATAAGCCACACTAAATTGCACGTTCTCAGCAACAATATAACACACAATACATTCACCTAACTACCATACTACGAACAACATTTCTGATTCAGGTTACGTTTAATTGCTTGCGCAATCCTTTGTCCGATTTCCGCTGTGATACGTTAGCTATGTTGCCAAGAGCACACACCATTTAAATTTCCACAACACAACTAACGTTAGATCTTCAGCGAAACAATGACTCATATATCCAACTACCATACAAACTTCATGAGTCGGCTCCCCTTTGACTACTCATCCTTTGCTACATCAATTTTCTCAACACAATGTTTCATTCGCCCTTGAAGAACATTGTTCTAGAACAACATGAGTGGTACTTTAATAAAAACCTACGGATATCCTTGAACTCTGGATTCCACATACAGTAAAACAAAAGGTTCCCCATCCGCTGCAGGATATTTGAAGAATCTCATTATACATTCAAATCCAATTTCCTGTCGATACCGTGTTTGGTTTCGCCCTCCATCCTGACCTTGTCAATTTATTAAGCAATGAGGTTGAATTTAAGAATGTTTTTGGACCCGTTGACGATATGCTCATTCCAATAGGTGCCCCAAATCGAGTTCTTTATGTACAATTACGACGTCGGATATGTCTTCCCAGGAATCTTCTTTCTCTACGTAAAATCGTTTAATTTCATTATCCTGCGATAAGGCTAGTCTATAATTAGATTGCCACCCCACAAACTCCTTAGCTAGTTCTTCGGAAACAAAGACAATCGTTGTACAAAGCTTCATACATCTGTACGTCTGTTGACATAGCTACGTTCGCCTAATATGTTTTCCATTGGAGTATGCTTTGCGCTATGTATCCTTAACTATACGACGCTCTCTTAGCAAATGAAGACTTTTATGAACTCTTGATTATCCTTTTGGTTCACCGTCCCGTAGTCATTTTCTTGTTTGTCACCTTGCTATATACCACCCACTTGTCCCGTGGTACCTCAATATTGAAATGATAGTTTGCTTAAAGACAAGGATATTAAAGCTGGTCCATGCTGTACAAGTTGTGGCACATACAGAGCTGCGATTATTTGTGTGTGAGAAGGACCTCAAGAAGACTCTTAGAGGGATATGTAAACATATTAAAAATAGTGCGCATATTCACCCCGAAGAGTCCTCCAAACTTGTGACAATGCACGATTTCAGAAGGGTACGACATTGCCAGGCAGAAATTAACATAAGATGAAAATTGAAAGATATTGATTTACAGTTTAAAGGGTCTTAGTATTACTACATGGGCTGAAAAGTCCGGAGATATTTCAATAAGTGGTACCACTAAAATTGAAAATGACTTATTTCGAAAGACTCATCTGTCACAAGTTTATATATGAAGTTTTATGACATTTCGTCTATTCGTTTACAAACTACAGTCGTTTGAGTGACGCTACTTTCGCCTTCGTAAAAAATAGAAAAACGGGATCTTGTATCTTAATCAAACATTGTGTTTTGATGGGAAAAACATCTAAGCAATAATTGCATTGGTTGCAGAAATGTTATCCCACATCTACTCCTTGGAGAACAACAGTTTATCGGTAATTTGTGAATTTAAAATGGGTGGGACAAGCACCAAGGAACCAGCTCGCTCTGGAAGGCCAAAAGAGGCTACGAATGCGGAAATCGCAAAGCAAGTGCAGCGAATCATTTTGAATGATCGTAAGATGAAGTTGCTCGAGTTAGCTGAAACCATGGGCATCTCAAAAAAGACGGGCAGAATACATGTTGCATGATCTTTTGGAGATGAAAAACTTGTCGGCACGATGGGTGCCTTGTTTGATGACCTTCGACCAAAAACAGCAGCAGGTGATAATTCAACGGCATGTTTGACGTTGTTGCAGAGTGGTCGGGCGGACTTTTATCCAAGTTTTGTGACGATGGATGAAACGTGGATTCATTACCATACACCTGAATCCAATGGGCAGTCAGCAGAGTGGCTGTAAAGCCACGAAAGCCGACCAAAGCGTCCAAAGACCAACGTTCGGCCGAGAATGGCCTCCGTTTTTTTTTTTGAGATGCGCATGGCATAATCTCAATCGATTACTTGTAGAAGGAAAGAACAGTCACAGGAGAATATTATGCAGCGTTATTAAACATGCTGAGCGACGAAATGAAGAAAAAATGGCCCCATACGGCAAATAAAAAGTTCTGTACCACCACGATAACACACCATCACAGTCTTTGAAAGCGATGGTCAAATTGTAACAATTACGATTTGAATTGGTTGCTCACCCACCGTTTTCTCTAGACCTGGCCCCCAGTGACTATTATCTGTTCCCAAATTACAAGAGGTGGCTCCAGGGAAAGAGATTCAGATTGAATAAGGAAGTCATCGCGGAAATCGAGGTGTATTTCGGAGGTTTGAACGTTTTGTACTACAGAAAGGGCATCGAAATGTTGAAAAATCGCTATACGAGTACTAAGTGTATCTCCCTCGAAAGCAACTATGTTGAAGAATTAATGTAACTTTGTCTAAAAAATGTTCGTTTCCTCTAAACATCCCGGGACTTTTCAGCCTATGTGGTATTGAAGTCACCCCTATAATAGCACCGACGAATTCAGCATATTGTCCCAACAGCCTCAACTGTTCACCATCATCATCATCGGCACTACAACCGGGATCCGGTCTTGGCCTTATTTAACAAATCTCTCCACCGATCCCGATTTCGAGCCGATGTCATCCAGTTTGGGACTCCCAGGCTCTGGGCGTCCTGGTCTTCGCCATCCTTCCATCGCAGGCAAGGTCTGCCGCGCTGTCTCCTTCCATACATCCCGTCACAAGGGACATTCCGCGCAGGCTCCTCTTCGCTCATTCGAGCTGGGTGTCCCGCCCACGGGAGTCTTTTTTTTTTTTCAACATTAGCTTCAAGGTAGATCGCGTACAACGCATGGTTGTAGCGTGTCCCGAATCGTCCTCCCTCACAAACGGGGCCAACAATTCTCCTTAAGACCTTCCTGTCGAAGAGTGCCTTTTATTGAGCACCCAGGTCTCGGATCCATATATGAGTACTGGTAAGACCATGGTCTTGTACAGTACCAGCTTGGATGTTCTGGATAAATTTCGGGATTTAAAGAGCCTCGATAGACCATAGTAGGCTTTGTTGGATTGATCAGCCATTCGCGTATTTCTTCTTCCATATTATTATCGGCTGATTCTACTGACCCAAGGTAGTTAAAGGATTGCACTACTTCAGATTCGTGCTCCACTACCCTGATAGTTTGACCAACGTTAGGTCTTCTCTTCGCAGAAGTTGCCACCATGTACTTAGTTTTTCCTCAATAATGTGCAGTCCCAGTTTTTGTGTCGCATGCTCGATCTGGGTGAAGGAATCCTGTACAGCCGAATCGGATCTACCGATGATGTTGATGTCATCTGTATAGGCAAGTATCTATATAGTATATAGTTGTAAAGCCAGGGTCACGGATTGCTTTCTCCAACGCCAGGTTGAAGAGGAGCCAGGCCAGACCGTCCCCTTGTCGGAGTCCATTAGAGATTTTTATTGGTTTGGACAGCAGTCCCGCTATTTTTACTTGACTAATTACGTTGGTCGTGGTCAACCTACAAAGTCGTATCAATTTGTTTGGAATTCCGAACTCTCTCATGGCATTATATAGTTCTACCCTGACTATGCTGTCGTAGGCGGCCTTAAAGTCTATGAATAGATGATATAATGGAATCTTAAATTTCACACATTTTTCCATCACCTACCTAAGGCTGAATATCTGATCAATCGCTGATTTGCCTGGGATAAATCCACACTGATATTGACCAATGATGACTTTAGCGTATGGGTCTATCCGATCTTATAGGATAGCGGCGAGTATCTTATAGGTGGTACTCAGCAATGTTATACTCCTATAGTTGCTGCATAGTGTATATCTCTCCCTTCTTATATATAGGGCAAATTATTCCACGACGCCAATCTTCTGGCATCTCCTCTTGCTCCCATACGTGCACCACGATCTAATGAATTGCGTGATGTAACGCTGTCCCTCCTTGTTTGATCAGCTCAGTTAGTATGTCATCAGCTCCGGGGGCTTTATTTGATTTGAGCTGTCTTATGGGGTTTAATGTTTCCTCAATGGTTGATGGCGGCAGCATTTGGTCTTGATCTTGCATTGGTGTAACCTCTAATTCTTCTGTGAGCTGACCATTTAGCAGAATGACTTCAGGATCGGTGATCAGATTACCCTCTTTATCCTTGCAGTAAGTGCAGCGTGGTGTGTACCGCGTCATACTGCGGATTATTTGGTAGAACTTCCGCGCCTGGTGCGGACCTCGCTCTCTACTTTTCTCTATTTTACAGACAAGGTGTTTTTCCAAGGCACTTTTCTTTTGTCTGTGAAGTCTTTTTTCGGATCTTCTGAGCTCTTCGTATTTCTCCTCGCGTACCCGCGTCCTATGAGACTGCTGCATTGCCCGGTATGCAGCATCCTTACGTTCAGTCGCTAGTTCGCACTCATCATCAAACCCGTCGCTCCGATCTCTACAACTACTGCCTAAGATAGAGTTTGCAGTACTAATGACAGTATTCTTAAGGCGTGTTTATTTCTCTTCTACGCCCAGCATTCTGGTCCCAGGACTTACTCTTCCTCCGTCGTGCTCTTCGAGGGCGAGTCCTAGCGCATGACCAAACGTGTTACTGCTATTCGTAAGGCAGCCGTGTTGATTCGAACCTGATCCGCGGATGCAATACGTGTCCGTAAGGCAATCTGCGCTCGGAAAACTGTTCCAACAAGATAGTGATCCGAGTCGACGTTGGGACCTCGGTACGTTTGTACCATCATCAGGCTCGAGGAGTGGCGGCGATCTATCAACACGTGTTCAATTTGGTTGGGAGTGGCTCCATCAGGTGATACCCAACTGGCTTTGTGGATATCTTTACGTGGAAACCTGGTACTCGCAACTACCAAGTTTTTTGATGCTTCCAGTTCGATGACTCGTAGTCCATTGTCATTGGTGTTCTCATGCAAACTATGGCAACCTCCGTAGTCCCTGAAAACCGGCTCCCGACCTATTTTCGCATTTAAATCACCAAGAACGATTTTCACATCGTATCTTGGGAAGGCATTGCGGGCCCGTTCGAGGTTCTCGTAGTATTCTTCTTTTTCGTCGTCAGGGACTCCTCTGTAGGCCCGTGAACGTTTATGAGGCTTATGTTCTTAAACTAGCCTCCCACGCCAAGAGTGCTTAGCCTTTCGATTATTGCATTAAAGCCGATAATGGCAGGCTTCAGTTTTTGACTGACTAGAAAGCCTACCCCGAGGACATGGTGTTTTGCATGACAGCTGTATTAAATGTCATACACCACTCCCCGTCCATCTTATTTCTTGTGATGCTGTTATGTCAGCCTTCTATTCGGACTGGGCATCGGCTAGCTGCTGTGCAGCTCAAGCTCTGTATAGTCGGCGGACGTTCCATGAGAAAATTCTTAAAACGTTTAGCCATTTTCGTTTCCGTGGTCTGCGCCGTGTATCCGGTCCATATCCAAGACTTTTTAAATTTTCCGTAATCATTTGTTTTTACGGGCAAGGTTATTAGCTTTGCGCCAACCTTTTTCAGGATGTCGCTGCATGCATTGGTTCACTACTTCGTGGGTGTAGCTATCCAGGGATGTCACATGGCTATCCAGGTGTGTCACATGGAGACTGCATGGCAACTTGGATTAAACAGGGACAAGGATCGTCCTGGCCTTCGCCGGGTTGAACACAATCAGAGACTTTTCCCCCTGTGTTCGCTCCCATCTCCCCCTCGATATAATTAACCTGCTCTAAAAACGTTCTTTTCCCACCCGTCATTCCAGGTGGGACAAATCCAATATGTTGGCGGAAGGACTGTCTATGTCTAGTTCCCATATTGGCTCATTTATCATATTATTAGCTATGCATACGAGGGTTGCCTCTTATGTTTCGGGATTTGTCAACCCTAGCTTTGCAATCCGGCAATTGACAGCTCTGTCGTAAAGTTGGACATTTTTGATGTTATACGCACTCAGAACGTTTTGACATATTAGCGCTATTTGTGTTGTTTACAGTAACTTAAAAGATTCATCTCGGCCCAAAAATGGAATTAAATCGTCAACATTTTCGTGCGATTATTTTTTACAACTTTCGGCGTGGATTAACTCAGCAACAGTGCATGGATGAACTTAATTCAATTTTTGGCGATGAAGCTCCATCAAGGACCAGTGTTTATCGATGGTATGGTGAATTCAATCGTGGTCGTAGTTCACTCCGAGATGAATTTCGTGAAGGTCGTCCAAAATCAATTGTTGTTCCGAAAACCATTGACGCTGTGCGCGAACTGATATTGGAAGATCGTCATGTGACCTATCGTGAGATTGAGACAACCTTAGGTGTTAGTGGGACCAGCATACATTCAATATTGCATAAACATTTGACTGTCAAAAAAATTTGTTCGCGTTGGATCCCGCACAATTTGTCAATCGCCCAAAAAAAGGCTCGTGTCAATTGGTCGAAAGAAATGCTCAAAAAATACGGTCGCGGTGCTTCGAAACACGTCTATGACATCGTGACAGGTGATGAATCATGGATTTACGCGTATGAGCCCGAAAGTAAACAGCAGTCGACTGTCTGGGTGTTTCAAGATGAGCCAAATCCAACAAAAGTTGTTCGCGCACGAAGCACTTCCAAGCAAATGGTCGCCTGTTTTTTCGGAAAAACTGGACATGTCGCAACCGTACCACTAGAACAACGCAGGACAGTCAATTCTGAGTAGTACAGAACCATTTGTTTGCCAGTTATCTTCCAAGAAATCAGGAAAACCAACCGCCGAAGACGGATCACTCTTCACCACGACAATGCGAGCTCTCACACATCGGCTGCGACAACTGCATTTTTGAGCACCCAAAACATCGATTTGATGGGTCATCCGCCGTATAGTCCTGACTTGGCACCGAATGACTTCTTTTTATTCCCGTACGTAAAAAACAAACTGAGAGGTCAACGTTTTTCGACACCTGAAGAAGCGGTTGCTGCATTCAGAATGCATATGTTGGAGATACCTCAATCAGAGTGGCAAAAGTGCTTCGACAATTGGTTCAAACGCATGCAAAAGTGTATAGATCTTCATGGGGAATATTTTGAAAAACAATAAAGTGATTTTCGATGATCAATATTTGTTTTTGTTCTCTAATCCCGAAATATAAAAGGCAACCCTCGTAACTCCCCCGAAACTGTCTTTAATATTTATCTAGATTGGCTTTAAAGATGCAAAATTGTATACAATAGAGAACCAACACTACAAAAGGTCATTTCACTACTACTTGTAATTTTGCTTTATCAAGTTGTATCATACAACTATCAGATGTCGGTCGTTACCTCCGCAATATGGTGGACAATACCGTCGAAAAGATGCAAGCATTACTCTGAGCCAAACTGAAACACATGTCGCCAAAATTCTATAGATTTCATCTAAACACACACACATTTTGACCACATCTGCCCTTTAGAGCGCACAGATACAAATCGCTATCAGTTCCATGCCCATATTGAGTCGAAAATTCGTCCTTATACAAAGCCTGTCCGGAGTTCCGGAGATGTCCAGCACACAATATCTTCCTTCTTTAAGCCAATACCAAACCATGAATCCTTTATTGGTTACACAATTTGCAGGAGCTCGATCCTCCTTAACTATTAGGACATTCTGCAAATGTCAATGTGTGAAAATGTATGCGATTGCATGAGAAGGAAATCAATATCGCTTCCCCGGCGCCAGCCGTGGTCCTTGCAATTTCGCCAGTGCACAACAATTTTATCACAAAACTGTCTTGCCTGAATATCTGACAATGAAGTGCTTCAACGGTGGTAGAATGTAGTTTTGTGATTTATTGTGACCTCTGTCTTTCAGCCATGGAATGGGCAACGTCGTACTAGTGCGAGTTTTCCAATGAAGAGGTTCGTACACGGCATTGCGAACATCAGCCGTGCCAATTCCGAATGACCTTATTTGGTGCACTCTTTGGGGAATATGCTTCTGTAAATGTTTTTCAGGATTCTCTTACTTTTTGCTCCTCTAAAATTGAATATTATGCGCCAACTTACGATTACTCTAAAGCTAGAGAATATCCCTACGTGGGAAAGGAAATTCCGCTTTAAACAAAAGTAATAAATTTTGAACCCATGTGTTTGGCCAATGATATTTTTCTACATTTTATTTTTATTATTTTCGTTATAAAGTTTTCAACTGAATGTGGTTTGAATGTATTGAAGTAACACACGGAAGCTGATCAATTGCAAAAATGTCAAGGAAACCCTTTCATTCCGAAAAGCACCTACTAATGCTTCATACAACAAATAAATAGTCGTCGTAATAATTGGCAGGATATCAAATATCAATAAAGAGATTTCTTACGATTTGTTAGAAGTCGCATTAGGAAGTTTTTATGGTTTATCGCATGCGGATTCCCGATTGGTTTGGAAGCAAATTGATGAATTACACAATATACTAATGTGCCCATTAGTTTTTCAGTATGATAGAAAAAGAAAGGTAACCAACAAACTTAAGTGCCGAACTGGCTCCTGTCCCATTTGGTCAATGGCAAAGGTTATTAATGACAAATTTAATTCCTTTTCCCTCTCTCTTTTAATGATGAATAGCAGGGCACTAACTAAAAATTCGAAGAGTAGTTAATGTTTTCAGGACAATTCTGTATGTTGGTCTTTTAAAATGACATAAGCCGCCCCGGTACAATCTTCATTGTCAAACATACGGTTTCATCTATGTGGTGTTCAACCCATTCTTCGTAGACTTGACTGCACGAAAGCAACTAGACTAGACGAAACACCATCACCGGCACTACAACCGGGAGCCGGTCTTGGCCTTATTTAGCAATTCCTGAGGCTTGTTAAATTTTCCATAATGATTTGATTTGTTTTTCCGGGCAAGGTCATTAGTCTTGCACCAGAGGCCCCCCCAAGGGGAATCGAACCCCGGTCTCCCGCGTGACAGGCGGGTATACTAGGTGAAACATCAACTATAGTAATTAAAAACTACACTCCATAACTATCGCTGGTTCTTAGGTCGCTTTGCACCACGAGGCAATCTGATAGATCCCATCGATATATTTCTTAATGGCACGTACATATCTATGCCAGAAATCGTGTTTGAGTTGTGTTTCTAGAAAGCGCTACTGTGACGTTATTTGTCACACAAATTTAGGTAGTTAAAATAGGTTACCTGGTTAGTCCAGCTTGGAGTCCGGCTCTTCCTCTGGTTCGTCCTCTGAATTTACGGCTCTTCCCCTTTGCTCTACCAGATCCTGGTTAGTCCAGCTTGGAGTCCGGCTCTTCCACTGGTTCGTCCTCTGAATTTACGGCTCTTCCCAATTGCACCAATGCAATTGCCCAATTGCACCACAAACGATGGGGTGTACCCCTCCTGCTTCCGTCTTCGACGGATCAAAACTCGGGCTTTTAGTATTTCGTTTCTTTTTTCTTTCCAAACTTTATTTTTACAACTTTTAGCTTTTTGATTTTACGTCTTTCTCCTCTTCAACAAAAACAAAGGCACGGGCTTTTCCCTTTTTCTCCTCCTTTCCAGAAAATAACTCCTTCAAAAAAAAAGATCAACTCCACGGAATACCAAAAAAAGACAGTCTACAACTGCTCAAAATTCGACGGACAAAAATTTTTATTTTCTTTTTTCTTTTTTAACCGTCACCAACGGAACCATAACATCACCGAACCTTTACAACCTCCCGTCTCTCTTATTTCGCTCCCCATTCACGTCCACTTCGAAAAACAAATTCGAACTCGAAGAACTGCACGATCCACACCCGAATCAGGGTGGGTTCAGAAACTCACTTCAGGATCGTACAATTCTTCCACCACCTTACCATCATACTATGTTAAAACAAAAGTATTAAATTCAATTATTATTATATTTACTAAATGCAAATTATTAAATGATGGTGGTGGCCGACGTACGTAACACACCTCCCCCCCCACAAGACTGCGTGGCATTCTTAGGAGAGGAATGTCACGCCGGAGAGTGGACGGCGGAGAGCAAACAAACAAACAATTAACAAACCAACCAATAAACAAATAGATAAATAAATAAACATGCTTAGGTGTTAAGGTTAGTAAGGATTTTCTATATATTTAGTACTACTTATACATTAGGGTTAGTGAAACAAAATAAATAATGCTTAAGTGCTAATGTTAGTACGTTTTAGGCTACCTATATACTAGGGTTAGTAAAAAATAAATAAATAAATAACACTTAATAGGGGAACACTAACTACACAGATTCCCATCTATCGCGGCGGGCCCGACACTGAAACGATGGTCCGACCGAAAGCTCGACCGCCCACACGATCCGGTTAGGACCACCTCGCTAAGGCGAGGCGATCCCCTCTCGTTCAACCTCCGAAATGTCACCCGGCCGGCAAAAGCGTCCCGCTCCTATATATTTACTTTAATCCTCCTCTTTTGGACTCGGTACTTGCCTCGGTCCATGGGTTGGTAGATCGGGGGGTTTGTCCCGTTTCGACGGCAAAACCTACCATCACCCGACATTATAGTGCACTTTCGCACTTTCATATATGCGATCCAACCCCCAGCACTGGGGTTTGCCTCTGCAGTCTTCGCTGGGACTGCGCCTGCAGCATTAGGCCTGGCCTTAAAGACTTTTCGTCAGACTCTCAAGATGGTATCCCTCGACGAAGGTCCTTTACAAGGACGAAGATTCCGGAGGGTAACCAGAGTCTGGCCAGCTAGGATCAGGGGCTCCAAGTTATAGGAAGGCTTATCCTTTCCATAATTGTTCTTTTATATAAAACGCTGTCTATAACTATATGTTATTAACGTCCACTGTTTGGGGTTCATCCGGATGACCACGTGGGTAGCACGTGGTTGAACAGCTTTTCGCAGCCCTCCCCTGTATGGGTAGGGTCTCCGGGCGAGTACCTGCCGCAGTATCGACCTTAACAGGTCCCTTTGGCACGTCTCCCCGTTTGGCTGCCACACGCTCAACCCTTCCCGTCCCATAGTTGACAAATTGACTGGAGAATGGCACGGGATTTACGGTCGTTCGGGGAAAAACCAAACAACCACCCGGCCCGTCTACCTTACAATTCCGAGACAGGAAGTCGTACCCCAACAATCCGTCTTCCTCCAAACCCGGCAAGGAGTCTACTATTTGGAAACTGCAGGGAATCTCATGGTGCAACTTGAAATTCCCAGTGCAGCAACCCCTCGACTTACCTTTGACAAACAGCGCTTGGAGCGTTGTAGATTTATGCACATCCATGCCATATCTAGGATGGAGTGCCTTCAGCTTCAACAGGCTGATCTCAGCGCCGGTGTCCACGATTAGGCGCGTAGGGTTCCTACGGCCAATGTCTAGAGGGAGAGCGACAATCGGGACTCGAGTCGGCGAAAGCTGAGAACAGCTGGAGCTGGGTTTCGTTTTTAGTGCGGTCGGGTAGGATCTTGCCGACCCGACCTTGGGGAGTTTCCCGAACTCTCCCATTTCGCCTTATGTCGACACTCTGCCGCCTTGTGAGTGTGTCGACCGCAAAACTCGCACAGTGTTCCGCTCCTCCGTTCAGGAATATTCCGCTCGGGAGTCCCACTGGACTCCGAACTAGCGGAACTGGAGCTATTCTTTCTGCCCACTTTGGGCCCAATGCGCCGGGGCTGCCATTCCCGGCTCCCCGCGCTGCCTGATGCGGCATCATGTCTCGCATCCGTCTTTGAGGATTTTGAGTCCATGGAGTCGGGTCGCTTACCGCCACCGCTCGACACGGACAGTCGTCGCCCATCATCTCCGCCCGCTTTCCGGGAGTCCCTACTTTCCGCGCTATCATTACCGGCGCCTCGATTTCGCCGACGCTGCCTCCGACGCCCTCTGCGCCTATTTCTCGCGCTTGCCCCAGTCTCCACATGGGTGTCTTGTTCTCGGCTCGCAACAGGTGCTGTTCCGGCGTGCCGCTTATGGGGAGAACCCTGGGAATGCTGTTGTTCTTCCCACCTTTGCCTGTATTCGCACCCGCGCAAGCTATGACCCAGTCGGCCACAAAACTCGCAACAGCACCGGACGCTGAATACTCTGGGGCCTGATGTCGCCGGCCCGCCGCCCGTAGACGGGGGCTGCGGCTCTGGTAGGGCTCTCCGCTGATACTGTGGTCGCTGATGAGGCGGTTCCTGCCGTGCGAATCCGCCCTGCTGACCTCTACCCCTGTATGTGGTCTGGGGACCGCGCGTCCTCGTCGGACGATCCGGGCAGTCCACTATATCGTGGCCATACCGCCAACACTCGCGACAGAAGGGAGTGTTTCGTCTTTGTAGACACTCGTCGTACACGTGACCCCTCAGATGGCAAAAATTGCATATTGTCTGGGATTCCAGGGGGTGCGCCGATCGACCAACCAGATCCCTGAACGGATTGTCCCGACCCGATCGATCCTGTGGCACATACGTCCCCTGAGCCAAGCTCTGCGACTCTCCACTCTGGCTCGGCATGGTATTTGACCACGCTCCCTCGCCAGAGGAGGCCGGAGCATAGGCACCAGCATCCCGTCTATAATTGAGAGGTCCGCACGACTGCTCCCGAACGAAACCATTCTCCCCCCGTCGACGACTATCAGGCTCTTCGGCCGGCAACACGAATGACACCGCCCGGGGATTTAAATTCGACAACACCGGCGCCGGCGCCGCGGTGCAATCCCTAAAAGTGGAGGATGCGTTTTCTAAAAGGGTCGAGCAACTTCCCGGTCCTATCTCTAATGTTTCCGACGCTGTCGGCCGCGCATCCACAAACAGGTCGTCCTGCCTCAGCATTTCCCTTCGAGCTCGCTCGAATCCGGTTAGGTGGTCCACCAGGCTACGAAAAGGGACATTACCCAACGTGAGGAGGAAGTGTTTTAGTCCTTCCTCCCTCAGACCCCTCACCAACACCGGTTTGGCCATGCCCTCAAGCTGGCTGGCGAAGACGGACCTACCCTGGCGACCATAAAAGCGCTCAGCTGCCTCCTCGCACCGTACCACGGCCCGCTTCACCCGGGAAACGAAACCTGTGGCATCCTCGGAAGGAAGTTGTCGCATTTTGGAAAGTTGTGCGCACAACTCCTCATACGACACCCGGGGTTCGTAGGCCTCTCTAAGACGCTGTTCCGCTTCAAGGAATGTCGTGGGTGGTCTCTCCTCGAACATCCGATAGGCCTCGCCGCTCAGCCTAGAGGGCAGCCACCGGAGGAAGGTATGTTCCTCCTCCACCGCCAGCCCATCCAAGGTCCTTCTACAGCCCTTGAGAAACGAAGAGAGTCTCTCGGCCGTATCCGGTCCTTCCTGTCCCGAAAACATGGGGACTGACTGGACACAAGGTCGAAAACCCTATCTGTGCCCAACATGGTCCGTACAGGACATGGTTGTGGGCCCAGTTTAAAATACGAGGGCATCGGCGTGTCCTCCATGCTCCCGACAGGCTGTTTACCGACGGTGGGAGGGGGGCGCGCCGGCGATCGGTCTTCCACAAACTCGTCCCTCGAATCGTGGAATGCCTCCGGATCCACCTCGTCAACCGGCGGCTCGGGAAATGCCTCGGGTCGTGCCCGGGCAGGGGTGCCCTCTCGGACATCTCTTTGACGTTGCCTTGTCTGCATCTGCCGGCCGTCTAACTAAATCTCAAGGTCACCCACACCAAAGTCAATCCCGGATACCCCGCGGAGAAAAGAAAAAACAAACTCGTCGCCGACAGTATCCACCAACAGAAAGGGTGCGAAAAACAAAAACAAGCACGCTCCCAAGATACAACAGGACACCGTCCGACGAGCCTTCCCCCCTCGCAACTACTAAATGGGCCTAATACACAACAAGGAGACCCGGAACAACAGAGAAGATCAGCCCGCAAACAACAGCTCGAAAACAAAACGACAGTCGAAAACCCCAAAAACACAATTCACCAACATTCAGCGGGAACGCAGGATGGGCTGCCAACGGATTCACACAATCACAAAAGCACCAAACAAATACTCTCAAAGGGGAAGAGAAGGAAAAATAAGGGAAAAATACACACCGCACCCGTAAGCCAAAACGAAAAACCACAATTTAACTAACAATCGCCGTCCTCAGTGGGCGAGAAATGAAGAGAGAGACTCGAGCAAAGTTCGATTAATTAAATGCAAATCCAAACTAAATCGCAACAAAAGTTCCACGACACGAGACCAAACCAACGTTTGAAGATAATTCCGAAAACTGGGCAGTCCCAAATTACATTAACACTACAATAAACGAAATTTTCTGAAAGGAAAAGAAAAACTGAAAGTGCACCAAAACCTTGAATGGAATGCTGAAAAAGCTTAACAGCAAAAAAAAAAAAAAAATTGTTTGCCTCAATAAATTAATATGAAAAGGAAAATACAGTCCGGACGAAGATCTGAGGAAACTCAATAGTCCTCAGTTACAATAAAAATTACATAAAATCAAAACATGCAATTACAATAAATATTCCTTAACAACAATCAACTCCAACCAAAACTCTCGGCAAAACAATTTCACAATTATCGACAATAGATTTTTGAACTACAAAAAAAAAATACAAAAATAAAAAAAAAACTTTCGCCGCTCTCCTGCCGATAACAAGCTCCATCAACAGCGCACCGCCTCCAGTTTTCGCTCCGATAATTGCTATTCTGCCGAACACCCTCAAGAAATCTCCCTCTGCAATCGTGATTGTACTTCTGTGATTGCTGAGGTTTCCCCGGTGTGTTTGTCCGCAGCGCCAGTTGTGACGTTATTTGTCACACAAATTTAGGTAGTTAAAATAGGTTACCTGGTTAGTCCAGCTTGGAGTCCGGCTCTTCCTCTGGTTCGTCCTCTGAATTTACGGCTCTTCCCCTTTGCTCTACCAGATCCTGGTTAGTCCAGCTTGGAGTCCGGCTCTTCCACTGGTTCGTCCTCTGAATTTACGGCTCTTCCCAATTCCACCAATGCAATTGCCCAATTGCACCACAAACGATGGGGTGTACCCCTCCTGCTTCCGTCTTCGACGGATCAAAACTCGGGCTTTTAGTATTTCGTTTCTTTTTTCTTTCCAAACTTTATTTTTACAACTTTTAGCTTTTTGATTTTACGTCTTTCTCCTCTTCAACAAAAACAAAGGCACGGGCTTTTCCCTTTTTCTCCTCCTTTCCAGAAAATAACTCCTTCAAAAAAAAAGATCAACTCCACGGAATACCAAAAAAAGACAGTCTACAACTGCTCAAAATTCGACGGACAAAAATTTTTATTTTCTTTTTTCTTTTTTAACCGTCACCAACGGAACCATAACATCACCGAACCTTTACAACCTCCCGTCTCTCTCATTTCGCTCCCCATTCACGTCCACTTCGAAAAACAAATTCGAACTCGAAGAACTGCACGATCCACACCCGAATCAGGGTGGGTTCAGAAACTCACTTCAGGATCGTACAATTCTTCCACCACCTTACCATCATACTATGTTAAAACAAAAGTATTAAATTCAATTATTATTATATTTACTAAATGCAAATTATTAAATGATGGTGGTGGCCGACGTACGTAACACTACAATTTGCAATTGTTCAAAAACAACTCCAATAGTTATATATGAGCACCTCACGGCACTATCTTAGCATATAGGTTAGATTTCCCTGAGAGAAATGTATACAAAGTGAGCTTTAAACATGCTCGCGGATTCTCTCATATAGTTTGAATGGGATCACTAGTGATGTTCATAGACGTGCCAAACTGTGACATTACCATAAAGCTGTTCACAGAAGTGCAGCATGCATTTTGTGTTCGTGCCTAATACGTCAGCGATTACTCTATAACGACTTCGAGACCAATATATCGTGCTCACATATCTTAACAAGACAATGGTCAATCACCAAGCACATAGTGCATTCGTAAGTGGATCGCAATGTTTGAGACTACCGGGTCCACAGTAGGAACAAAAAATTAAGGCCACCGAAGTTAGTAAGGACACCAGCTGTTATTTAGTTAGGGAATCAGTGGAGGAAAATAATCAAAAATCTTTGCGCCACGAACTCACGCAAAGAATGAAGAAAGGACAGAATGTAACAATTGGCGCAGCCACCACTCGTTATTTGGTAGTGTACCGGTGAATCAGTTTAAACCCGAAATAAAGTCAAAATCTCGAAGGTACAAGGCCAATAACGAGGAGAGCCCTGAGGCTCTATAGGAACTTCCGCCATTCACAGCAAAAGAAAATAAAACTTGGTTTTGCTTGTGGTTAGGTAATTTACAGTGAAATTAATACATGTCATCAAAGCATTTTTTTTTAAATATAATAAAATAGAAATAGATACAAAGAATGTTTCGCCTTGGAAACCAACACAAAAAAAATCTTATTTTCATTTTCTTTTTTATATCATTTTTTTATTTCTTCCTCTTATTATAATTTACTTACTCGCTAGACAAAAATGATTAAAGTCTAGATTATGTTATCTTATTTCCTAACTTACTGACTAATTTGGAAACCCTCAACATCTTTCAATAAGTACCTATCGTTTGCCAAGACCTTTGCTATTCTATATGGCCCTTTAATTATGAGCTATTTTCCTACAGGTGTCAGGCGTACTAATGTAGTTTTTAACAATTACGTAATCTCCTTCTTTATACTTTCTTTCCACTCTCGTTCGATCTTTGAGGTTTTTATTATACTCCTGTCCTTTGACTATCTTTTGTTCCGCTGCCCTCCTCGTCTGTTCCAAATCTCGTTTTTTCGACGTACCTTCGTTTCCCGAACTTTCCTCTAGAGCGTCCTTTAACAAATCTATTACCGTTCCCTTTTGCTTTTAACAGCATCAGTGTCCTTAATGTGGTGTCATCGAGATCGTATACTCTCCCCAAGTTTGAAAGTTGCTGCAACTGGGTGTCTAACATCGGTCCGCCGTCATATTCTGGTAACAAGTCCTTGATGGTGTTTAACGGTACTTGAGAGGTATTTCGGGCTTCCACTTCCATTGTTATCTTTTTCTTTGTTCTCTCGTTCTGGAGGTCATTTTCCTTTGTTTGTTGCAATGATTTGTTCTCTCGTTCGTTTATTGCTTTTTCTTTCTTTAAGATTTCTCTCTCTCTCGTTCGATTTGCTCCTTTTCTTTCTTTAGGATTTCCCTCTCTCTTTCTCTGAGTTCTCTTTCCCAAGACAATTTTGTTGACGTCTCCTTTTTATTGACGTCTTCTCTTTCGACCACTGCTTCTGTGGTGATGCTATCATTTTTTGCACCGCTATCGCTGTTGCTATCGCAGTCATCATTACTGTCGTCGCTCTCGTTTGCACCGTCATCGTTGTCGATTTTTTCGTTAGGTTTTTCCCCCGAAGGGAAACTGCCACGCTGGTTTTCTGGAATATTCATAAGTCTTAATAATAGCTCTCGTTTGTTACCTGTCGTCCTCTGCTCCAGGCTTTGTAGCCAGTATTTTAACTGTACCGCCGACAATTTTCCCACTTCATCGCTCATCATGGCACACGAACAAAAGGATGAGTATATGTCTATGTTTCCGCGAGGGGAGTCCACTAATCCCACTTCTGATGTTGTAAGATCAAAGGGATAAATGCATTAAACTGAATAAAACACTCGTTACTTTTACTATTATTGAATAAATATATATATTACTGAATAAAACACTCGTTATACACTCATTATACACTTATTACCAACGTACGCATTTCTTTCTTTTTACACTTCTTGTCATCGACTGACTTTTCCTTCTCTTTCTACTACCTAACCGGCAGTCTCTCCTCATTCAGCTCGTCGGCCGGTAAGGTTGTTAACATCTGATTTCTTTTGGGAAGTGCTGCCACAATACTAACCTTTTTTTTTTTGTTTTTTTTACCTTAACTCTATCCTAAACCTAACATCAAAACTAAATCTTCGAAATTCTAAATCTATGTAAGCTTTCCGTTGTTTGTTGGGCTTTTTTTTATTATTATTATTATTATTACTTCCCCTTTTCTTGCCAGTTTTATATGGAGCAGGTTTTTAATTGCCACTCAGCCACCAAAATCTCTGGTGTTGCTTATTCGTGTCTTTTCGGTCTCTCTGTGCTACTGCCCTACTGAACTGCAGGCGCTCTTCATCTGTGTGCGCGACCTCTCGATTTTAACATATTCGTTTATATAAACGCACGTATAAATCAAGGGTATAGCGGTTTCATTTTGTATGAGACCGTTCATGTCAAGACTAAGGAATGCTTCTAATGGAATAAAGCCATTGCGACGTACCCCTCATAATACATATTGTTTGGGTAATATGCACCAAAAATTAAATCGTTCGGCGAGCTCATTGATCTCGCAAGATGCCCTCGAATCAACTTGATCATAAAGTTATCCACTCTGTTTATATTGGCCCCACTGTACAACGCTTCATTGGGATAGTATTTTTTGTGATCGGATTCAGGAGTCCGATGTAAGTTAAGACACGTCCTGAGGCATTGTCTCTCAAAAATCCAAATCTTTTCCATTAAATTAGGTCCCAGATTAAACCACACTGGACATCCATATATGATCATCGGTTTAATGAGAGCCATGTAGTATATAACAAAAAAAATCTTATATTGCGGATCGCAAGTACAAGGTGGCGCAAAATCAATCACCCTATCGGAAAATGTTATAATTTTTGCAAATGGCGTCGTACGTCAATCATATTTGACATTTGTGAACTAGAGAGTTGCAGTATACAAACAGACAAGCAATGGAGTGCTATACTCCGCAAGAGCGTGGAATAATTGTGTAAACAACGAAGAGGACGATTTTGTGTCGAAAATCATCATGCGCGACGAGGCGCATTTCCACTTAAGCGGTTACGTCAATAAGCAAAATCTTAATTTCTGGAACACTGAAAATCCGCCTGTGATGCACGAAGAGCCATTACATCTACTCAAAGCCACTATATGGTGTGACGTTCACGCGGGAAGAGTGATTGGGCCGTATTTTTTTGAAGACGCCATCGGCAATACGGTCAATGTTACTGGCAAACGCTACAGGGCCATGATAAACGACTTCTTACTCCCGGAATATGATGAGTGGGCTTGGTGAACATATGGTTTCAACAAGACGGTGCAACCACGCACATAGCACTAGCTACAATGTATATTGTGAAGGAAACGCTTCCTGATCGCGTAATCTCCCGTTTGGCGATTTGGCATGGCCAGCAAGATTGCCCGATTTAACCATCCCAGATGATTAATTTTGCGGCAACCTATATATACATATACGAGGGTGACTGAAAAGTTTCCGACCCCAACGTGAAGATAGCAGCGCTCGTCAATAGAAGCTAGTGAATGTAATTGTGCATCTTTTGACAGTTACTCTCCAAAATTTCAGCCATTTTGGATGCGTATTTTTATTTGACAGTCGTGTGAGTGAGTCGATGTGACGGTTTTTGTGAACATGGACAAAATTGAGTAACGAGCAGTCATTAAATTTTTGTTTTTGAAAGGCAATGCGCTTACGCAAATGAAAGATGAGTTGGACTCTGTGTATGGGGAGTTTGCACCATAATTAACCACCTTGAAATTTTGGGCAGCTGAATTTAAACGTGGCCGTGGAGACAATAAAAGTTCGGGAGGTCCAAAAACTGCAACAACTGACGATAACATCGCTAAAGTTCACCAAATGGTGCTAGACGACCGCCGAATTAAAGTGAGACAGATAGCAGAGGCTATGAAAATGTCCGAAAAACCTGTTCGTCACATATTAAATCAAGATTTAGGCATGAGAAAGCTGTCTGCGCGTTGGATGCCGCGTTTGTTCACGTTAGACCAAAAACGTTTTTTAGTTTTTAAACCACATTTATTTTCCTAATTCTTTTTACATGTATAATATTAGGGGTAAATGTTAAACCCGTTTCTACAATCACAGTCCTTAAATTAACTTACTGGCTCTATGTGAGCTCTCTAAATTACACATTACAACTTGATTTTTATATATGCCTTTCGGCGTACATCTTTTTTTTTTTGTTTCTTATATATATTTCTTATATGTATACATTATTATTTAGACCAAAAACGTGCTCGAGTGAACATTCCCAGCGCACTCTGTTGGCGCAATTTAGGCGCAATAAATCCGAGTTCTGGCGCCGATTAATTACTGTCGCTGAAACTCGGATATACCATCATACAAAACAGTAGACTGCAATGGGAGAATCGGCTCCAAAAAAAAAAGGAAAAACTGTTTTTTCGACTACGAAAGTGATGTCGACTGTTTTTTGTAATAGTCATCTAGTTATCTTAATTGATTATCTTCAAAAAGGAAAAGCCATTACAGGAGCATATTGCGCATCATTACTTGACCAACTGAAGGCAGAAATTGCGAAAAAATGGCCACATTTGCATAAAAAGAAAATCCTGTTTTACCAAGACAACCCACCGTCTCACACCTCAGCGTTTGCCATGGCGAAAATCCAGGAATTACCGCCTGAACTGCTTGACCATCCGCCTTACTCACCAGATCTAGCCCCAAGCGACTTCTTTTTGTTCCCTAATCTAAAAATTGCGCTCGGAGGACAGAGATTTTCGTAAAATGAGGAGGAAATCACCTTCGTGAACAGTTCTTTTGCAGAGAAAAACGCCGAGTACTATTTGGACGGGTGAGAGGGATGAGAGTATCGAAGGGCGAAGTGTGTAGAACTACAAGAAGACTATGTAGAAAAATAAAAGTAAATTTTAAGAAAAAACAGTCTTGTTAGGTCGGAAACTTTTCAGCCCACCCCCGTATATATCTATATCTATATCTATATATATATATATATATATATATATATATATATATATATATATATATATATATATATATATATATATATATATATATATATATATATATATATATATATATATATATAAAAAAGAAGAAAAAATTGTAAATATTATAAAACACCACCGACAACACACTTACGCCATTCAGTGCGTTTCATTCCTCTTCTAAGAATGAAACTCCATTTTTAATAAGAGGGGAGAAATGGTTACATAATTAACGACTATAATATCTAAACCCCCCCCCCCCCCCCCCCCCCCGTTCCCACCCCGCAAATCCCTTATTGACACATTTTATACCCAAAAACAACATTTTTCCACATTTCGATAGCACATTTTCATTCTCCATCTTTCAAATTCACAATATTTTTCCCTAACCTAATCCAATCCCAAAATCGGTTCATGGTCAAACTTTCCATCGTACATAACATGTACAAGTTATTCAAAGTAGTCATAATTCAAATGGTAAAAGTACATACAAACTTTTTCCGCCCTTTCCATCCCCTATCTTGCAAATGTCGTAATTCTTACCCCAAAAAATTACTAAATCCTCTTAACGAGGACCAAAAATAGTTTTCACACATATTTTTAGGTACACCTTTCCCAGCATATTTGCCATACCTGGCCATTATATACGTGTACACCTGACGATTCACTGGAAGGGGGTTCAGGCCAGTGAGAGCCGATACCAAATTCCAATGAAGCAATAAATGATAAGGTGGGGTCAAATTTGTGTCCCCCTATTAAAGGACGCGAATGAGCGATTTTCTTTCGGTTGTGTTATTTTGATCGCGAGTTATTTGATAATAGGGTCGTCGTGTTTTTAAAATTCGTCGTGCGACAGCCAAAAGTAGTTTTGTAAAACTCGAGCCAGAGATTCGCGCAAGTTAAAGTTAATTTAAATAAAATAAAAAAAAAGGAAAATGAGCAAGTAAACGTAAAAGTCAAGTAAAACAATGCAACATAGAGAATTAACTAAACATTAATAATTGAAAACTAAAAGTATTGTTTTTATTGCGAAAACAGCAAGTTATACAATTGTTATGTAATGCTTTGCTTAGAGCGTCTGCGATGGACCAGTAAGTTATAATATAAGATAATTAAGCTAGAATTTAAACATTTTTTGTCTAGCATGTAATTTAGAAAGTTAGAAGATAAAAAGAAAATAAAAAATTGTTTTAAAAATGAAAATATCAATATTCCTGTAAGTTCGAGAAGCCGATTTAACCCCGTCAAGTCAAATCCGGGGTACCACGGTGAGTACCAATTCTACCTTATTTTTATTGTGCGAAATTAAATTGTAAGAAAATAAACTAGTACGAAAAGCTAAGTTTCAAACATTAAGAAAGATACTCTGTGAAGCATTTTACATTTCAGAACGTAAAAATTCAACTGACACGAAAATTGGAGCTGATCAACACCAATCTTCGACTTAATTTGCCATTATCATGTTAAAACGCTTCAAGAATGTTTCCACAATAATTGTTACTGCTCTGGGGGTGGCGCCTTCTCAGGCGACGTCTCAACTTCCCTCTCTTCGTGTGGACTGTATTCCGGCGCTGGCCGGCCAAACGATTTATTTAATTAGCGTACCGTACTTCCAGAGCAGGACTCTGCTCTCGACGAAAGGTGTTATTGTCTTGCACAGTACGATTCTTGTATTCTCCAAATAAAACACCGCTGCTTAATCTTTATTACTCTGTCTAGTCTCTTTTCAACTCGGAGGTCCCGTGGCAACACCTCGGAGTTCCCTTGACCTCTTTTTTTTTTCTAGGAATTGTTTACCAGGCTGTCGGCAGTTCAAATTCGAACCCCCCTCCTTTATGAATTTAAAATGGGACGTAATGCGTCATTGGCAATGAAAAACATTAATGACACATTTGAGGTTGTAGGGGTAAACGAACGTTGGTTTGGAAAGTTACGTTCGGGAGATTTCAGCCTCGAAAATGAACCGCGTGGGAAGCGGGAAACGTTTGTTGAGGACGATGTTTTAAAAGCAACGGTGGATGCGGACGCAACGAAATCGGTGCAGAAATTGCACAAAGCATGGGAGTATCCCCAATGACATTAAGTCGACACCTTTCTCTCATAGGAAAGAAACTCGATAAGTGGGTATCCCATGAACTGAACTAGTCCCAAAAACGACAGCGCCTGAAAATCTTCGCATCGCTTAGATTAAGAAACCAAACAGAGCCGTTTTTGCATCGGATAGTCACCTGTGATCATTCATTTCATTGGATCACTCTGGGGTTTCAAATGATCTGCCATATCAGAGTCCCTCTTTGATATGGTAAGGCCTGCTTACTGCTCTGATTCGACCCGGTGTCAGAGAGGTGCCGTTATAATACAGCCGGTATACCCCTGGCTGCAAACCACCCAATGGGCACGGTGACGCGTAACACCCTGGATTAGGGGCGGTAGATCTTTGTGTGTTACTCCTCGCTAGCCTGTCTGACTTGGGTGGCCCTACTGGAGGCGTATGCTTCCGTCAGCATAGCCTGAGCGATTCATCGTACTTTAAGCCCCCGCACCACGTCAAGGCTTCTACCAAGCGGGAAGAAAACAAATTCCGCGTATTCGAGAATAAAGTTTTGAGGGGCATCTTTGGAGGTAAATATGACGAGGAGGCAGGACAATGGAGGAGACTCCATAGCCACGAATTGGAAGAGCTATACCGCAAACCTACAATAGTGAGAGTAATCAAGTCGCGAAGATTAAGATGGGCCGGACACGTGGCGCGAATGGGGAACGATAGGACCGTGCATAGAATTTTTGACGGTAGACCAACGGGAAAGAGACCGGCAGGACGGCCGCGACGGAGATGGGAGGACAATGTTAGGTTTGACTTTGAGGAGATCGGATCGAATGGTCAAGCGTGGAAGGAGAGTGCCCAGGACAGGGAACGATGGCGAAGCCGAGTCGGTGAGGTCGTGAACTTCCGGGTTCTTACAGGCCAATAAATAATAATAGTCACCTGTGATGGAAAGTGGATTCTATATGATAACCGTAAAAGACCTGGCCAGTGTTTGGATGGAGCTGAAAAACCAAAACACATCCCCAAACCCGATCTTCACCCAAAAAAGGTTATGATGACAATTTGGTGGACATCGAAAGGACCAACCCACTTTTCATATCTTCAACTAGGAGAAACGATAAACGCTATCAAATATTGTGAGGAAATCAACATATTGCATGCCAAATTGGCTGCCAAGCAATCTGCGTTGGTCAATAGGCACGGCTCGATCCTTCTGCATGACAATGCTAGACATCATACCTTACAAGTAACGGTGCAGTTGGGATTTGAAATTCCTCCGCATCCACCGTGCTCTCCTGACATTTCTCCAACGGACTACCATCCTTTCCGCAATCTGGATTTATTTTGCCGGCAGAAGGTCTTCCAGAACCGAACAGAGGTCATAAGGCTTTGAAGATTTCATTGCTTCAACAAGTCAGCACTTCTACAAAAACGGAATATTTGACCTTGTTTCACTTTGGAAGAATGTCATAGATGCTGTAGGGTTATATATTTTTTTAATTGCGGGTTATAGGCTTACCTCGGTGTCGCGGGTCCTGAATGACCGGATGGGTCCTGATGTGGTTTTTCGGGCCGGGTCCCACAACGAGCTATCGTATTGCCTCCTTCAGGTCTGGATGGAATAAAAGGCGATTCTTTTATTTCAGTTTGAGCGACTTTATTTTTTCCTTTTTCTATAATGTTTTAATTTAACTGTTAATTGGCTTTGGCTTTTGCCTGGATTTCGATTGATATCGAATCCAAAAAAAAAAAAAAAAAAAGGTGGCGAGAGGCCGACAAGGACAAGGACAGATGTGTCCTTCATCCTGTCTCTGGCTTCTGGTCATCTTGGGATAACCAGAATCGCCCACATCCGTGAGGATGTTGGGCTCGGTCTCGAGATATCTGAAAAAGAAAAAGAGGTGGGAGGTAACTAAAGATAGTGTGGACAGGGTTAGTTCAGGTGTTCTCTAACTACTTGGAAGGAGGGATGGTGGAAAAGAAATCGTACAAGACCGGTAGGTATTGAGTGGGGTAGTGAACGCAGATTACGTCTTTGGAGTCCGATATCTGCGTTTTTGTCGGTGTGTGTTTATGTTTGTGCTGACTTGTACTATGCGTGCGTGTGTGCGTGTGTGCGTGTGGTATGTTAGTAGTATAGCCTATGAGATGGGTCCAGGAATCCGCTATTATAGAGGGAGATGTTGTTGGGAAGGGTGCTTTCTTCAGTTTTTTACTGAAGAAGAAATTGTGGTGGTCTAATCCGAAGAGATCGGGAGAGAGAAGGCTTAAGAACGCAAGACTCCCGTACAAGTAGGGGGCTTAGGGCTTTTGGATCTTTATCTGGTTTACTCTCCCGTCCACAGGGCGAGGAATATCTGAAGTGTAGATATTAAATAAGATGGGGCCTAGAATGGAGCCCTGTGGTATCTCCTGCTGCTACGCCGATGTGCCCCCGCCTTATATAGGCCCGCAGCCGTCCTCTCGTTCGCTCGTTTCCTGGGTGCTGCTGTCCTTGGTGACTTCCTGGAATTGGCGCGGAGCTGATCGTTGTTTTCCAGGAACTTGTGTGCTGGTATTTGCCTTTCCTGGGAATTCGTGTCGACCTGATGCATCGCCAACAATAATGTTCAGTGAGGAAGTCAACTTATATGTCAACGCCCATCTTAACAAAAAAATTATGTTAGTTTCGGTGTTAGAACAATGCCGGGCAGAAGCAGCAATGCCTTATCCATATTCGTAAAGTCATTGTGTGGGCTCCAGTATAACAGAACACGTTCCGTTACAGAGCGGGAAAACTGTGGAACTCACTTACCGCGCAAGTGTTCCCGGAACGTTACAACCTGCAACTGTTTAAAAAGAACTGCAACTGTTATTTGGTAGCATCGCGGGGCGCCGTGTCGTCGCTTTGGGTCGCCTCTCCCGAGAGAAGTGTAATAGACAAAAAAGTTCAAGACTTGGTTTCAACAGTGAGATGTTCCGTAGAAACCTCATATCACGAAGAGACAACATCGAATAGCGCTCCGGAAATCGGATCTTACTCCAAATAATTACTTTCTGCGGGGCATGCCTAAAATCAGGAGTCTATGAAGATCCAACAACGATAGACCGATTATAACAAAATATTATATGGGAAATTATTCCAAGAACAACTCATCAGCGTGATTTGAAAATTTGCGAACTTGCCTTAAACAATCTCAACAAGGCTACTTGAACAACATAATTTTTTTCTTAATTAAATCCTTTTTTGTAGTTTCTAAAAATATAAATAAAACATTTTTAAGTTTCATAGAGTTTTGTTATTGTATATTAAAACTAGGAATTGAGTTAAAGCCCAACATGTGCATGGTCTTTTAAACTATGTGGATGAGGCTTATTCGTTTTTCTGAGGAAACTCACTGATACGCACCTCTTGGCAATCAAGAGAAAACTAATGAGATTTTACGAAAAGGTTAAGATCACATTCCACATGTTCCGCAAGACGTTTTATAACATCCTGTTGTGACGCATCTTGTAGAACATGTTGTGAAACGTCTTGTGGGAAGTGTGAAATATATAGAATGTATGGAACAGGTGGAACGTAGTACGGATCGTCCGAATGGCGCTGTAGATCGCGCGGATCGTATTGTGGAACACGTCGAACCTATTGTGAATTGTATGCAAACCGCTGTAGAACATGTGTATCATACTGTGGGACTTGTTGAACATGTTATAGGATGTGTGGAATCAAAGACGGAGCGTATGGAATATCATTTAGGACACGATATGAGATATAATATTTAACTTTTTGTGTAAACTCATTAACAGACGTATTTAGAACTTGAAAGAAAAAACATCACTCACATTTCGCCCCCGGAAGAAGTGAGACTGTTTTTATAATTCGTGCTGATATAAAATATTATTAAACACTCATACAAACAAAAACACAACCGCGTTCGTCCCGCCTCGCGATGGAAAATCTAAATTGAAATTTATGGGGGAAACGACAGAAAGATGTGCTACTGGAAGGTGGTTTTAGTCGGTAAAAATCCGGCATACACCTGGATCGGTTCAGACGTATCTTTTGAAGATTTCCACCTCCCCATAGAAAACGAAAAAAAAACCGAACCCTGTACCCAATGATTTCCAAGAAAAGTTCTGCCGTACATCGTTTTATTAAGCACTATAATAACCACACTGAATTTTAGTTTTAAATCTTAGATTGGGAATTTAAAATAATCTCTTAACAATTTAAAATAATCTCTTAACAATGTTCAATGGAAAATAATAACCACAAAAGTCTCGAGTAAGTTAAAGTTTCTAAAAAAAAGTACAAAGGTTAAAATCTCAGGGTGCTAACCCCAGAGTTATGATCCGCATTTAAAAACAAAAAAGAACTCGACGACACTAACAACAGGCGAGCAAACACGCGTGGCAAATAGAGCACAGTTATCGAAAAAAAAACAACAACCGCCAGCTCTGTCGGCATTATCTAAGCTGCATCAATTATACTTCAAATTTACGCGTTTTTCCAGATTTTTGTTACCCCGCTTTCAGGGCAAACAACTTTCACTTAAAATAATTCATTTAAGGTACGGACAGGGAAAGAACAAAAAGAAATTCTAATGGCCGTACCTGTCTCACCTGCTGAGTCTGCTGTCTCGCCGTACACCCCGTTGCCCATTACAAAAGTTGTGTGCTCGTCAAGACATTTCGTTTCTTTAATTTAATCAAATAAGCGATTTTATTAGCAGACAAATCGGCAGATCAAAGCTATTTACTTGAAGGCGCAAACACATACTTGAAATTATTAATTATAGAAGACCTTCAGTTGTTAACTGCCAAAAACTCTTAGGATTTTAAGTTTGATCTTGATCCGCGTCGGTTTGTAAGTTGTTAATTTTAAATTATTAGGCGACGGAGTTTGACACACATGAAAAAATACCCAAAATGTCTTCTGTTTAGATCGTTTAACTAGTAAGAGAATAGCAAGCCAATAAAACAAATTCGAAGAACCATATCAGTGAAAAAACTCGCGGTGAATTGCCACAACGCCTATTTTACCTTATCAAAGGAATTTCACTCGTCGGGAGGATTAGCGTCGTGCCAGCGAAATGCAAACATCTTCGCCAGTGGAGTGGTTTCTGGTGCTTCCAACACACCTAACCTGTGTTCTCAACTTGATTTTGGAATGCGCTATGATTCATCATCGCCGTGTTTGGTAGATTTTTACGTCTTATTTGAATGTCCTGTGCTTCCCTATACTCCTTCTCTAACATCTCCCTTCCGCTCAGGTGTTATTGGATACTTTGCGGCGCACACCAAAATACACAATAAATTCGAACACAAGAATTTTATTCTTTTACAAAAAACAAAAGAAATCCAAAGAAACTGGGAAAAGAGAAAAGGGACTTACAAGAAAGATGAATAGCGACCCAAAAAAGGATTCGGAGAATACCAATCCTAAGTGAAGGACAGCAAAAGACCATTGACCATCGACGGTCCGTGTGGTCAATAAAGCATAGAGAACCTCTCCTTCTTCTGCATCGCCATTATAACTGTTGCTTTCGTCGTTAACTGATCCTCATGCCCAGCAGGATTTGACCAAAAGATTGGAAACGCACAGCTCGCATATCAGACCAATACTCGACAGACATAAAGGTACCCGTCCAAGTCATGGACGGAGAATACCGCTGCCCCTTGGTGTCGGCATTTCCATTATGTTTAAGTGACTACGTAGTACCTGGAGTCCTGCTCCAACCGTGCTGGCTGCACCTAATCTTTCATTTGTTGCCGTGTGTGCGTGTTTGCCGCTCACTGATTTTCCTGAATACACCTAATGAAGTGCAGGAATCTGTGCATCCATGAAGATGGTTAGTGGGCTTCAGTTGCTTGGCAGAATAGTTTTCAGGTAAATCATGCAGACGGGGAAGAGACGAAGTGGTATGTAGAAATGTGAGAACGATATAACCGCTTGAGTATTGAGGGTCGGGATATAGTTTGGGGCTTCAGTGAAAATGCGTGCTTTTCGAGATTTCAATTGCAGTGAAGATGAGTGGGACTGATAATTTCCAGACGTCGAAAATTTGATGTTCCTAGTAATTTGCATAAAAGATAAAGGCATCCAAGTTGAGATATTTATAAGCAATGGGATGCGAATCACAAGAGGGTATAAATAGCCGTTCACGAATGAACTGTCATTGACTTTTATTGTGTATTTTTAAAATAGTATTATAATACTACTTAATATAAAATAAATAATGTAATGCTGGAGATTGGAGGTTTAAGTCGACATTGTTCAAGCACACTACTCAGAAAACTGATATTCTCGATATAATAGAATGGCCATTTTGGAAAATGTGAAACGCTAATATAACCATGGAATTAGAAGTGGTTGTCCCAAGTAATTATGGCAAGTAGTTACATAACTTCTCCTCTAACAGCATTACGTGGGTTGCCTTTTATATTTCGGGATTAGAGAACAAAAACAAATATTGATCATCGAAAATCACTTTATTGTTTTTCAAAATATTCCCCATGAAGATCTATACACTTTTGCATGCGTTTGAACCAATTGTCGAAACACGTTTGCCACTCTGATTGAGGTATCTCCAACACATGCATTCTGAATGCAGCAACCGCTTCTTCAGGTGTCGAAAAACGTTCACCTCTCAGTTTGTTTTTTACGTACGGGAATAAAAAGAAGTCATTCGGTGCCAAGTCAGGACTATACGGCGGATGACCCATCAAATCGATGTTTTGGGTGCTCAAAAATGCAGTTGTCGCAGCCGATGTGTGGGAGCTCGCATTGTCGTGGTGAAGAGTGATCCGTCTTCGGCGGTTGGTTTTCCTGATTTCTTGGAAGGCAACTGGCAAACAAATGGTTGTGTACCACTCAGAATTGACTGTTCTGCGTTATTCTAGTGGTACGGTTGCGGCATGTCCAGTTTTTCCGAAAAAACAGGCGACCATTTGCTTGGAAGTGCTTCGTGCGCGAACAGCTTTTGTTGGATTTGGCTCATCTTGAAACACCCAGACAGTCGACTGCTGTTTACTTTCGGGTTCATACGCGTAAATCCACCATTCATCACCTGTCACGATGTCATAGACGTGTTTCGAAGCACCGCGACCGTATTTTTTGAGCGTTTCTTTCGACCAATTGACACGAGCCCTTTTTTGGGCGATTGACAAATTGTGTGGGATCCAACGCGAACAAATTTTTCCCACTAACGCCTAAGGTTGCCCCAATCTCACGATAGGTCACATGACGGTCTTCCAATATCAGTTCGCGCACAGCATCAATGGTTTTCGGAACAACAACTGATTTTGGACGACCTTCACGAAATTCATCTTGGAGTGAACTACGACCACGATTGAATTCACCATACCATCGATAAACACTGGTCCTTGATGGAGCTTCATCGCCAAAAATTGAATTAAGTTCATCCATGCACTGTTGCTGAGTTAATCCACGCCGAAAGTTGTAAAAAATAATCGCACGAAAATCTTGACGATTTAATTCCATTTTTGGGCCGAGATGAATCTTTTAAGTTACTGTAAACAACACAAATAGCGCTCGTATGTCAAAACGTTCTGAGTGTGTATAACCTCAAAAATGTCCAACTTTACGACAGAACTGTCATTTGCCGGATTGCAACACTAGGGTTGCCAAATCCCGAAACATAAGAGGCAACCCTCGTACAAAGTGTGAAACATCCGAAAATGAACATTTCGTAAATTTTTGTAAATTTATTAAATACTAATGTTACCAACCGGGAAGTGTCCGCGGTTGAACCTATGAACAAGTGATTCAAAAAACTTCTCTTTTTTCAAAGAAGTAGTTGTAAAGTACAATAAGAAGTTCAGCAAAACTGTAGACAATATATTATCATCATTATCGTCATCCGGGATCTGGACTTGGCCTTATTTAGCAGGTCTCAAGGCTTGTTAAATTTTCCATAATAATTTATTTTTACAGGCAAGGTTATTAGCGTTGCGCCAAACAATATATTATGTATAGTAAATATACTATAATCCGCAAAACTGAATATTTTGTTACCCGTTGATGCTAATAAATCATTAACGTGAAGTAAAAATAAGGTTGGAGCCAAAATATAACCCTGTGGCACGCCGGAATTAATAGAATACTCGAAGACACCTCGTCCACAACAGTAATGTTATCGCCCAGTAATTTTTTGGGTGACACTTTTTTCCCTTCTTTGGGATTAGCTGAATTCGAGTCGCTTTCCGCCAGGCAGGATAGGTCCTCTGTACATAAGATAAGGGCAAGAGTTTGCTAAAAACCAGCGACAGCTGTGGATCACAATCTTTAAGGACTATTGCTGGTATTCCACTCGGGCCATTTGCTTTCTTACAGTCTAGTCTAGTTAGACCAAAATCGTGTTCGAGTGAAGATTTCCAACGCTTTCTGTTGGCGCAGTTTAGGCGCAATAAATCCAAGTTTTGGCGCCGATTAATTCATCATCAACAACATCGACACTACAACCGGGATCCGGTCTTGTCCCTGTTTAACATGTCTAAGGCTTGTTAAATTTTCCATAATAATTTGTTTCTCCGGGCAAGGTTATTAGCCTTGGGCCAGCCGATTAATTACTCTCGATGAAACTTAGATACACCATTATACGCTCGAAACAAAAATACAGTTAAAACAGCGGACTGCAAAGGGGGAAACGGCTCAAAAAAAGCAAAAAACATCGACTCACTCAAACGACTGTCAAATAAAAACTACCCGTCAAAAATGGCTGAATTTTGATGAGTAACTGTCAAAAGATGCGCAACTACATTCACATTTTATTGACGACTTCCGCTATGTTCACGTTGAGGTCGGAAACTTTTCAGCCCATCCTCGTAAATATACCAACAAGTCAAAAAGATATAAAGTCGAAAGGCACCAATTGATAACAGTAGGCTCGTCAAATTTAGCTTAGAGTGTCCGCAGGGGACCAGTGAGTTAGGATATGATATAAATATGCCAGAATTTCTGCATTTTTTGTCTAGCAATTAAGTTAAATATAAGAGAAAAGAAAAAATGTATATAGAATGTTAAAAAAAATAAAAAAAATTGGTTGTCTCAAGGGTCGCCAAAGATATGTGAAGGCTACGTCAAAGGTACTTCAAGGGTACCCCAAAGATATCCCAATTGTATCCCCAACATGTTCTAAGGGTATCTCAAATTTGGGATTTGTCCCAAAGTTCTCCCAGGAGTACATGGAAATTTGGTACACGTCCCAAAGTTGACCCTAGGATGTCCCAATGATACTATAGCGTTTGAAATAATACTGAAGAAGAACGTGTGATTCGAACTGACGCTATGACAGTTTGAATCACCAAAAATTTTTACCTTGGCGTTACCCATCAGGCTACTGGCCGATTTCAGAATTTGATTTTTAAACTCGACTATACTCCACTGATGTGAATTATTTTTGTTATCGCTGCGGTATACGGCTCTGGTGTATTTTCTTATCCGATTTTTTTCGTTCGGTGCTCTTCACTATTTTGCTTGTGAATTGTGTGTGTATCGGTTAGAGTTGCCACAATACCGCAAATATGTTGGGAATATGCCTCAAAACATGTCCCACAAGATGTCCCATAACATAACCCACCGCGTGCTCTGTAACATAGGGGACATGATAAAGGATATAAATGTCACAGTTTTCGTGAAATATTGTTAGTTGTCTCTTGATTGCCGTGGCATGCACATCACTGACAACTTGTAAGAAAAATGCTATTGTGACCGAATAAGGCAGGGGGTGGGCAGGGGGGGGGGGGCAGGGCAGGAGAGAACAGTACAGGACAGAAGAAGGCAGAAGGGGACAAGGCAGAATGGGCCAAGATAGGAGAGGACAGACTTTGTAGCCTCTTTAATCAGACAGATATAGCTATCGCCCGCCAAACCCCAACCTGTGGTGTGGTTATGTTCCACCACAGCATTTTAATTTGAGGATTTTTTTTTATTTGCGCTATGGGATTGGTAATGGACCGACTTCAGTTGCATGCCGGGTTCTTTCCGTTTTCACTTATCCGGCAGTGCCACCCACTCCCATAAGAATATTCCTGTTTGTTCCTCCGGGAATCGTTTCCCTGCATTTATTCCGTGGCCCGGTCGACTTATTCCGTCTTCTAAATAGTGATGAATTTCCATTTATTTTTTGAACTTAACGTTAGCTCTTATATTGCACGCATATACTGTCCCATTTAATGGGATTAAGATGTGTTTCACGGCTTCTGCACATCTCTTGGCAGGTTGGTATTATGGGTCTTCTTTCTTGTTGGATTTGTGCAGATATTGTCTAAAATACCCGTGTCCCCTCGACCGAAGCATGTGAAAATCTGTTTCGCCGTGTAGATTATTCCTTTATTCTTTGATATTTGATGTCATTTATAAGGTCTATATTTCTATGATAGCTGTGTCTCATCTCAGTTGCCATTGCTCTAGCCTAAAGTCCTTTTTCTAAAATCTAGTTCATATTTCATTTTTAACAAACTTGACTCAAATTAGAAAACATCCAAACTAATCTCTTGATTCCAGTTAATTAATGTATTATTAATATTAAACAAATATTATGGCGCAATTGGCGCAAGGCTAATAACCTTGCCCGGAAAAACAAATTATTATGGACAATTTAACAAGTCTCGGGTAAGGACCGGATTCTGGTGGAGAGACTTGCTAAATAAGGCCAAGACCGGATCCCGGTTGTAGTGCCGATGATGATGATGAATATTATACAAAAAAAGATCCGTATTTAACTCTTTACATTAATACTTCCGTAAAAACAATATTCTTAATAAGATTTTTTTTTTGCCAAAAAACTTTGAATCTCTTTCCTAGTTCTACTATTACATCTAGATCGCGATATAACGGGTTTTCCAATAGGGACTTGACAACTTTGAATTTAATTTGTGAACGCGCCCTTTCACTAATCATCGAACTGTCGCTGTCAATTTATTCAGTAAACTAAACATTTTCATGGTTAAGTATATGAGCGAACAACGTCTGCAAATTATAAAAATTTACTACCCAAATAAAATTGTCAATACTCTATTGGAAAAACCATTATACAGTTGACCATGTATAAATATGGTATATTCCATTTTGTTTAGACCATGTGGAAATATGGCATCTTTCCTCTGAAGAACTGGACTGGGTGGCGTTCTTTTCCGTTAAAGAATACAAGTACGAGTACAATGTTTACCTTAGAAGTGCAGGTCAATATTTCCGTATAAGGGCTGGGACGAGGGCGCTGTACATGATGCGAAATATTCCTACGTTAAGGAATGCGATTCTAATTTTCCCCATGCGTATTTCCTTATACGTATTTCAAAATAATTATTGTGGAAACAAATAATTTGTATCAGAAATACTTGGTCTCAGAACTCACATGTTTCCTTCAACAAAAACTAAAATTCCACTTAAAATAGTTGTAATCTTTCTTTGAATGTACAATACACACAACAAACATCACTGTTTAAACGAATATCCTAAAAGATCGCATTTGCGTACTTGCCCCCTTAGCCATTTCAAGAGCTTTATCCAAAAAAGCGAAATTCCTCGAGCGATCATTGCACCCGACAAGCATCACTTCATTGCCCCACTGCACCACCGGTAAACAGGACCAGGAGTCCAAAATCAAATAGAAACACCGACCACCAGTAATATAGCTAAGTCATAGCCCAAAGCGACAAGTCAAATGAAAGGTGAAAACAAAAACAAAACTACATCCAAGAAGAGTCGAAGAATCGCTCGAAAAGAAAGATTTTTGCTTTCAGAATAGGTACACAAGGACAACAAGAAGAATCCTCCACATCACCCTGGTATGTTTGTGGTCGTTGCTTTGCCGTTTACCTTACAAAATAAGGCGAACACTCTTATCTGGTTTATGATCTCACCTGGTCCTTCTGGCTGATCCAATATTCTACATACGACCATATGACGTTCATACCAGCACTCCAGAAATAAAATATCGCTTTCCCTTCGATACATTCCGCGGTCGGTGGTAGCGCTATGCTCCGGCTACTTTGTTTTCCACTCGATCATGATCAGCCTCGTCCTTGTACCTTGTTCGTATGCCATGCACTTCGAAGTCGAGTTTAAACCTCTCTGATTCCTCTCAACTACCCTTTCGGCATTCTACTGATTTCGTTTATTTTTGCTTGTCTGGTAGGCGTTGAGTGTCACTTGGATCATGCCTCCCCTTCCCTTAGCGAGGCTCACATGAAACTCATACTAGCATTCGGAATTAGCATGGTTTGAAATTGTTCCAATCCAAAAACGAAGGCGGTGCCTGTATTTAATGAAGCATCCCAAGCGCGATGTATCGTATTCCACACACCGTATACCTTTATGAAGGTGCCTACCCAGCCCTTGGTTGTCGTTTTCCGAAGGCGATAAATAAATAACAAATAAAAAAAAGCGGAGATGAAGAAAACAACACAAACCAACAAAACGCGAGATAGCACGAGGGATACCCAAAACCCAGGACCAGACCCAGTAAAAAGAACACCTTTGAATGATGTTCAGGTGTTTGTTCATCTCTTTGGCATTCTTGTGGCACATTCTTGCTCGAGCATCCTCAGACTTCTACATAAAAGAGGGGAGCTACTTCTGAACGTGCATCTACTGTATATGAGGACATGACCGCCAGTTCAGCAGCGAACTTGATTTCCAGTTGCGTTACAAACCCAGAAGTCGGGCAGGTTTCCCAATGGCAATTATCGGTTCCTACTTGGAATGTTATACTTCTCGAGTTCCGATTGTGAAACTTTCTGGTTAGGCAGGAGGCCTGAAGAGTGAAAGTGGTTTGAACGACAACCACAATGTATTAAGACATCAAACAGGGAGTAACCTTTTTAAGAACTCGGGTCAGCCAACTAATATCACTTAGTCACTACAGTCTTGGGAACCACGTGGAATTGTGAAATTAAACCCAAAGACGTCATTTTTACTTGTTTATAGTTTTTTTGAAATAAATGTCAATACCCTAACTCATTGTCATGCCATCTTTTCTCACTTCGAGTTACAGTTAAGCGAACCTACAGTGATTGTTTGATTGATTTTTTAATTGATGTGACTATTAACAGAACTTGGATGTAGCAGCCACATTGTCTCTATTCTCTCCCCGCAAAGTCATTAAGCCAGTGAACGTACTTTCTTTGGAAAACTGTGCAGAAAGGATTTGTCAATCGTATTTAAATTTTTTCCTACAAGCGCTCGCACAAAGGGTGATATAGATATACCATTGAAAATCAAGGAAAGGAGAGAGCGGAAGAAGAGGGAGGAGATAAAGAAACACATGATCGGGCAGCGCATTGCACATTCGTGTCGTTCGACTAGGGAACAAGTCTCAATGGTTAATCTTTAAAGTTAACTTTCAACGTGAACTAATACGCATTGCCAAGAAAAAAAATGGAAAGAAAATGTTGCAGCTATCTTCTAATGGTACGCGGAGGATTGTGGGAAGAACAGGGAACGATGACGAGATCGGGTTGATGAGGTATGAACTTTCGGGGGGGGGGGGGGGGGGGGGGTCCATAGAGTTGACTTCCTTCCCTTCGATCGGACTCGCCCTCCTAGGAGGACCATAAGGTGACGAGACGACCGATCCTCCCAAGAGTGGACCATAGAATTTTTACATGGAATTTTCCCTTCGGTCTGGCTCGTACTCCTAGCAAAACCTTAGAGTGACGAGGCGGCCGATCCTTTCAACGACGCAAGAGCGGACCCATAGAATTCTTGCATGGAGCGAAGTCCCTCCCCTTTGTTCGGGCTCGTAGTCCTAGGAAAATCATAGAGTGACGAGGCTACCGATCCCTACCACGACGCAAAAGCGGACCGACGCAGAACCTGAAAAGTAGAATGGAGTGCAGCCGAGCGGCTTCCTCGAAACAATAAAATCCGTGTCTTTGGGTTTAGCAAATCCAAGGTGAAGCTATGTGGGGGGCGAAGTATGTTGCGCCGGCGTACGGTGCTGATTCACCACTAATTCATCACTAATCGAAAGTTCCGCCGCAGCAAAAGTGTCCACCGAAGACATACGACAAGAAAACAAAACTTCACAACACAGGAAACAAGTTAAGTGAAACACAGGAGAATAAGATGAAACGCTGATCGTTTTGTAAGTTCCTTTATTTGAATCATGGTTTTTTTATTGTACACTAAAGATCGTTCCACTGGGTTATTTCTAATTAACTGTTATTTAGTTGGATGGTGATTCAATTGGTTTTTATTTTTTACTTGAAATTTACACATTAAAGATTAACTTAATTAATCGACTATTGTATGCTGGCGAATATAGTTCGTTACAATCTTAAACAGGTATCCTTGTTAATATTTTACACGGAGCCACTTATTAACATGCTCTTCCTTAACAACACTAGGCGCGACTTCAGAGATCAACTGGTAGATACGTTAAATTATACGTTAAATAATACGTTAAATTGGGTTGCACCGTTTCAAGGATTTACTTGTTTCGCGAACGTCCAACTCCGACTCGTTAAAAAGGGAAATATTAGTGCGCATCTCCGCAGCGCTATAGAAAGCGGGAGTGAACGCTGATGAAAATGGACTGAACGATGTTCATTCGTTGTCCAAGGGAAATTTGGGTGCATTCGCTTTCACTGTGGTGATAACCGGATCTCATAGAGGAGATCGTCATGGTACACATGTATATGTGTACTTCGGTTCTTTTCATGGGTCGAAGCTATGATAACAAATCTGAAACACCAAGAAGGGGCATAATGTGCATCTAGGAGATGTGTGTTCGTTGAAACAAACAAATCGAATTTCGTGGGATGCTAATGGGTTTGTGTTTGATTATGCATCGAGGTCATGAGGGGTGGATTCAGGGCTTTTACAATACAAAGGGAAAAGCGACCTATGCATCGTTCGATAATGAGGGTCAGCTGGAAAAATAGCAGCCACGCATTAAATGAAAACTGCGTTTAAGATACCACAAACGATATGTATTGTTTATGGTATTCCCAGGAAGCCTATGGAGGAACAGCGTTCTTTGTTTGCACATGGTGCGAGTTAGGGAAATTGGCTTCAGCGTCGATTGCGTTTATTAAATGCAGCTGCTTGGGTATTTTATTGCTGGAAGAAAAAAGTCGCCGGCCAATGTGTACGTTAAGAGATTTATCATACGCATGGTGATGCTGAAAAAATAGACGGCGCAATGTTTATGGTCCCTGGGGAAGGTTACATAGTATGTAATCCAAATCCTTTGTTATTAGCAATTCGTCTAGGGGAATCCGCAGGTGCCAAATTGGTTTGGAATTCCTGATAAGTTGAGCAAGAAATCTTACGGGGAATTGTATGCGAAGGGATGCATGAAAGGTAAGTTTTCTTTTACAGAGAATTTTGGGTTAAAGATTGATCTATTTGATGCGTGAAGCATTTAAGATGCTAATGCGATTGCATTAGTGAAGTTATGAGATTGGGTGGAAGTTATGGGTTTTTTTTAGATAAGTGGGCCGTGGGGTTTGGCGGAACTGCCAAAGCTCCACTACCGGGCTACGCTGGGTCAACCAACCAAGCCCTCGCAGAAATCGCCTTAGGGAGACTTACTGAGTTACCCCGCATGTGGAGCAAGTAGGACTCAAATTAAAAAAAAGAAAGTGGCGGGAGGCCGATTTAAACGAGACAAGTGTTATACTGGCGCGCCGTGCTTCTCTGTGATCGAGGGAAGAGCGCAGCATGCGTAGTTGTTTGATATGAAATACTGTTTATTTTTAAATAACTTTATTTAAATTAAGAATACCGTTAATTTCTAGCTCCTTGGACGTGTTTTGTCAAATGTGAAATAATGATCCGAATGATCTGAATGCGATTGAATAAAAGATTTAAATGATCTCTGGTAGTTGTTTGAAATAAAATACTGTTTATTTTTAAATAACTTTATTTAAATTAAGAATACCGTTAATTTCTAGCGCCTTGGACGTGTTTTGTCAAATGTGAAATAATGATCCGAATGATCTGAATGCGATTGAATAAAAGATTTAAATGATCTCTGGTTGAAGGATCATGGTTGAATGGATAGAATATGATGGGATATGTATGTAGGGAGGGATATTAATAGTAGAGCTTTCTCGGGCACTACACAAGGACAAATGTTCCCTCCATCTTGTCTCCGGCTTCTGGTCATATTGCGGCAACCAGAATCAGTCATGCCCGTGAGTGTGGATGTTGGGCTCGGTCTCAAGATATCTGAAAACTAAAAAGGCGATGGATGGGGGTGGGAGGGGGGGGGGCACGTATCATCATCATCATCGGCACTACAACCGGGATCCGGTCTTGGCCTTATTTAGCAAGTCTCTCCACCGGTATCCGGTCCTTATCCGAGATTTGTTAAATTGTCCATAATAACTCGTTTTTCCGGGCAAGGTTATTAGCCTCGCGCCAACCTTTCTCGGGATGTCGCTGCATGCATTGAGTCACTACTTGGCGGGTGCCAAAGTAGCTAGCCAGGAGTGTCGCGTGGAGACTGCATGCCAACTTCGATTGAACAGGGACAAGGATCGTCCTGGCCTTCGCCGGGTTGAGAGCAAAGACTTTACCCTGTGTGTTCGCTTCCATCCCCATAGGATAGTGTCTATATCATCACATCGGCACTACAACCGGTCTTGGGTAGTGTCTACACACAGGGTTAATTCAAAGGTGTCTAACTACTTGGATGGAGGAATGGTGGGATAGAAATCATATAAGACCAGTATGGCTTGAGTATGGTACCGAACCCAGATTACACCTTTGGCGTCTGATAATCTGGGCTTTGGTTGGAGTTTGTGCGTGCATTTGTGCTGTCTTGAAGTGTGCGTGCGTGAATGTAGGTGTCAGCAGTAGACCCTATGGAATGGGTCCAGGAATCCTCTATTATAGAGGGGAAAGCTGTTGGGAGGGGTGATTTCTGCAGTGTTGTACTGAAGAAGAAATTGTCGCGGTCGAAACCGCGGAGATCGCAGGAAGGAAGGGCCAAGAACGCAAAACTCCCATACAAGTAGCTTCTCGCTGTTCTGAGTGCTTTCGAGGTACTTGTATGCTAATTGTAGGAGATGCTCTTCGATAGGAGCAATGGAGACACCTTCGTGTAGGTGAAAGTTGGGGTTATGCCGACCGTCAGGCCTTCTAGAGTGGTTGATGCATCTTCTGAGGAATTTTCTTTCGAAAACTCGAAGTCTTTCCATCTGGGCCGAAGACATACACGACCTTATAGGAAAGACGTACGATATTCCAGATCGGATTAGCTGCTTATAGCAGAGAAATTTGACTTTGGTGTCAACTTTGTTGCCCCATTTCAAAATGTTGTGCAGTTTCTTAGACCGGCCGAGGGCCCTTTGAAGATTGTGGGTCACATGTTTGATGAAATTCATTTTTTGGGTATAAATGACCCCAAGATATTTCAGCCTGTCCTGTTTGTCTAATCGTAGTATCTCCTTTTTGTATTCGAATATTCTGTGAATATCGAGAAGTAGGTTGGAACTATTTACTGCTCAGAATTATGGCTACTGCTTTGGAAGGATTAAGCCGAATTTTCCATTGACTGTAATACTGATACAGTTCGTTCAGGTGGCGGTTGAGTCGATTTGTTGCGAGTTTAGGGCTTTTATATGACGTGTACAGTATGGCGTCATCCACATCACATAACAGGCTTACTCTCCCGTCCACAGAGCGATAAATATATGTGGTGTAGATATTAAATAGGATGGGGCCTAGAATGGAGTCCTGTGGTAACGCCTGTGGCGGCGTTGATAGTTGGGGATAGCTTTCCATTCACTCGAACTTGAAAGGTTCTGTTTTGAATGAAGTGGTAGATGATACTACACAGTGTTCTACTGAGACCAGTGTTCAATAATTAAGCACTAAACATTCGACCCTCGCCGTGTTAAAAGCTTTTTCAATGTCCAGGCTCACCGCAATGATGGGTTCCTCATTGAAGAGGCGCACGCGGACGTGGTTTTGAAATACGTTAAGAGCCATAATGGTGCTATCCTAATTGGGAATCAGTTATTAGGTTCCCGCCACTGATAAAGTTATTTAGCTTCTCGTATATCAATTTTTCATATATTTTGCTGATGCAACTGAGGAGCGAAATGATGCGAACGCTTGAGAAGTGAAACGTTGGTTTCCCAGCTTTTCCTATTGGACAAACAATAGCATGCTTCCAAGCTTGGGGAAAGAACCCCATGTTGTAAGCGTGGATGAACAGAAGGGAGATTTTTATAAAGAATAAAGTAGAAAGCCTTCGTAACGGTGGTTCGACATGTTGTCGATAGCATGTGAGTTCTTAGAGTTTCGAGATTTAACTAGGTTCTGTAAGGTATTTGGTGTGACGAAACTGTGATCATTATCACGTGTGTTATCGAAGTATGCACTGTTAGCTGAGTTGAAGACAACTATTGGCTCGTTAAAGTTGTCTAATTTATTGTGAACCTGTGAAGTAATGTGTGCATTAGTATTCGGGTCGCCATCCTCGAGAGTGAGCCTGTGATTATTTTCAAAGGTTTCTCCGACGATGTTTGCTTTATTGATGACATTATTGAAAACAACACCGTTGTGCATGATTGGACCAGTGATACGAGAAGTGCCGCACATCTTTTTAACGTTTTTGTAAGCGTTCTGGTCCATCTGAATACCCCTCAGTTTTTCTTCCAATTGTCGGGTACGATTGTTTTGGATTCCCTGCTTTATCAGTGTACCAATATTGTGAACAATAGATCCCAATAATGGTTCCCTTTGCGTTAAGCGGTGATGATATCTCATTCAGCAGAGCTTTTTTCGCTCCCGGATGAGACAAAGGGTGAAACCGTCATGGGGAATCTGATAAGTCTTTTCAAGTTTGTACTTCGGGACATGAGTCTCCGAAGTTTCAACTAGAATCTCATGTAGTCGAGCTGCAGCGTTATTTATCTCAACCGTCGTTAGTTTCCTGTCAGTGGGTAGAGGGAGTTTGTGGAGTTTTCCATTCAATGTGACATTGAAGTCGTCCCAATTTGTGCCCCCATAATCGGGTATGTATCTGATATGAGCCCTGGATGTTCGATAGCTGCGAATGAACGTGTTCACGGCGTTGTGGTCAGATACACCCACCAATACTTGGGGAGAAATGATTTGAGGAAGTAAGTCTTTGGACACAAAAATTAATGTCCAGAATTGAGTTAGCTCGCATACCGTGCGACTGTAAGTGAGAGCATGAGCATTTTCGATGTACCGTTGGCACAATTTTGTGCCATTCGGGCAGGGAACAGAGTTGTTCCAGTGGGGATGTCTAAAGGTAAAATCGCCGCCTATGATGAAGGGTGTATGCCCCGAAAACCTTATTAATTTGGGGCGGTATCTTCGGGATTAATGGGTTGGTTTCATGTGGGGGGATACGGAGTATATTATTCACTCTCCCATTATTCGCCAGAAGCTGTTCCACAGCGGAGACCCGTGGGGACGAAGTCGCGACGCCGCACGGGCGAGAGTTCTACCTCGTCCCCACAACTTCCTCTAAATGTTCCGACCAGTTCAGCCGAGGGAAAAGCACAAACACCGGACCAAAAGATAGATTAGGTAAACACATCTAGGAACGCCGAAGGCACTGCCACACAGAAAATTAAAAACACGAATTGAAAGGTGATCACCGACTTTTTATTGCTTTACATTGAACTTAATATAAAATTGACTTGATTTTTTTTATAATTGTTAACAAGGTGACAACACTACTTCTTCACACGACTTCGAGTATTTTCGCGTCCTCGGCGCGTGGCGAGGAGCGCAAGCGGCAACGACCATGGCTGTCGGGGGATGGAATTTGACTCCCCGATATTCAATCGTTATCCTGGTGAAATTTGGGTTTTTCACTTTTACGGTGGTGATAACCGGATCTCATAGAGGAGATCGTCATTGTACACATGTATATGTGTACGTCGGTTCTTTTCATGGGCCGAAGCCATGATAACGAATCTGAAACAATAAAAAGGGCATAAGTGCATTAACGAAATACGATTCAGGTAAAGCAAATAAAACTGAACTCGTCGGATGCTAATGGGATCTTTGTATACATGTGCATCGCGGCTAAACAAAAAGACGACGATACGATGTGGAAATGTGCTAATGGGTTTTAGTTAGGTTACTGGGAATTGGTGTCAACGTCTATGATGTTAATTACATGCAGCTGCGTTGGACCATTTATCGTTGGTTAAAGTGGTCGCCAGTCAATGTGTATATTTGGTGATTTATTGAGAACCGGAGTACGTGGAAGTTCCAGGTACGCATCGTTCTACTCTCTAGTGGAGCATGGGACATCGTCAGCGGAGAAAAGGAATTACCAGAGGAAAACATAACCGAAGCTCATCGAACAGCACGTGTCTCTTGGACAAAACTGGACACTTTTGGACAGCGTACTATCGCCACATCAGTCGACGAGGAACCGCTACTTCACATCATCAACTGCACGACTTCCAAGGAAATGTGGGACAAACTTTCATCTGTTTATGTTTATTCACATGCTACTTCAACAATGGTACAGCGTTCAGAAAGACCCAGCTCACAACATTGTTACACACGTTGCCAAGTTGGAAAACCTTGCACATCGATTGAAGGTCATGGGTGAGAAAATTTCTGATCAGCAGATAATCACAAAAATTTTAATGACTCTTCCCTCCACCTTCAAACATTTCATCAGTGCATGGGAATCAACACAGCCCGATAAGAGAAATCTTACCAACCTCATTTCCAGACTCTCAGTCGAAGAATCCAGGCTAGAGCCTGCAAATGCAAGCGACAACGTGGCTTTTATAGCTGGGAAGTCACGACAAAAGAACTTCGAGCAGAAATCCTCAAAATCCTGTTATTATTGCAAGAAGCCGGGCCATTGGAAGCAAGACTGTTTCAAGAGAAAAGCAGCTAATGAGAGAAAGGCAGAAAGGGAGGGCCACTCAAACAGGAAAAACGACGCGCTGATCAGTGCTTTGACGCTCGGTTCGGAAAACCTGGATTGTTCCAGCATCTGGTACCTCGACTCTGGTGCTACGGACCACATGTCTCATCGGCGCGAATGGTTTTCAAATTTCGTCCATTTTCAGCAGCCAAAATCTGTTCGAGTTGGTGATGGCAAAACGATCGCACGACATCGAGGTTGAAGTTTTCGACGGAAAAATCTGGAAGCTGAAATACCTGAGTGACGTCCTCCATGTTGCAGATCTAGGCTTCAATCATTTCTCCCTAGGAGCAGCCCTTGACAAAGTCATGTCTCAAAAATCAGACAGCAAGACTTGCCATCTATTGAAAGATGGAAATATCGTTGCAGTGGGAGAAAGATTTGATCAACTTTTCGAGATGAAATTTAGAATCGTGGCGAATGAGCACCAGGCAAACGTCGTCGTCAAACAAGAAACACTCCTCACCTGGCACAAAAGGTTAGCTCATCAGAATTTCGAGCAGGTTAGAAGGATTTTGAAGAAGATGAACTTACCCTTTACGGACGACAAAGTCAAATGTGACGACTGTAACCTCGGCAAGATGCACCGGCTCCCTTTTCCAAAAAGTACCTCAAAAACCGAACGAGCTGGTGAGCTTGTTCATGCTGATTTGTACGGCCAATGCCTGACACATCAATAGGAGGCGCTCGTTATTTTTTGCTGATCAAGGACGACTTCAGCCGCTGGAGAACTTTGTTTTTCATCAAGGCGAAGTCGGAAACAGCCCAGTGTCTGAAGAAATTCCTTCTCCAAGCAGAAAAACACCTGGACAAAGGCATCAAGGTCATCAGGACTGACAACGGTTTAGAATTTGCCAACAGGGACGTGGAGAAAATCACCAGTGATCTCGGTGTGATACACCAAACAACGGTTCCCTACACACCAGAGCAAAACGGGTCAGCAGAACGCGAGAACAGGACAATTGTTGAGTCGGCCAGGACTATTCTTCATGCAGGAGAATTCCCAAAGAAGCTATGGGCAGAGGCAACCCTCTACGCAGCCTACACCTTGAACAGTACTGGAACCAGCAGCAAAAATGGAGCAACACCTTGCGACCTCTGGCTGGGAAAGAAACCAGACCTTGCCTCACTCAGGTCTTTTGGTGAGGAAGTTTTCGTTCACATCCCCAAGGAAAAGAGAAAGAAATGGGATGTCAAACCCAAAAAGGGCATATTTGTAGGTTACGACGAAACGACGAAAGAGTATCGAGTCTGGTTTCCTACTGAAAACAAGGTAAACACCTTTCGAGATGTGAAATTCACTGGACAAAGATTTTCAGCAGACAAGTCAAGCAATGAGCCAGCAACAATGACCTTGAGTGTTCCTCGAGTTGCTGAAATTGACGAGGAGCCAGAGATCGTGAACTTGGTGAACGGTGGTAAACATTCTGGAAGTGAAGCTGAAGAACCCTTGTATGCGCTAACGGATGATGAAGAGCCACTTGAAGAACCTGTACCACTGCAAAACTACAACCTGAGAAACAGGAACCAAATTCGCCAACCGGTTCGGTATCCTTCTGTTTTGATTTCAGTGACTGGCCAACTTGATCCTGAAAGCTACGATGACGCCATCAAATCCGAGGACTCTGAAAAATGGAAAGCAGCCATGGATGAGGAGATCAATTCGCTGCAGAAGAATCACACTTGGTTTCTGGTGGAACCACCACCAGATCAGAGGGTGATTGACAATCGATGGTGTTACAAGGTGAAACAATTCCCTGATGGTAGCATCCAGCGATACAAGGCCGGGCTTGTTGCCAGAGGCTTCTGTCAAACTCCTGGTGTCGATTATAATGAGACTTTTAGTCCCGTATCCCGATTTGATTCCATTCGCCTCATTCTATCCTTTGCAGCCTCCCAAAATCTTTCCCTCAAACAGTTCGACGTTAAAACAGCTTTTCTCTATGGAAAGCTGGAAGAAGTCATCTACATGAGGCAGCCAAAAGGCTATGAAGATGGTACCAGCCGAGTGTGCAAACTCATCCGAAGTTTGTATGGACTCAAGCAGGCGTCGAGATGCTGGTACAAACATCTCACGAAGTTCCTGGCCAAATCTGGACTACGTCCAACCAGAGCTGATTACTGTGTCTTCACCAACGGAGATCCTGAGAATCAGTTAATGCTGGCAATTCACATCGACGACGGATTGATTGCTGCAAAACATGAGAAAATGATTGAGGAACTAATAAACCAACTTCGCCAGGACTTCGATATTACCTTTGGAAATTTGAGCACTTACCTTGGACTACAGGTTGAACGGATGACAGATGGTTCAATTCTTCTCCACCGGGAGGCCTACTGCAAGAGAATTCTGCAGCGCTTCAATGTGGAGCACGCAAATGCTGTTGCAATTCCGGCAGACCATCATCATCAAATGAGTGCAGAAACGCACAAAAATGGTGACATGGAGGCGCCAGAATTTCCATATCGACAAGCCGTGGGAAGCCCTATGTATCTCTCCGTAGGTAGCCGACCAGACACCACCTTTGCAGTCAACAGTGCCAGTCAGCATCTTGAGAACCCGAAGAAAATCCACTGGAGTGCGGTAAAGAGGATACTCAAGTACCTGAAAGGTACAAGGGGGTATGGTCTTTATTTTCCAGCCGAGCAGACAAACAAACTCCAGGCCTACAGTGACGCAGACTATGCAGGAGATGTCGAGACCCGAAAATCAACGTCTGGCGTTGTTCTGAGGTTTGGAGAGTCAACCGTGTCATGGAGTTCCAGCAAGCAGAAGACGGTGGCACTTTCTACCACTGAGGCAGAATATGTCGCTGCAACTCAAGCTGTGAAGGACGTCACCTGGATGAAGAGACTCATCGAGGACCTCAACCTGTGCCAAGATCTGGAGAGCACCCTCCTCATCGACAACATGAGCGCCATCAAGCTCATCAAAAACCCCGAGTTCCACAAAAGGAGCAAACATATTGACGTGAAATATCACTTCATACGCGACAGTTTCGAGAACAAAATCTTTGCTTTAGAGCATGTCGCCTCCAAAAACCAGCAAGCAGGTTTGATGACCAAGCCCCTGACGAGAGCATTTTTCGAGGAACAAAGAAGGATGCTCAACATACAAGATGCCAAGGGTCTACAAAAACTCCACTAGAGGAACTAAAACGTTACCACACACAACAACTCAAACAATATTTTATCACGCAATTCACAACACAGTCAGAAAACATCGTAACGGTGAAATCAATTTGAAGTTAACTTTTTAGTGGGAGTGTTAAACAAATTAAAAAATTGAATTCAAATTGTACACACTCAAAGCTAAACTATCACACTCATGAAAACACTCACTCTTCTCATTGCATTCAGGCCCTTAAGGCACACAACTGTCATCCACACCAAGAAACGCCAAACTCACATTTTTCAACTTTCACTTCCTTCTTCTTAGCATCCAGCTTTCGTGCCGTTCGGACGTGTATCTTCACAAAATATATATCCTCAATTTAAACAACAATCCCGTTTTGTTTTTATTGTTCACCCTGCCTGCTCAATAGAAACTATTGATATCTTTCTTTTTATATTTGAATCTATTTTGAAATCGTTCAATTTTATTTTATAGTTGATTTAACTTATTTCTTAGGACGATGAAACTATTTTTCTTTTTTCACTTCAAACACCAACAGCACGTGCATCCCTTGTATTTTTCGACTCAATTTCCAAAATTGTTATATATTTGTAAAATACCCGGAGACCAAACCGCACACGTTGATTTCCGAATTACAAGAGAGCTATCCTGTTTCCGGTCTATACATATCCTTTTCTGTTTCGTTCCCCCTCAATGCCGGAACTGTTGTCATTGTGAGGAAACGAAATTAGGGGAACTATTGTTTTGTTCTATAATATTTGGGACTCTTAGGTCGAGCCAAATATTATCTACTGGGATAGGGATCAGTTATTTTTATGGGTGTTATTTTATTTTAAATATTTGTCTATTGCATGGTGGAAATATTCTATTGTACTGTTAAAGTGATGTTTTGGTACTGGGGAAGGATATGCATATTATTATATAAAAGACATTAATTATATAACAAGACATAGTCGAGTTTGGGATAAGATGAGATAGTAATAAGGGATGAGATTAGTCTCTTTTGTGGGGCCAGGAGCACACCGCGGCAGGGGAATCAGGACAAGATCGATGAACATCATCATCACGAAATGCGTTAAAGGAGGAAGGGTACAGTTTCTGATTTTTGGTACTGGAGATAAGATTAGTTTCGGTTAGAGCGTAGATATCAAAAAGAAGAGCATGGATGGATATATTGGGTTTTGGAGCGAAGTCCTCCAACATTATGCCTTAGAAGGGCATAGAGTGGACGATTGATTAGAGGTAAGAAATCATATTCATGTGAATGTATAGTCGGAAAGAGAGTTATAGGGGAATTTGGAGAGGCTAAGAAGAGCACAGAGTGGGCGATACATTTTTGTAAAAAAAACTGCGTTAGAGGTAAGAAATCATATTCATGTGAATGCATTGGCCGGAAACAGAAAGATCCTTTGATAGTTTTTGGGATCATCATCATCTCCGAAATTGCCCCTGCTCACATATGGGGCCAACAATTCTCCTTAAGACCTTCGTCTCGAAGAGTGCCTTCTATTGAGCACCCAGGTCTCGGATCCATACATGACTACTAGTAAGACCATGGTCTTGTACAATAGTAGTTTGGATGTTCTGGATAAATTTCGAGATTTAAAGAGCCTTTATCGACCATAGTAGGCTTTGTTGGATTTGATCAGCCGTCCTCGTATTTCATCTTCCATATTGTTATGGGCTGATACCATTGATCCAAGGTAGTTAAAGGATGGCACTACTTCAAATTCGCCATGTTGAAGAGAAGACAGGCCATACCGTTCCCTTGTCGGAGTACATTAAAGATGTTTATTGGTTTGGACAGCAATCCCGCTATTTTTACTTGACTAGTTACGTTGGTGATGGTCAACCTACAATGTCGTATCAATTTGTTTGGGATGCTGAAAGTAAAGAAACAAATATTGTAAAAAAAAAACGAGAACAAGTAAAAATAAAAATAATCGAATACAAGTATAAACGATCTTTATTTCTTTTGTGTGTGGACTATGTTCGGCGGAACATAGTGAATACCGCTAAAGATGGGTTCCCCCGTGGCCGCACATCAAACAAACACAAAATTGCAAATGAACCCTTTGCTCAATTTTTTTTTTTTCCAGACTAAATATGTCCGATACCACTGATATAAACTAATGTCTTTGGCTGTGGACAACAAAATATATTAGTTAAAAGGGGTCATTCAAACTCAGTGTCAAAGGAGATAACAGTTGGGCCAACATAGGAAAAAACATTTGATTAACCTAGTCCCGGATATAATTTGACAGCATGTATTCTGTTTCTGTAATCCGCAAAATTTCGCTAAGACTTTAATCACTCGACTATAATATTTTCCGAAACCGTCTACAGGCAACTGGCACTCCTCGTAGCGAAAATCTTCGTTCGACAATACCCGACCTTTCTTCCGCTTGTTGGGTTATTATTTTTTGAGGAATTAATTTTAGCTTACCCGGACTCGGGGAGACGGGGTCTTTCTGTTCCGCTGGTCTTCAATGGCAGGAGTGGTCCTTCCGCTTCAGTGCGTTGCGTGCCTTTGGTATCTTCGATGGCTCGCTTCCTTCACCTGAATTCCTTGGTAGTAAGTGACCATCTGGGCTCCTCGATAGTATAGTGGTTAGTATACCCGCCTGTCACGTGGGAGACCGGGTTTCGATTCGCCGTCGGGGAGCCTCTGGCGCACGACTAATGACCTTGCCCGAAAAAAAAACAAATCATTATGGAAAATTTAACAAGCCTCAGGACTTGCTAAATAAGGCCAAGACCGGTTCCCGGCTGTAGTGCCGATGATGATGATGATGAAGTGACCATCTAGTAAGGCAGTGGTGCCAAATGCCCGCAGTTATTAGCGGTGATGAGTGTAACCAGAAATTATTACCGGTGATGAGGGTAACCAGCCTTTAATTCCGGTGGTGAGTGTGACCAGGGGATAGTATTAACTTAAAGACTTGTAATTTTATTTTGACTTTGTTTATTTAATTTTTATTCTACTATACTTGGTCGTACCTCGGATCCTCGGGATTTCGACTCATGATTTGACCATAGGTGCGGCCTCCTGGAAACTTACTGATGGCGAAATAAAAATGGAAATGTTTTCCATGGTCGGAGGTGTGCTTCGGAGACTCCGATGCTAACGCTTGCGCGGAGTCGATCACAGAGATTATTCTTCTCGGGATGGAGATCTACATTCCACATTCCATTAAACGAAGTTCATCTGATAAACCTTGGTTTGATAAAAATTGCGAACAGATTACAGTGGCAAAAAATAGAGTTTTTAAACAATGGCGCTGCTGTCCCACCGATGTTAACAGAACGAATGTTGTTAGGACCAGAAACGGATGCAACCAGGCGATTGATATCGCAAAGAATGCCTGCAACGACAGAGCGACCAATAAACTTCTTAAGTGCCCAACTACTGCGCGTCCTTTCTGGTCAATGCCAAGGGCTGTCAGCAGTAACATCGCTTCCTCCACTTTTCCTCCGTTAGTGACGGGAAGCGGGACATGAGTCGCAGATTCAAAGAATAAAGCTAATGTGTTCGCGAATTCAAACCTCGATGTGGGTCTTTTGGACCCACCTGTGATTGCACCGGTACGGTCTTCCATGCGGGATGTGAGGTTTCGCCCGTGTACTATTCAACGCGTTCTACGGGGAGTGGACTGTAGGAAGGCAACCGGCCCGGATGGAATACCAGCAATGGCCCTTAAAAACTGTGCTCCAGAATTATCACCGATTCTTGGCAGACTCTTTCGCTTATCTTATGAACGAGTCAAGGGCGGTCGCATTGGAAATGTCCAAGGCGTTTGACCGCGTCTGGCATTGGCGTTGGTAGCTTGTTTCCTCTTTTACGAGTGATCGGCCGATTAGTGCACCAACGTCGCACCAACTGAGGTGCGGCCAGATTGACTCTCTGAATCGGGATCTGGATAAGGTCCTACAGTGAGGAAAGGCCAATCCCATCGAGTTCAATGCAATGAAGACACATTATACAACATTTACAAAGAAAAGTGGATCATCGTATTGTGGTGGCCATTTTCTTAAGTTAAGCGTTTTCTTTCTGACTTACCTCCGTTGGGGTTGTTGGGTCATTCCCTTTGGGTGATCCTGTGGGTGCCGTTTACCGCTGGAGTGGACGGTGTGAAAAGTGTGCCCTCGCAACTTCGTGCCCCCACGGCTTCCGGACGGGGCACCCGGTTGCCGTAAGGTCCTTGGCAGCGGAGGTGGTCCTTCGGAGTTTCCTGGTCACCGAGTCGATTAATCCGCCAATGGCATCGATTTAGGGGCCGCTATGAATTGTCGGGGAGACGGGGTCTTTCTCTTCCGCTGGTCTTCAATGGCAGAATTGGTCCTTCCGCTTCAGTGCGTTGCGTGCCTTTGATATCTTCGATGGCTCGGTTCCTTCACCTGAATTCCTTGGTAGTAAGTGACCATCTGGGCTCCTCGATAGTATAGTGGTTAGTATACCCGCCTGTCACGCGGGAGACCGGGGTTCGATTCCCCGCCGGGGAGCCTCTGCCGCAAGACTAATGACCTTCCCCGGAAAAAAAAATCATTATGGAAAATTTAACAAGCCCCAGGACTTGCTAAATAAGGCCAAGACCGGTTCCCGGTTGTAGTGCCGATGATGATGATGATGATGATGATGAATTGCCAAAAGGTAAATCCACGCATGGGGAACACAAGCTCCCCATCAACCAAGCATACCGCGAAAATGATTAGTCCAACTTTTGTTTGCAATGGCGGGGCTTCGGCCTCCTAGATTTCGACTGATCCCATAAGGTAGTAAAGGTCAACTGGATTGAAATGACTGCCATAGGTTCGGCCTCTTAAACTTTACTGATCGCGAAAATACAAATGTGCCGCCTTTTTATACTCTGGGTCATCGGGATTTGTCAAATTTTATTTAAAAATTCCAAGAAGCACAAACAAGATTTTGTGTGCTTCAATTGGAATAGTATTCCGGGAAGTTGAAAGGAATTTATTTGAATAAATTCCCGAAGGAGAAACCATGAAATGCCTTTAGAATATTTCATAATTTGCACTTGAATATTTCATAAATGAACTTTCGTTTAAATTTGTCGTGCATATGATTCAATTGGATTGGGATGTGAGGTACTTGGAAATTGAATCAATGTGCGACAAATTAACTTTTGGTTTAACTTGTTGCTCATATGATTCACTATGGGTGTTTGTTGAATCTCGATGCCGCACGAGGAATGTCGTCGGCCGAGATCGTTGCGGATGTTCCGCCGAACGAGGAATGTCGTTGGGGAATTGCGAAGGTGAGCACGTTGATGTTGAGGAAACCAACGTTTCCTGAAACCAAATGGGTTATATTATAAAAGGGAACAGCAATACCTTTGTGGTCGAAATCCGGTCCAGGATCTTCGCTGCAATCTGGTTGAAGTTCCCGCGCTGATGTATTTGTTGGACTTCGTGTTTAAGCAGGAAAGTTAAAGCTTCATTCACTAAATTTGAAGTAAAGCCTGTTACGTCTCCAGCGCCATGCTTCCTCTGTCGAAGGAAGAGCGTGGGGGTTATAATATCTTTTCTTATTTGAAACAATTATAGTTCTTAGTTATTAAATTAATTATAGGTTTTGTTTATTTTTATATTTTATTGAACTCAGCTATCTCAAGCTGAGCTCTAACTTGAACTACTTTTACAATATAAATTTTCCTGTTTTTATAGAACATTTTGTTCCAACTAACTGTGTCGTATAAAATGAACAAAACAATCTAGAAGTCTCTGTGACTTAAAATTTTGAATAAACTTTGAACGAAAATCAAAGTGGATATGTTTTGAAATGAAAAATGTGCTTGTTATGAAAAGGGGCATGTTTTTAAATGTGCTGTAAGTGACTGGATATAGAATATTGTGTCTGTTTATTTATGAATTGTATTAAATGAGAATGTAAGATATGTGAGGATGTAGTTTCAAAGGTTGTGTTAGAAAGGACATGAGATTAGTGTTAAAGCGAATAAGGGTAGTATTCTGGAATACAACAAGCCGATGCGACTGGTGAATGCCTTTAAATGAGTAGAGATAATGTTCGACTGAGTTCTCGATGGAGAACTTTATTTATTTATCACTAAAAGGCCATATGGTGGCGTGCGAAACTTAATTCAATAGAAAGTACAAATCCAATTTTATGCAATTACATTGATCATGTCGGGCACCAAAAACCCAGTATGTGACAGTAAATTGCCAGTCGAGCACCAACAACAGTAAACAAACGTTGAGATGACAGTTTCTCCACTGTCATCGTGTTGCTGGCATGTATGGTGAATATTTGTCGGGGAGAGTACTAGACGATGTACTAGATTCTCCCCGAGCATATAACTATGAATCCGAAACATTCCGCCCGCCTTCGCCAATCAGTGGCGAACCATCTGGCTCCATGGGATGATGTCCCAGAGGCGGGGGTGTGCGGTCCTCTGCTGGTCGTAGTCTGCTGTCCACTTTCACGTGGATGGTCGGTTCTGGGGGGGGGGCGCCCTGGCACTGTCCGCGTGTCCTGGCGGAATGGCAGTCACGGGTCAAGTGCCCCCCGGGGCTGCTGGAGTGCAGCCTCTGTTGATGCACTGAGAGGCGTGCTGGTTCGCTGGGATTCTGTTGATCCCTGGATGCTGCGGAGCCCCGCCCGCCAGGCGGGGCATTGCACGCTCCTATCCCAATTGTGATGTGGTGCCTTGAATCCCTTGGGTGGGCAGGCTGCTGGTTCTTCGGTTGCCTGTCGCCCTTGCGGTGGTTCGGTGGGCGGGGGGCATGTCTGGTAGCTGGGCTACGCAAATGATCGGTGGCTGGTAGTTGCATGGACCTCGTAGGTTGCCCCTGGGGCCGATGCCGACGAGACTTCCTTTTCGTTCGCTGGTGGGAGCTGCGATCGTGAGTCGTAAGTTCGACCAGTTCCTCTGGGTCGGAGTTGTAAATTCGCAACCCACGAGGAATGGCCATGTGATGGCTGGTGACAGTCCTTGTCACCTTTAGGCTGGATGATATGGTGGGTGCTGCGCCTGTTAGCACCCATCCCAATTCAGTGGCCTGCGCGACGAGGCCGGAACGTTGGTCCTTCCTTAGACCTTCGCCGATGATGTTGGGGTAAATGTCTGCCCCAAAGATGATGTCCACCTTGTCGGTGGAGGCGATGTTCGGACCGGCAAGCTCCAGATCCGCTATGAACGAGAGATCCCTCGTCGCTAATTGTGGTGGTGGTTCATACACTGATAGCCCTGACAGGACGAAGGGCCTCAGTGTCCATTGTCTCGAGCCGTGGAGGCGAGAAGTGATGCTGATGGTAGCGTGAGTTCTGGTGGCAAAGTGTGCCCCCAACACCGTAGGTGGAGACGGATGCTGCTTGGCGTCGGAGGTGCAACCTTCGGGCGAGTGATGTTGAAATGAAGGTGCCGCTGGAGCAGGGGTCCAACAGAGCATGGACTTCAATCCTCTGTTGGTTCTCCGACGTCACGAAGACTCTGGCTGTTGGCAGCAACGCGGAATGCTGTGAAGGGGTGCTGATTGTATGTGCGCAGGCCCTTTCATGGCGGTCGATCCGGGGGGCGGATCCTTTGGCTCGTTGCGGCGGTGATGTTGTCCTGTCGATGGCGGTAGTTCGGACATGCAACAAGGTGTGATGTCTCCGCTGGCATCGACGGCACGTCTTGCTGGAGTGGCAGTCGCGTAAGCGGTGGCGACCCAAACAGTTGGTGCACAAGTTTCGTTTTTGTGCGAAGGACTTCCGACGGCCAGTTGTGAGTGATCGGAAGCCCTCGCAAGCGTAGATGGTGTGTGAGGCCCTGCAGAATGTGCAGGGGGCCTGTTGCCTTAGGGGTGCCGGCGGTGTTATGTGTGTCGGGACACGGGGCTGGTCGGTCATTGGGCCGGCTGCTGTTGCTGGAACAGTCGAAGGCGCATTCGTGGAAGGCACTGGCGTTGGTTCTGCCACGGATCTTAAGCGCGCCGTGCCCACTGCTTTATCTGGAAGCGGTGCGAAGTGAACCAGTACCTCTGGGTCGGAGTTGTAAGTTCGCAACCCACGAGGAACGGCCATGTCATCTGGTGCCCCACAACGCGTGCGCGGCATCGGCTTCTGTGGGGGCTTCGGCTGGTCGATCATTGGGACCTGGGGTAGGTTGAGTTTTGGGCAGGTGGCACTCTGGTCGGCGGCCTGCTTACTCTTACCCACTGTTTTGGGGTGCGGTTCCGTTTCCGCTGGCTTGGCGGCGACCGTTGGCGCTGCACTGGGGGCAGCTCGCTGGGGTGGAGGCATTTTGCGCTGTTGGCCATGGTTGGGGAGGCTGAATCGAGTGCGTACTGGGCCTCGAGGTATATTTTTTCGGTCTCGCCAATAAAATCCTCCGCGAAGTACGAGTGTTGTTGATCCTCAGGTGCCGCCATATAGAAAATTTCGTAGTGCCGCGTGGAGAAAACCTCCCATTCGGCGCGGAATGCGCATTTGGTTGCCTCGATCCTCGTGGACTTAGTTGTCCCTTGTCCTGTGCGCTGAGGAAGGTGCCAGAGATGCGTTCCTGTGCCGCGAACTGAGCGGCGATGAGTTCCTCAATCGACAATGGTTGTTGTGTTGGAGCAGATGTCAAAGGCACTTTGGTTTTACCTCTTGTTGTAGAAAATTCGTCTTTCAATTCTTCATCTTCGAGGATGCATGTAGTTCTAACTTTAGTAGACTCAGGTATGTGGTGAAAACCTCTATGATCTCTTCCGACCGAGGAATGTCGTCGGGGAACCGTTGTGTTGTTTTTCCGATGTCCTTGCCAGCATTCGCTGCTGCACTGGGGTTGGCTTCGGTAGATCGTCTTCTTCAGCTTTGCGCTGTTCTGCCTTGGCGAGTCTTCGTCGTTCGGCCAATGCAGCCTTGGTGACTTTCGCCTTGGTGACCGCTGATGCCGGCATTTCGTTTTAGTTCACTTCCTGTTTCTCTTGAACTATTTTCACTGAAACTTCTTCACGGTTGTCGTGTTGTTCGCTGATGCGGTAGTGACAATGGCTTGAGGGTGTGATCTTTTTCACTTCCTTGATCCGCTCTCTCGTTGGTGCTATCAGTGACAATGCGCTTCGAAATAGCTTTGGCAATTGTCGATTTAGTTTCGGTATCTAGTTCTGATGGTGCACTATCTTTATGATTTTCGCAAATGAAATTCGGTTAATTTTGTATCGTTTGATGAAATGCTGTACAATTAAGTGAAATAATTGATCCTATTACGAGCAGAATTGCATAAAGGGGCAAAAATTTCGATAAACTTCACTCCAAACAAATTGCAGTAGATTACGAATACAATAATTTCGTTATGCCATGAAAGACTATTCTCGTTTAACTTTTCGTAAGTCGGTATCACATGCAATTATTTATAAATTTGCACTTTCGTAATTGATCGAACACTTTTATTTTGGAAACTCTTTTACACTTTGTTTTTGAAAACAAATATTCATAATATTATTTTCCACAACTGCGAGGTTTACTTTGACCATTGTTCTCTTCCGCTATTATTGTGTACCCTTTTTTGTTTTTTGTTGCTAAGTACAGGTACACAACTGTATTGTTGGTATTCCTTTGCACGTTCCTTTGATAATTGCAGGAGCTGTCGTTATTGATGTGCCGCGAACTGGGCGGCGATGATGTAAATCCAATAAGCACTGGATCCGATTTGTTATCAAAACTGCTCTTTTTCTGCGTTGTTGAACCTTTATCGGTTTTAAGTTTCACTGCACACTGCACTTGGTTAGACCAGTCGATTGGTTGAAATTGTTTCTTGGAAACTAAGCTTCTGCAGTATTCGATTACGTGTAGAATATTATAATATAATATTTTGCTGCTGCCTATTTTCAGCTTGTTGCTGATGTTGAGCTGCCTTTAGTTTCGATAATTGCAGCATTCGTTGCTATTGCAATTGTTGTTATGCCGCGAACTGAGCGGCGATGAGACAATCCAGAGCACTGGATCCGGCTCGAAGGACCAGATGTTCGTTGAATATCGATGCCGCACGAGGAATGTCGTCGGCCGAGATCGTTGCAGATGTTCCGCCGAACGAGGAATGTCGTTGGGGAATTGCGAAGGTGAGCACGTTGATGTGGAGGAAACCAACGTTGCCTGAAACCAAACGGGTTATATTAAAAAAGGGAACAGCAATACCTTTGTGGTCGAAATCCGGTCCAGGATCTTCGCTGCAATCTGGTTGAAGTTCCCGCGCTGATGTATTTGTTGGACTTTGTGTTTAAGCAGGAAAGTTAAAGCTTCATTCTTGCCTTTAAATGAATAGAGATAATGTTCGACTGAGTTTATTTATTATCACTAAAAGGTCACATGGTGGCGTGCGAAACTTAATTCAATAGAAAGTACAAATCTAATGTTATGCAATAACATTGATCATGTCGAGCACCAAAAACCCAGTATGTGACAGTAAATTGCCAGTCGAGCACCAACAACAGTAAACAAACGTTGAGATGGCAGTTTCTCCACTGTCATCGTGTTGCTGGCATGTATGGTGAATATTTGGCGGGGAGAGTAGATACTAGACGATGTACTAGATTCTCCCCGAGCATATAACTATGAATCCGAAACAATGGGAATTGGATTATGATTATGGGTAATTGGAGAAGGGTAGTGATTCAGGATCACCACACGCTTATCACTTCGAAAGCTTGTTCAAAACCACAGCAGGACGCAACTCGAAATAATTATTTACTTACCTCTCAACATTGACATGAGGAGAGTGTTTCCTGGATACTCCCTGAAGGAGAAATAATGTGGTGGTTCTACGAGACCATTGTAACGAAATAATTCAGGAGATCCATCTCTCTTCTTCTTCTCCAAAAGAGATACATTCACTCTTACTATACATATGCTACATATTTTTTCACTCCTACTCTAACACAAAACTCCAACCAATTCCGTCACATTTACGAAAATTTACAATCCCCAATTTTCCTTTATCAATAATGATATCGACGTTGTGTTTCAATCTTGCACAAAATGTAAATGAATTACTTCTCCGTTTTGTCTCTAACTTTAATACCCTTCTTTTGAATACTGATTTTCTCTGAATATTTGAAAATCTCTAGTAGTATTAGTAGAACTGTCAAATAAGGGCTTCATTTCCAAAACGAAAGCATCCTTAAATCACCTTCGTCTTCCCGAAAACATAAATCACAGCGCACATATCTACAACAAGGACTCGTACGTGACAACAACCGTAGTCCCCTGCTTGTTTGTCTCAAAAGTATACAAAGACCTTAACATGCAGCGTGGGCCTCCTGTTATTACTGCAATTAAGGTTGAATGTCCTGAATGTCAAGTATCCTTAACAGTACACTAAGTGGCGAGTCAGTCCATCAAATTCTCGTATCTTATCGTGTTCCGTTCCTAATTACATCATAAACAAGTTGAGGATATATCTTCACTGCGAAAATGTTTCTTTTGGCTACCCCACAAAATTACCTAGAGTCCCGTAATCCAGTAGAGCTACCGCTCAAGTGAAAGGACATTCGTTTCCAGGTAACGCAATCTCATTAATGAACCAACCAAAAGAAAACTACTGTTGTCAACTCGACACCCCTTTGTTAGGAAAACATTCTTTGCCACTGATTCCTGAGGATGAACTGAAGAACACAACTCCTGCAAAGTACCATTGCCTAGGAAGGTATAACCAGTTATAGGCAAATCTCATTTGTGTTTCTTATTTACGACGGTCACCGGACGTGGAATAGTTCACATTCGTACACACAACGTTAAAACTTTTTTCCAGGAACGACCCTTTTTGATGTCGGTTTGCTTTCCGCAGACGTTCACCCCCAAGAATGTAGCCACAAGATGGTTCAGGAATTTTTTTAAGCTGCCTAAAATACACCTCCGTTGAGAAGTGTGCATAGAGAGCCCAGAGGAGATCAGGAATTAACACAAATAAGCAGAAAGATGAAAGAAGCAAATAGGATAGGTGCAAAGAAAGGAAGAAGAACTCGTCAAGTTAAGGTCAGACCACCTGAGGAATTTCCTTCTCTTGTGCCGAGTGCTACGGGGACACCGACTGTGTTTTCGAGGTAGAATCTTCGAGTCACCTGTTCAGCGCGGCTGTGTACGTGAAATTGACTTGTGTAATTGGATTTTTCTCGTGTGGCTGGGAATTTCGTCGTTGGAATTGAATTGGGAGGCTTGAAGGCGCAGCTATGATGCGCATACTTGGGCGGTGTGTGACAAATTGTTTTCGAATCAACTGGCGGGTAGTTGCAATGTGAAGGTGGAATCTTGTTCCCTAACGCTACAGGCACAATCGATTAACTGGTTCGGCAAGAAATGCAAATCGGTTGTAGCAGACGAACACATTTTTATTTAATTTAGTTGTGGCAGTTATGTTATTTACTATTAAAAAAAGGGTGGGCTGAAAGAAAACCCAGTTTTCGAGTCTTTAAAGGTACGCAAAAAGGTAGTCGACAATTATACACAAGATGAGTGTATAAGGCGCTGTTATTTCTGCCTTTTTTACAATACGCCATCACGAAAGTAATTTATTGACACCGCTAATAGTCAATCCTCAATATCGGTGGGGTATATTAAAAACCATTGAATTTCAAATAAGTGATTATCATCTTTCAAGATTGAAATTAAATAATAAAAATCTACAATAAAACACAAAAACGCTGATTTTTTTTTAATAGTATGATTTTTCTAAATATAGTTAAATACTGTTGATTTCGAAATTTTATTAGCTCTGATTTATAAAGCATTGTAAAACGTGTTTGTTCGATAAAGATTCACGATTAAGACGTCAGGAGACGATGTATTCACTCCTTAGTTAGGATAGATCTAGCAGGTACAACCACGTCCCTTTGTCCAAATAGTCAAAAGCGCTTACCGGAGGTGCATGGGAAGTGTTCCTCAAACGGTAACGTAATTTTGAAAATTTTGCTCCAGGCGAAACGTTGATATATATTTACAAATATACCTTGTGTCCAAATCGAATGTATTTGATTTGAATGGTACTTAACACACTCTTTGTTGTTTGTACGCCTCTCATTACTAGAGACTCTAGCAACGATTAGATATTTGTCGTTTCCGTGAAAACGTAATTGATTGACATTTGTCGACATTAAGCTCCAGATAATTCTTCAGGCACCATAACGAAAACTTGTTAAGGTTTATGGAGAAGGAAAGAATCAAGCGAACAACAAATTGTTTTCAAGACTTTGGTATCGTCAGCGTAAAGGGAGATAGAGGAATGCTTGCTAATCATATCGATGTCGTTATTGTTAGTATGAAAAACGGGACCCAAATGACTGCCCTGAGGCATTCCAGACGTAGCACGAAAAGAATATGAGAGAACAGATCTGAAATTTACTCTGTAGAGTCGATTACTTAGATATGAAGAATTCCACTTTGTTAATATGGGTTCGAGGCCCGAGGAGTTTGGAAAGTTTCAGTTTGTGCAAGATTTTATCAAAGCCTTTACTAAAATCAGTAGTAATACGAGGGTTGCCTTTTATATTTCGGGATTAGAGAACAAAAACAAATATTGATCATCGAAAATCACTTTATTGTTTTTCAAAATATTCCCCATGAAGGAAGATCTATACACTTTTGCATGCGTTTGAACCAATTGTCGAAGCACTTTTGCCACTCTGATTGAGGTATCTCCAACACATGCATTCTGAATGCAGCAACCGCTTCTTCAGGTGTCGAAAAACGTTGACCTCTCAGTTTGTCTTTTACGTACGGGAATAAAAAGAAGTCATTCGGTGCCAAGTCAGGACTATACGGCGGATGACCCATCAAATCGATGTTTTGGGTGCTCAAAAATGCAGTTGTCGCAGCCGATGTGTGAGAGCTCGCATTGTCGTGGTGAAGAGTGATCCGTCTTCGGCGGTTGGTTTTCCTGATTTTTTGGAAGACAACTGGCAAACAAATGGTTGTGTACCACTCAGAATTGACTGTTCTGCGTTGTTCTAGTGGTACGGTTGCGACATGTCCAGTTTTTCCGAAACAACAGGCGACCATTTGCTTGGAAGTGCTTCGTGCGCGAACAACTTTTGTTGGATTTGGCTCATCTTGAAACACCCAGACAGTGGACTGCTGTTCACTTTCGGGCTCGTACGCGTAAATCCACGATTCATCACCTGTCACGATGTCATAGACGTGTTTCGAAGCACCGCGACCGTATTCTTTGAGCATTTCTTTCGACCAATTGACACGAGCCTTTTTTTGGGCGATTGACAAATTGTGTGGGATCCAACGCCAACAAATTTTTTTGACAGTCAAATGTTTATGCAATATTGAATGTATGCTAGTCCCACTAACGCCTAAGGTTGTCTCAATCTCACGATAGGTCACATGACGATCTTCCAATATCAGTTCGCGTACAGCATCAATGGTTTTCGGAACAACAACTGATTTTGGACGACCTTCACGAAATTCATCTTGGAGTGAACTACGACCACGATTGAATTCGCCATACCATCGATAAACACTGGTCCTTGATGGAGCTTCATCGCCAAAAATTGAATTAAGTTCATCCATGCACTGTTGCTGAGTTAATCCTCGCCCAAAGTTGTAAAAAATAATCGCACGAAAATGTTGACGATTTAGTTCCATTTTTGGGCCGAGATGAATCTTTTAAGTTACTGTAAACAACACAAATAGCGCTCGTGTGTCAAAACGTTCTGAGTGCGTATAACCTCAAAAATGTCCAACTTTACGACAGAACTGTCAATTGCCGGATTGCAACACTAGGGTTGCCAAATCCCGAAACATAAGAGGCAACCCTCGTAACGTCGACCTCGTTGCCGCTCTCTAGAGTGTTTGGGAAGTAAATTCAATTCATCTAGCCCCGTGAGTAGGGCGTTAAATTATACTCACAGCTAGGCCGGCTTGTCTTAAGAGGCGACTAAAGGCCGAGTGGTAGCCGGGGTCCCAACGCCCTGTCGCCCGGTGAAATACCACTGTGGCGGTTTCTTCTAACGCCACTACTTATCTCTTCGCCTATATTTCGGAAACATCCCAAAAGCCTACAAAAAAACCCTATCATCATCATCAACGGCACTACAACCGGGAGCCGGTATTGACCTTATTTAGCAAGTCCTGAGCGCAAGGTCATTAGTCTTGCGCCAGAGGCTCCTCGACGAGGAATCCAACCTCGGTCTCCCGCGTGACAGGCGGGTATACTAACCACTATACTATCGAGAAGCCCAAAAAACCCTATACTACAAGTATTTTGACAGGTATAGCTGAGCGGCATTGCTTACCTGGAAAGTGAACATATCAATTTTCCATTCACTGCAATTACATGCAGACATTTCTACTCTTACGAGTTTTCCCCACAAGATGCATGCAATGGATCTTCGAAAAAGCCCTAAGAAAGAAATCTTAATCATATATTACGGCGTCCTTATATGGCGCCAACGATATTTATCCCAAGCATGATTTCCACCAAATGCACCATCTTCTTATGTAGGAGATACGGTCGATCCCTGAGCAACCAATATAACGTGAAATGTATCTAGGCGCACGTATTCCTTGTTCGATACCGCCGCACACGTGCAGAGGATGCTCTTTCTGTCCCTAACCAGCTTAAACATCTCGGTCGCTTAGCCGAGCGACAGAAGACTTGGAAAAACACGTCGGGCGGTACAGTTAATACGAACCAGGGACAACACCAACGAAGCGCAGCTAAAGATACATGATCGTCGGAAATGCTGTGTGCATTAGTCTAGGGAATAAACACCCAATGCCCTCCTAATGCCACATAATGTACAATTGCAACCCTTTTGGTTGCGGTCTTGTTTTCTGTGGTTTCGACCGTCTGCGAACAGGCACAAGTAACCCAAAGTACTGTGCGCAGTTGAATTAATGTAAACACCACCGTACGATGATTTGCCACAGCAGCAGGAATTGCTCGCGTCCCAGAGACGTATCTGTGTGTCCGCGTTTCGTTTGCTAGGGGATGCCCAGCATGGGCGACGGCTGTATGGAATGTGTGCGCATCCTCGTATGGATCGATCGTCGAGGATCGTTGACGGTGTGTCGTGTGGACCGTGGATGCTGGGGAAGTTTTTCGTTCGTGCGATGCTATCGCACGGATGGTTTGGAAACCAGTCTGAGCCCAACAACCATCGGTGGACGAGCGTCAAAAGAAAAATAATTAAAGTTACTTGTCTGACAGAGTTTGAAATCATATGAGCCCTGTGAGTAGGGCGTTAGAATATACTCACAGCTAGGCCGGCTTGTCGTAAGAGGCGACTAAAGGCCGAGTGGTAGCCGGGGTCCCAACGCCTTGTGCGTCCGGTGAAATACCACCCCATCAAGCTATAGGCTCCGTGAAATGGTCGGCAGAAATCCCCGGCCATCTTTCGAAGCTTGGCTGATGGACCGGTTCGAGAAAAGGTTGGTTAGGTGGTAGTCGGTCCCAAGGTGAGATACCACCCCGTCACGCTGTACATTCCGCGATATCGCCGAGAGAATTCTTCGACGGTGTTTCGGATGTGCGGGTGATGGCCCGGACTGACACGGAGATAAGCCATGATGGTACATTCTGATATAAAGAATTCCGGAGGTAAGCTAGTCTCCCATTCGGATCTCCTGGGGGACTATGTCAGGGGGAACATCATGCAGATATCATGATAAATAATGGAACTTTAAGAGGTTCGTCATCGCATAACCGGGCTCGCTCTCGAGGCTATGCCGGTCTGACAAGAGGATTAAGTTTACTTTGTAGTAGCATTATTACAATGCATTTAAATAAAATAATGGCAAATCTTTAATTTTCTAACACAGCACCCAAAAAGTTTTCGGTCTGACACATAGGTGGCACCACTGTTGACGGACCATTCCAATTTGTGGATAGTACCAACCTTCAAACGATACGTGTCAAAATTTCATAACAATCTGACGTTAAGTTCTCAAATTGGGGCTTTACTGAAACACCTTTTTCTATTTGCAAAACAATGGATAAAAAAGAATTTCGTGTGTTGATCAAGCTTTCTTTTTGATGGAAATAAATTTTGTTAAAGCCAAACAGCGACTTGGTAAGACTCACTTCCAGGGAAATCAATTACTATCGATTGGTATACTGAATTAAAACGTTGTCGGACAAATACTGAACGTTCTGGTCACCAAAAATCGACAAAGCTATTTTAGACAATTGCAAACTAAAGTGGCGTGAAATAACTGACACTTTTAAAATATCATAAAGTACTGTGCTTAGAATTTTACCCGAAAATTTGAGTATGCGCAAGTTGCTTTCAAGGTGGGTGCTGCGTTTGCTCATACCGGATCAAAGACGGTCGACGATGAAAACGATGGTCGAATTGAATGAATTACACTTCGGATTGCTTCCCCACTCGCCGTATTCTCCAGATCTGGGCGCCAACTAATTTTGGCTTTTACAGATCTCAAAAAGACGCCTCAGGCAAATATTTTTTGATGAAATTAGGAAGAGATTTACTAAACTGAGGCGTATTTTGAGAGCAGAAAAATCGTTCTCCCAAAATGCCGCCGAAAATTAAAGGAGTCTTGGAATGAGTGTATTACTTTTGAAAGAGAGTACGTTGATGAATAAATCTGAATTTTTGGGAAAAATGGATTTTCTTGCTTAGAAACGTATTAAGTTGTGTATATAAGTTCGTGTTGCATGTTGTAGAATTTTCATCAGCTTTTAAGCAATGGCGCTTCAATTCCACCGATGTTATGAGAACGAATTTTGTTAGAATCAGAAACGCGTGCAACCAGACGATTGATACTGCGAAGAAAGCTCACAACGACAGGGTGATCAATAAGCTCCTTCGGTGCCCAACTGGTTCGCGCTCCTTCTGGTCAATGGCAAAAGCTGTCAGCGGTAACTTCGCATCCTCCTCGTTCCCTCCGTTGATGACAGACAGCGGGTCGTTAGTCACGAATCCAAAGGATAAAGCTAATGTGTTCGCGAATTTATTTTCCGCGAATTCAAACCTCGATCCCGGCCTTTTGGAGCCACCTGTGATCTCGCCAGTACAGTCTTCCATGCGAGATGTTAGCTTTCGTCCGCGCACTATTCAACGCATTCTATGTGAACTGGACTGTAGGAATGCAACCGGCCCGGACGGAATGCCAGCAATAGTCCTTAAGAACTGTGCTCCAGAACTATCGCCGGTTCTTGGCAGACTCTTCCGCTTATCTTATGCACGGAGGACCTTTCCTGCCTGCTGGAAAATCGCTCGAGTTCAACCAATCCCAAAGACGGGAAAAAAGTGTCTCCCACAAAATTACCGTCCTATAGCATTACTGTCTATTTTATCTAAGGTAATGGAAAAAGTCATCAATACTGAGTTAGTTTAGTATTTGGAGTGCAAAGGACTTCTGGATGATCGTCAATACGGATTCCGTGGCAGGCGGCCCATGGGAGACCTGTGGCGGTTCCGCCAAATCCCACGGTTCCCCTTCCTGAAAAACCCCCATAATCATCGCCCAAGACGCATAAGTCTTCGCCAATGCATTCGCATTCAGCACCTTAAAATGCTTTACGCATTATATAGATCAAATCTATGATCATTAAGTCCCTGTAAAGAAAACTTACCTTCATGCATTCTCTTCGCATACCACTGTTCCTTAAGATTTCTTTATTAGCTTACCAGGAATTTCCAATCAATTTCGGCATCTACGTCTCCAGTCAAAATTCCTTAGATGAATTCCGGTAAAGAAAATAATTCGATTTACATACATTGTAACCTTCATGACAGGGATCATAAATACTGCGCCGTCTATTTTCCCAACGTCGCCAAGTAAATTTCTCTACGTAGACATCGGCCGGTGACCTTTTTCTTCCAGCAATAAAATCCTCTGACTCGCACAATGTGCAAACCAAAGCAAATACGCAGTCCACGTCTCTTGGCATCAATTAAATCCTACTGCATAAACAATTATTATTATTATTTACTGGCCTGTAGGAACCCGGAAGTTCATGACCTCACCGACTCGGCTCCGCCATTGTTCCCTGTCCTGTGCGCTCTCCTTCCACGTTCGATCATTCGATCGGATCCCCTCGAGGTCCAATCTAACATTGTCCTCCCATCTCCGTCGCGACCGTCCTGTCGGTCTCTTCCCCGTTAGTTTACCGTCAAGAATTCTATGCACGGTCCTATCATCGCCCATTCGCGCTACGTGCCCGGCCCATCTTAATCTTCGCGACTTGATCACTCTCACTATTGTAGGTTTGCGGTATAGCTCTTCCAATTCGCGGTTGTGGAGTTTCCTCCATTGTCCTGACTCCTCGTCATATTTACCGCCAACTATACCCCTTAAAACTTTATTCTCGAATACGCGGAATTTGTTCTCTTCCCGTTTTGTGAGAGCCCATGTTACGCATCCGTATAGAGCAACCGGCATGATTATGGTTCTATAGACACAATCTTTATATTACGTGATAACAGTTTGGATTTTAAGAGTTTACTGGCTGCATGCCAACTAGCGTTGCCGGAATGTAGTCTTTTGTTAATTTCCTTTGACATTTCGTTTCTGCTCGTCAGTATCGTTCCCATATATTTAAATTCTTTGACATCTTCAAATATCTTGCCCCTGGCGTTTATATGTGTTCTCTGAGGTCCACCTGCTCTCGTCGTAATCATGTATTTCGTTTTGTCTTCGTTTATTTCTAGGCCCACCTCTTCTGCTGCTTGCATGATGATTTCGGTCGTGTTGTCGTCTTGTACCTTTCTGATAACATACTCGAGGACAAGGTTAAAAAGGCATGGTGAGAGGCCATCCCCTTGTTTTAGTCCGTCCCGGATTTCGAATGGTTCTGAGAGGTGGTTTTCTATTCTAACTCGCCCTTTGTTTTCGTTCATGCAGATTTGAATGAGGGCAGCATATTTTTTCGGGATCCCCAGCTCAACCACAATATGGTAGAGTCTTTGCCTTGCGACTGAGTCGTAGGCTTTTTTGAAGTCCACGAACAGTTGGTGAACCGTCTCTCCGTATTCCCACTTCTTTTCCAGAAGTTACCTTATTGTGAACATCTGGTCGCTTGTTGACCGGTTCCGACGGAATCCGCATTGGTAGTCTCCCAATATTTCTTTGCGTATGGTGTGATTCTTGCCAGTATGACATTTGTTAATATTTTGTAGGTGATTGGGAGCAATGATATTCCTCTGTAATTTTCGCAGTCAGATCTGTCGCCTTTTTTGAAAATGGGGATGACTATTGAGGTTTTCCAATCTTCCGGAATGACTTCCTTGTCCCATATTATTTTAACCAGTTGGTTGATCTTTCGAGCGGTTGCCCCACCTCCATGCTTCACAAGCTCTGCCGGTATGCAATCGACTCCGGGAGCCTTGTTGATTTTCAATCGATTTATCGCATCTACAACTTCGTCGAAAGAGGGCTCTGGGATCTGGGGCTCGGCTGTATGTACGTCTGCTGCGTTTATTTGTGGTTGATGGGTGCGCACATTGAGCAGATTTTCAAAGTACTGCTTCCATCTTGTCACGATATTGTTTGTTTCTGTCACCAGACAGCCGTTTGTGTCTCGGATTATTTTGGCTCTCCCTCGGTAACCATTTCTAATTGAATTTATGCCGGCATACATACCTCTGCTGTTCTTTGCTCTGGCATTTTCTATGATTTTTTCAATCCGAGTCTTTTCCCATTCGCGTTTTTTGCGTTTGAAAAGTCTAGTTGTTTCTTTCCGAATTGTCGCGAATCTTACTGCGTTGACTTCATCATATGCTTCTAAGTGGATCATTCTGAGGCGTTTACGTTCTTCGATCTTTGCCCTGCACTCATCGTCAAACCAAGGCTTGGACTTAGTTGTTTTCTTAAAGCCTAATACCTCCTGGGCTGTTTGTTTGATTGTGTCTTTGATCGATACCCATTTAGTGTCCACACTATTGGCTTCCTCTTCCTCACTACTGTCATTCTCTAGGATGCTAAATCTATTCGTTAGTTCGTCTTGATATTCCGCCCTTTTACGTAGGTCTTTTAGTTTATCAATCTCGAACTTTTTGCTCGTCCCCCGTGACTGTCCATGTGGGTTTGCTGCAAGCCGACTTCTAATTTTGCCCATCACTAGAAGGTGATCGAAGTCGCAATCTGCTCCTCTATATGATCTTACGTCAAGGATGTTCGAGTGGTATCTTTTGTCTATGAGGAAGTGGTCTATTTGGTTACGCGTTACGTCGTCGGGTGATATCCATGTGGCTTTATGGATTTGCTTGTGCTTGAATATCGTGCTTTTCACTACCAGATCGTTTGAGGCTGTGAACGTGATAATTCGAATACCATTATCATTTGAAACGTCATGTAGGCTTTCTTTACCTATTGTTGGTTGGAAGATATCTTCCTTTCCAATTTTCGCATTGAGGTCGCCGGGGAGGATTTTAACATCGAATGATGAGATCCCATCAAATACCTCCTCTAGGGTCTCGTAGAATGTGTCCTTCGTTTCTTCGTCGGTAGATTCTTTTGGGGCGTGTACGTTTATAAATACATTATTGTACCATGGGCCCTGTATTTTTAGCACCGACATTTGGTCATTAATGAATTGCACATCTTTTACATGGGGCGTAATCTTCTTGCTTATGATGAAACCAGTTCCGAGGTTATGTGTATCGGTACCTCCACACACCAGTGTAAACCCGCTGGTTTCGATTACTTGATGTGGGAGTCGAACTTCCTGGAGCGCGACGATGTCCATTTTATATTATTTCGCGTTTTCTACGACCGTCTGTATCGCGCCTGGTTTATATAACGTTCGAACATTCCACGTGCCGACGCGTATATCTCGCTTTTTCAGTTTTTCCCTACGTCTTCTTTTTGCCGAGTCGGTGTTTTCTTGATGATTTTTTCCCTTATGGTAGTGTCGGCTCATCACACCTACGCCTACCGGGTTTTTCGTGGGATTGTTTTTTGTATATTGGTTATTCATTTTTGATCCCGCGAGAGTTGTGGTTTCAAATAGTCCGCCACATCAGAGCCCCGTTTTGTTGTGGTAAGGTCTGCTTACTGCTCTGATTCGACCCGGTGTCAGAGAGGCGCCGTTATAAACAGCCGGTATACCCCTGGCTGCAAACCATCCAATAGGCACGGTGACGCGTAACACCCTGGATTAGGGGTGGTAGATCTTGTGTGTTACTCCTCGCTAGCCTGCCTGACATGGGTGACCCTAGTGAAAGCATATGCTTCCGTCAGCCTAGCCTGAGTGATTCATTGTAATTTAAGCCCCCGCACCACGTCAAGGTTTCTACCAAGCGGGGGGCATAAACAATGCAAATAGGAATTCAATACGTACCCTTACTAGCGATTCCATAAACACCATTTCCCAGTAACCTAGCTAAAACGTTGTCTCTTTGTTTAGTCGCGACGCACATGCATCCGACGATTTCGATTTGTTTGCTTTACCGAAATCGTATCCCATGAATGCTCTTTATTCCCTTTCCTTGTTCTAGGTTCGTTTTTCATCCATGAAAGGACCATGCACACATACCACCATCATCAAGATAAGCGAGTGATCTCTGCACGAGATAATTATCGTTGAGTCTAATTCCATCCGTTGACCTCGCTGGTCACACCACTCCCGCTCCTCACCGGCGCAGAGGATGCGTACCTTCCTTAGTCAAAGTGTAATTCCGAGTTAAGTCCAAACTTGCATCGTTAAGTGTTGTCGTTCTCATTAACCTAAGTTTGTTAAAGTTTCAATCCGAACATATTGTCTTTCAAGTTTAAATTATACAAGTGCCCGGCAATTTAGTGAAGTGGCAACAATAGACTAATCTACATTAAAATAATGAAAGTGTAAACTAAGTGCCCGTGCATCATTAGTTTTGTACTCAACTCAAATTAAATTAAAAAAAAAAAACAGTTTGAACTATTAAGCCTTGCGTGTTTTTACTGCTTGTGGATGTCCTTGGTCGAGACTCACCATGTTTTCCTAGCGAGCGGTAGCCTATCGTTGTTCGATCAGCGGAGTGTTGTGGAGTTTCTGTTTGTACTTTTGTCCTGTCGTTGTGTCCGGTGAGCTATTTACAGCGCAATTATGATGGGTGGAGAAGGGAACCCGGTGCAGTACGCCTGCGCACCATACTTCTCACCCCACAGACCTTTTGACACTTATAAGCGATATATGGACATCTGCGATTGAACGGCGTGGTGAGTCAAGGGCGGTCGCATTAGATATCTCCAAAGCTTTTGACCGCGTCTGGCACAGGGCATTGTTGAACAAACTTCGTTCATATGGACTTTCCCAACAGCTTTGCGACTGGACGAGGAGCTTCCTTGAAAATCGATCGATCTGGGTTGTTGTGGACGGTGAGTGTTCGGATCTGTATCCCGTTAATTCGGGGGTGCCCCAAGGTTCTATTTTGGCTCCAACCTTGTTTTTGCTTCACATAAATGATTTGTTGTTGTGATAACAAAGTGTTCAGTTTTGCTGATGATAGTGCGCTGGTTTCCTCCTTTTCGAGTGTTCGGCCGATTGGTGCATCTGCGTCGCACCGGCTAAGATGTGGACAGATTGACTCTCTGAATCAGGAATTAAATAAGGTCCTGCAGTGGGGAAGGGCCAATCTCGTTGACTTCCATGCAACGAAGACACAATATACAACATTCACAAGGAAAAGTGGAACATCGGTTCCGCAGCTGATGATGAATGGCCGGGCCCTCGAGGCTGGGGAAAGTTTGAAATTGCTCGGCGGCACGGTCTATGAGAATGCATCATGACATAAACACGTGTCGAGCATCACCAGGTCAGCTTAAAGAAAGCTGAGCTTTCTTTTTAGAGCCAAGAAATATTTTACTCCGGCCCAACTTCTCCTCCTATATAAATCCCAAATTAGACCCGCGCTTGAATATTGCCCTCATGTCTGGAGCTCGGCTCCTAAACATACCCTCGCAGAGACAGGCGCGAACATCCCTGCATCAGAACTCGTTCCGTTACAGAGCGGGGAAGCTGTGGAACTCCCTTCCCACGCGAGTGTTCCCGGCGCGTTACAACCTACAACTGTCCAAAAAAAAACTGCAAGAGTTATTTGGTGCCATTTCGGAGCGTCCACTCGGCGCTATAGGTTCGCCTCTCCCGAGAGAAGTCTGATAAAAAAAAATAAAAAACTAACTTTGTGGTGGTAGATCTACCAACAAGAAAGCCGTGTTGCCTGGGTACAATTAGGCATTTGCAGTGGAAGCAGAATGCTTCCAAAAACTTTTGGGATGTGGGAAAATTTGGCGATGGGGCGATGGAGAGATCGCCTCTGGGTCTCTCTTTACGCACGGGGGTGATAAACGAGGTTTTCCAGGGAACTACCCTTGAGAGAGCGACCGATTGAAAATAGTCAAAAGAGGGGAAGAGAGAACGGAGAGCATTTTTTAAGGAGTACAGCGGGGAGACCATCCGGCCCGGGGTTGAATTCGTCCTTAAGTTGAGTTAGTTTGTTTTCAATCAATGATGGATCAATAAATTGAGAAAGAAGGGGACCATAGGAGAAATTTGGTAAGTATTTGAAAAATATGAGGTCGAGAACGAAAGAGTCCCCAGTGAAGGATTATTCGAGAAAGGAAGCGAGGGGGTTCGCAATGACGTTGAGGTTAACAAGTTAAATGAAAGGGAGGTGGATAACCATCGGCTGTACGTTTCTATTTCACTATTACTATTTATTGGCCTGTAGGAACCCGGAAGTTCATGACCTCACCGGCTCGACTCCGCCATCATTCCCTGTCTTGTGCACTCTCCTTCCACGCTTGGACATCCGATCCTATCTCCTCCAGGTTAAACCTAACATTGTTCTCCCATCTCCGTCCACCCCATCCTACCGGACTCTTTCCCGTTGGTCTACCATCAAGAAGTCTACGCACGGTCCTATCGTTGCCCGTTCGTGCCACATGTCCGGCTCATCTTAATCTTCGCGACCTGATTACTCTCACTATTGTAGGTTTGTGGTATAGCTCTTCCAATTCGTGGTTGTGGAGTTTCCTCCATTCTCCTGCCTTCTCGTCATATTTACCTCCAAAGATACCCCTTAAAACTTTATTCTCAAATGCGTGGAATTTGTTTTCTTCCCGTTTCGTGAGAGCCCATGTTTCTCATCCGTAGAGAACAATCGGCATGATTATGGTTCTATAGACACGGAGCTTTATGTTACGTGATAGCGGCTTGGATTTCAGCAGTTTACTGAGTGCGTTCCAACTAGCGTGGACGGAATGCAGTCTTTTGTTAATTTCCTTCGATACTTCGTTACTGGCCGTCAGTATCGTTTCCAGATATTGAAATTCTTCTACGTTTTCAAATATCTTGCCCCTGATGTTTAATTGTGCTCCCTGAGGTCCACCTGCTCTCGCCGTAATCATGTCTTTTGTTTTGTTTTCATTTATTTCTAGGCCTACCTCTTCTGCCGCTTGCACGATGATTTCACAGTTTTTACTTACAGTTTCTAGATTATCGCCCAGAACGGAGATGTCATCCGCATATGCGAGCACTTGTGTGACCCCGTTCAAGGATGATCCGGCCATGTTGTCGTCTTGTACCTTTCTGACGACATACTCGAGAACAAGGTTAAAAAGACATGGTGAGAATCCATCCCCCTGTTTTAGTCCGTCGCGGATTTCAAATGGTTCTGAGAGGGGGTTTTATCTTCTAACTCGCCCTTTGTTTTCGTTCATGCAAATTTGAATGAGGGCGGCATATTTTCACGGGATTCCCAACTCAACTACAATATGGTAGAGTCTTTGCCTTGTGAGGCGTAGGCTTTTTTGAAGTCAACGAACAGTTGAACCGTGTTCCCGTATTCCCAATTCTTTTCCAGCAGTTGCGTTATTGTGAACATTTGATCTCTCGTTGACCGCTTCCTACGGAATCCGCACTGATAGTCTCCCAGTATTTCTTCTGCGTAAGGTGTGATTCCCGCCAGTATGACATTTGTTAGTATTTTGTATGTGGTTAGGAGCAATGGTATTCCTCTGCAGTTTTCGCAGTCAGATCTATCGCCTTTTTTGAAAATGGGACGACTATTGAGGTTTTCCATTCTTCCGGAGTGACTTTCTTATCCCATATTGTTTTGATGAGCTGGTGGATCTTTCGAGCGGTTGCCTCCATGCTTCACAAGCTCTGTCGGTATGCAGTCGACTCCGGGAGCTTTGTTGTTTTCCAATAGATTTATTGCGTCTACAACTTCGTTGAAAGAGGGTTCTGGGATCTGAGGCTCGGCTGTATGTACGTCTGGTGGGTTTATTTGTGGTTGATGGGTGCGCACATTGAGCAGGTTTTCAAAGTACTGCTTCCATCTTGTCACCATATTGTTTGTTTCTGTGACCAGACAGCCGTTTGTGTCTCGAATTATTGTGACTCTCCCTCGGTATTCATTTCTAATTGAATTTATGCCGACATACATACACTCCCAATCACTAGGACGAGGCCACAAATTTTGCAATTGATTTACGCTTTTTATACCTGTTGGAAATTTTGTACCCGGAAACATATACTACCTGTGAATAGGTACGTATTTTCCCAAAAGAAATTCATAAAATTAATGCTCGCCCTACACCAATCACATCCTACATCCTTGTTGGGAAAGCCCTTATCGATACGAAGAAGCACATCGTACCCGTCAGAGTACTAAATGCGTCCAAGGAGCCGATCGCAATAAGAAAAGGAGAGGTAATCGCAGAATGTGCACCCGTGTCAATGATAAGCTCAATTTAGACAAGGGGAGGGGACCATTCAATTCAACAGCCCTCTGGTGCATCCTCTGCGGTTAATAAGTTGATGTCCCGGAAAATCGGATTAACAGACAGAGAAAAGGCAAGCGTTAAATCACTCCTGAACGATTTTTCTGATATTTTTGTGACAGGACATGATAAATTCGGACACACTGGTATAGTTAAACATCGCATTGACACGGGTGAGTCAAGACCTATAAGACAGCCACCTCGTCGACTACCGTTGGCCAAACAATCAGAAGTAGGCAACATGATTCGAGAGATGGAAGAGCAAGGAGTCATCGAGAAATCATCGAGCCCATGGGCTTCGCCGTTAGTGCTCGTCAAGAAGAAGGATGGGACAACTAGATTTTGTGTCGACTACCGCCGGTTAAACGACGTTACGAAGAAAGACAGTTACCCACTTCCTCGAATCGACGACACACTAGATACCCTTTCTGGAGCTCAGTGGTTCTCAACATTGGACCTAAAAAGCGGTTACTGGCAAGTGGAAGTGGAGGAGGAGGACAAGGAGAAGACAGCGTTTACTACCGGAAACGGACTTTATCAATTCAACGTGATGCCTTTTGGATTGTGTAATGCCCCAGCAACGTTTGAACGATTAATGGAAAGTGTTCTACGGGGACTTACATGGAAGACGTGTCTTGTGTACTTGGACGATATCATCGTTGTTGGAAGGAATTTACCGGAACACATCAATAATCTGCGCTCCGTCTTCGAACGACTAAGACAGGCCAACTTAAAGCTCAATTCGCAGAAATGTGAACTCTTCCAAAGGAGAGTAAAATTTCTGGGACACATCGTTTCATCTGCAGGAGTTCAAACGGATCCTGACAAGATAGCAGCCGTCCGTGAGTGGCCTACTCCAGAAGACAAGCAGCAGTTGAGGAGCTTTATGGGATTAGCCACATATTACCGACGGTTTGTTAAAGTTTTCGCCAATGTGGCTAAACCCCTACATGAACTAACGAGTAAAGACAAGAAATTCAATTGGACAGAAAAGTGTGAGGCAGCATTCAACACATTGAAGGCCGAGTTATGTAAGACACCAACATTGGCATTCCCAAGAGCGGATTGCCCATTTATATTGGATACTGATGGAAGTAACACAGGAATCGGAGCAGTGTTGTCACAGGAGGTCGATGGTAAAGAGAGAGTTGTCGCATATTATAGTCGGGTTCTATCTAAGCCAGAGAGAAATTACTGCGCAACAAGAAAGGAACTGCTGGCTGTCGTAGAAGCCGTCAAGAATTTCCATAAATACCTCTACGGACGTCGATTCCACCTTCGGACGGATCATGCGGCCCTGAAATGGTTGCTAAATTTTAAGAATCCGGAAGGACAAATAGCTCGATGGATCGAACGACTTCAAACGTACGATTTCCAAATTTCCCACCGTCAAGGGAAGGTGCATAATAACGCTGATGCTCTATCAAGAAGACCATGTAAGCCAGATTGTAAACATTGTCATAGAGCGGAAGAGAAAGAAGAGGCGTACGACCTGCGAAATGTACAAGTAGAAGTACTAGATGGGTGGACGAGTGATGCTATACGCGCAGCTCAACTTCAGTATGAAGATATGTCGCTAATTCTGGAATACAAAGAAAAGAACGAGCGGCCAACTTGGAACAATATTTCCGACAAGAGGGGAACATTTAAGGCATATTGGGCACAATGGAATTCCTTGCTAGTGGAAGATGGTATTCTTAAGTGTAAATGGGAAGCCGCGGACGGAAAATCCCATCGAATGCAGATTCTAGTCCCACCATCAAAAGTGAAAGATGTTCTAACAGAAATGCACGACGGGGGCTCCGGTGGACATTTGGGAGTTAATAAGACACTTTCAAAATTACGATCTCGTTTTTACTGGCTGCACATGAGAGATGACGTCGAGTCTTGGTGTAGGAAGTGCACAACTTGCACTGCGACCAAAGGACCAACAGCAAAACCAAGGAGCGCTATGAAGCAGTACAACGCGGGTGCCCCTTTCGAGCGAATTGCGATTGATATCTCAGGATCATTCCCAAAAACAAACGACAACAACAAATACATGTTAGTTATCATGGATTACTTCAGCAAGTGGGTAGAAGACCTTCCAATTCCAAACCAAGAAGGAACAATCGTCATTGAGCAGCTAATCAATAATTGGATCAGCAGATATGGAGTTCCCTGTGAGCTTCATTCCGATCAAGGCCGAAATTTCGAATCACAGATATTTCAAGACATCTGTGCGGCACTGGGCGTAAGGAAAACCAGGACCACACCCTTACATCCGCAGTCAGACGGAATGGTCGAAAGGTTCAACCGAACAATGAAAGAGTTCTTATCGAAGGTCGTTAGTGATCACCAAAGAGATTGGGACAAATATGTACAAACCTTTCTCATGACCTATAGATCGGCTAATCACGATACGACGGGCCATTCTCCAGCAAAAATTATATTTGGACGGGAGATACGATTACCAACCGATCTGCGATACGGAATACCTCCAGACGCCATAGACAAGGCCGAAGACTACGTAGCCGAATGGAGAAATCGCCTCGATGAGATTCATCATTTGGTTCGAGAGCAAATCAAGGTATCCAGTGACAGGATGAAAACAAGGTACGACGTTCGAGCCAACGCATCCGGATTTAATGCAGGCGATAACGTATGGCTTTATAACCCTCATCGGCAAAAAGGAAGGTCTCCGAAGTTGCAGCAACATTGGGAAGGACCGTATAAGATTCTCACAAGAATTAACGACGTTGTCTATAGGATTCAGCGAAGGCCGAACGCCAAGATGAAAGTGGTACATCGTGACCGACTGGCGACTTTTGTTAACCCAGGAGATCAGTGAACTTAGTTCGGGACGAACTAATCTAGGCAGAGGGTAGTGTGACGCATATGACAATCAGTACTGGAATCTTCGAGAAAGTCCGAAACAAAGTACTAGATCATTTTAGGAAGTACTAGAAAACTGGAATAGAACATTCAAGACTATGGAACGGACGGAAACGATACACCAAATCAGAATGAGGAAAAACGGTATAAATAAGTCGGACGCAGATCGGGAGGAGAGTTATAAGTAAGACAGTGAAGCAAGCGATACGTCTCGAGTGAGAAGTAAGCAGTAAAAGACGCGATAAGTACGGAAGCGATAAGTAAAGAAATCGTTAAGTGTACGGTATAAGTAACGGTTGTATTACGGACTAATAAAGTGTTATATTAATTCAAAATCGATTTAACGGCTCTTATTTATTTTAAAATAATTAATCCAGCGAACCCTAAGCTCGCTACAATACGAATAGATATTGGGAAAGGTGCTAATGGTTGCGATACTTTATACAATGAAAATTGTATATTGTATCTTGGGTCGGTGGCCGAAACGAATTTGCTTCCATTTGTATATGGTGGATAATTCGTGTGGAGGCTAAGCACGAAGTTGTGATTGTTTGTTGGTTGGAAAACAAATCATGGGTGAATCCATTGCAGCTGGATAAATAGCCGTGTTGCTATTATGCTGGTGATGCTAAAGCAATTTAGGTATACGATGGATCGTCGTGTACCGTATCTTGCTGAACGAAAGGGGATCGAATTTGTATGCATGTTTACATGCGAAGGAATTCGGTTTATGACACTAGACGCCAGTGTTTGCTTTTGTCCCTTGGCCAAAAGGCTGCCGAGACCGTGGAATTGCCAGGGGCATGCGGAGTGCACGTGGACAGCGGAATTGCTTGGCATACCAGAGTGTCGGATCGTTTAGGGTTTCATGATTAGTTAGAAAAGAATTCTTATAGGGAATTTGTAAGCGAAAAGATGCATGAAAGGTAAGGTTTCTTTTACAGGGACTTTTAGATTATAAATTTGATCTATTCGTTGCGTGAAGCATTTACAGGTGCTTAATGCGATTGCATTCGCAAAAGCGTATGCAGATTGGGTTGTGGGGATGGGGGTTCTTCAGGTAAGTAGGCAGTGAGGTTTGGCGGAACCGCAACCCCCGCCTCCCTCTCCTAACAGCTGTACAAACAATTCGTGACCTTGGCATTTTATGTCATAGGGAGCTTAACTTCATCCCACATATTGATGACATTATTCTCAGGGCCAACTCTGTCTTTGGTTTGTGGAACGCTGGTCAATAGAATTCTCTAATCCCTACGTTTCCCAATCACTCTACATAGCATTTGTCCGCCCCCTTCTAGAATACGCCTATCAGGTCTGGTCTCCTCACTACTCGTCCCATATTCGTAGGATCGAAGGCTTGCAATGTCGTTTTATGCGTTTTGCCATCCATGGACTGAACTGGGAAAATCGTCGGACTCTCCTCCCATACACAAGCCGTCAATATCTGATAAACCTCAACACACTTGAAGAGCGCAGAATTCATGCCGATATCCTTTTCGACCGCCGTCTCCTCTCAGGCTCAATCAACTGCCCAAGTACGCTCTCCTCCATCACACTACACCACACTAACCCTCGTAACCTGCGAAGTCCTTGTCACTTCTATCTGCCCGCCAACCACACTTCTTGCGGCTCTAATGTAACAATTTCGTGAATGCTGTGCTGGGCGAACTCTTACTGTGATGCGTGCAACCGTTAGGATGAAGGCTGCGTCCAACGATGGGTGATAATGGTGATTCTCGCGAACCACTGTCCTGAGTGTGATGCAATTCAATTACGCCAATGATTGCGTATTTCAATTCGGTTGGTCCTTGCACGAACAAGACAGATGGAAGAAGAAAACGACTCGAGGAATTTATCCTTTAAAGGGATTGAGTTACTTTATTGAACATTCAATAAACATGTTAACAACAACGACAATTCAACTTCTTGTTCCGTTTTACTCGTGATGACGATGCTTACTCCGATGTAACGAGCCCGTTGAAGGTTGGATGCAGACTGACTCATTGGGCATAACTGCCAATTCAAAAAAGGGACGCTATGACGTCATCGATTGTGACAATCGGCCAGCTGGTGCCAGCTGCTGCGTAACTGGTATACACGGCGAATGTACTAGATTTCTCCAGTACATTCCAGCACATTTAATTGCCAATCCGTAACACTTACCCTACCTCCTTCGATTTCAATTCCACCTCTCATCATCATCATCGCCACCACAACCGGGATCCGGTCTTCGCCTTATTTAGCAAGTCTCGGGGCTCGTTACATTTTCCATAATAATTTATTTTTACGGGCAGGGTTATTAGTCTTGCGCCATCAATTTCACCTCTACTGCTCTCAAATATCGGCTCCCCACTTTACCGTCCTAAACAAATATATGACAGTTCTGCCATCACTAAATAAAATAAATGAATTTAAATACACGACAACCTCATTCAGTTAACTTCATAAAAAATATATTTTCCATGTGCACGCAAGCATAAAATTGCCGGTAGATTTACAAGCATCTGTTAGTATCGTTTCATGTAACCCACCATAAAATTATATTTTAACTCCAAATCTTCATCTTCACTCATTTTTCTTACTTGGCACCGGTGATGTATAACAGTTCCCGCTTGAGTTAAGCTTATGCCAGAACCGTTTAGTGACAACCACCAATGTGATGAGCTTTCAATAATTTGACAGTTTGACATGTCAATTTCACTGACATATTTTGCGAAGCCTTTGCACTTACCAGACGTATATTTGCATTCAGTGGGAAGAATATTTCCAATAAGTTGTTTTTTCATATCATATAATAGAAATAAAACCTCTTCAAACATTTACGCTCATAACTTACGCGAAATAAACCGGCGGCCAAATATCCCCGAAAATGCCCAAACGATGACTCTGGGTGAAGAATTTCGCTCTAGCTGGCTGATCGCAACTATCGGAATAATCTTGTTCGGAGTCGGCATAACTATTCTGTTTTGGAATGAGGTGAGACCGAAGCAGATTGATGTGTGGTTGCACCCTTTTTTAATTGTGTATTGAAGGGACGCGCTCTTCATGTAATTCTCTCTCTCGACGAGGTGCTTGAAGCAGCTGTTTCCATTGATGCCAGCGAAGAAGCCGAAAGCACCTATGAGGATCGGATAATTCACATTACCGGCCAAATAGTCATCGGGGAACCACTCACTGAACCCGATTACAATATTCAAGTACTGGCAGTGAAGTTGAAACGCCGAGTTCAGATGTACCAATGGGTAGAGGAGACGTTGTAAGTTTTATGGATTTCCTCTCAATTGTAACCGATGGTGATGGAGCCTTATTGCAGGGAGCAAAATTATGGGGAAGCCGTAGCGACAGTTCAAACTGATACAACAACTTACTACTACACACGCGAGTGGAGGGATAAACTAATCGATTCTAGATCCTTCTACATCCAAACGGGTCATAAGAATCCAAGAAAATTTCCTCTGGAAAGTGAAACCCAAGTTGCTGACGGAGTATTCATTGGCGTATATGAATTAGGAGATGAGGCTAAAGCAAAGTTTGACAATTTTGTGGAACTTACATCGGACAGCAGACCAGATGATTCATCGATCAAAATACACCTGGGCTTTTATTACCATAGCGATGATGTTTTTGATCCAAAAGTTGGCGATATACGACTTTTGTTCTCTTGTGCTGGCATGGAAGGAGAATGGGTAAGTGATTTCACTAAACGAGTAAAATGGTATCAGTGAAAGAAAAGAACGTTTTCCAGTTTACGGTTATCGGTCGACTACACAGGGGTAAACTTGTCCCTTACGTTACCTCGAGGAACATCAAAGTCCTGTTTGTTTATCCCGGGGAGTTGACCATCAACGAGGTATTCAAAATGGAACATCATGCTCAACGATTGACCACTTGGGGCTACCGTTTTGTCGGCTGGATCTGTCTGTTCTTCGGAGCCACGTGCACAGCATCTCTGTTACACATCATAAGTAAGCCAAAGATTTTATAGCAGTGATCTAAATAACGCAGGCGGCTTCTTTCTTTCTTTCAGTGTCACAGGTTTATTATCTGTCGTCCATGGCTCCTGACCCCCGTTATCCAGTTGGAACAAATTTAACACTTTCACTATCTATGGCATTGGTAATAACATCGATTGCATGGGCTATCCACAGACCATGGGTAGGTGCAGGGCTCCTTCTAGCTGCTATGTCACCGTTCTTATATTGCGCGAGGGCAATTAGCCAATATCAAGGACTGAACTAAGCAAATATACCTTAAGACTTGTGAATGCGGTTTCTATATGCTTATTTATTCCTTCTGCCTAACGTCACAGCGTAATTTTGTGATTTTGTTGAAATAATTTATTAATAAACAATGGGAAAATAAATTTAAATTATGACATTGTTTGTCTGGTGTACGTAAAATTTAATAATAAACGGCAAGGTTGTAGGAATTATCTGAGCCAAATTACAGATTTTATTAACGAGTTGCTGTAGTGATCAACCTTTCATAACTAGCTCCAGCATTCAGAATTCAACAGGAATATCTCGTGTCACTATCCAATTAGTAACATTCTACTGCAGAACAAAGTGGTCAGGTGTACCTGAGTGGCACAAACTCATCCCTGAGTGGTAGGTGGGATCACAAAGTCCTGTCGCCAGGTGAAATACCACCCCATCAAGCTATAGGCTCCGTGAAATGATCTGGAGGAATCCCTGGTCATCTTTTGGAGCTTGGCTGATGGAACGGTCAAAAGAAAAGGTTGGTTTAGGTGGTAACTCAGTCCCTAGATGAGATATTTTGGCGGATTTGCTGCCTTTTAGTTGAATGTTGGAGTGCTCCGCCGAACACTATTCACCACAGAGGAAAATACACTCACTAGAGCACGGAGACAGTATACCACCATTAAAACACAGTCCCTGCTATTTATTGTTTATGTTCTTTTTATTCCATCGCTTGTTTCTTTCGTATTTCTTAATTGACTAAGACAGTTTTGATAATTTTGGTTTGGCTCTTTAGCACCATAGTTGTACCGTTCAATATTTCAATTAATTCGAATAATAATGGGACCGTCACGGTTAAACTTCATTCGATGCTCCTTGTGTACTTGCCTCAAAACAGGTTTCTTTTTCGATTTTTAGTCTTAGTTTAGTCGCTGGTACAGTAGAATTTTTTCGTGATGTTGTTGCTTCAGATGTGCGTCCTTTTTGATTTTCCAAATATTTTTGTAGATCCGCAAGATCAATAGTCGTCCCCATTTTCAAAAAAGGCGACAGATCTGACTGCGAAAACTGCAGAGGAATATCATTGCTCCCAACCACATACAAAATACTAACAAATGTCATACTGGCGGGAATCACACCGTACGCAGAAGAAATACTGGGAGACTATCAGTGCGGATTCTGGGCTCCTCGATAGTATAGTGGTTAGTATACCCGCCTGTCACTCGGGAGACCGATTCCACGTCGGGGAGCCCCTGGCGCAAGACTAATGACCTTGCCCAGACAAAATAAATCATTATGGAAAATTTAACAAGCCTCTGGACTTGCTAAATAAGGCCATGATCGGCTCCCGGTTGTAGTGCCGATGATGATGATGCGGATTCTGTAGGAAGCGGTCAACAAGAGATCAAATGTTCACAATAAGGCAACTGCTGGAAAAGAAGTGGGAATACGGGAAGACGGTTCGACTGTTCGTTGACTTCAAAAAAGCCTACGTCTCACAAGGCAAAGAATCTACCATATTGTAGTTGAGTTGGGAATCCCGTAAAAATATGCCGCCCTCATTCAAATTTGCATGAACGAAAACAATGGGCGAGTTAGAAGAGAAAACCACCTCTCAGAATCATTTGAAATCCGCGACGGACTAAAACAGGGGGATGGATTCTCACCATGTCTTTTTAACCTTGTTCTCGAGTATGTCGTCAGAAAGGTACAAGACGACAACATGGCCGGATCATCCTTGAACGGGGTCACACAAGTGCTCGCATATGCGGATGACATCTCCGTTCTGGGCGATAATCTAGAAACTCTAAGTAAAAACTGTGAAATCATTGTGCAAGCGGCAGAAGAGGTGGACCTAGAAATAAATGAAAACAAAACAAAAGACATGATTACGGCGAGAGCAGGTAGACCTCAGGGAGCACAATTAAACATCAGGAGCAAGATATTTGAAAAAGTAAAAGAATTTCAATATCTGGAAATGATACTGGCGGCCAGTAACGAAGTATCGAAGGAAATTAACAAAAGACTGCATTCCGTCCACGCTAGTTGGCACGCACTCAGTAAACTGCTGAAATCCAAGCCGCTATCACGTAACATAAAGCTCCGTGTCTATAGAACCATAATCATGCCGATTGTTCTATACGGATGAGAAACATGGGCTCTCACAAAACCGGAAGAAAACAAATTCCACGCATTCGAGAATAAAGTTTTAAGGGGTATCTTTGGAGGTAAATATGACGAGGAGGCAGGAGAATGGAGGAAACTCCACAACCACGAACTGGAAGAGCTATACCACAAACCTACAGTAGTGAGAGTAATCAGGTCGCGAAGATTAAGATGAGCCGGACATGTGGCACGAACGGGCAATGATAGGACCGTGCGTAGACTTCTTGACGGTAGACCAACGGGAAAGAATCCGGCAGGACGGGCGCGACGGAGATGGGAGTGTTACGTGCGTCCGCCACCCCATCAATTAATCATTTTGTAATTTTAATATAATTTGTTTTAAGGTGGTATGATGGTAAAGTGGTGGGGGAGTTGCACGATCCAGAGGTGAGTTTTCGAACACGCCCCGATTCGGGTGTGGATCGTGCAGTTCTTCGAGTTCGAATTCGGTTTTCGAAGTGGACGTGAATGGGGAGCGAGAGAGAGAAAGGGTGAATGTGCTTCTTGATGTACGGTGTTTTTGATTTTCCGTTTTGGATTAATAAAGAAAAAGAAAACAGAAAAAAAAGATTCGGTTTTGCTGGTCCGAGAGATTTTTCAAAGAAAACGAGTAAAAAGGTTAAAATTTGTTAAAGTTAAAATTATACAGAAAAAAGGTTAAAATTTGTTAAAGTTAAAATTACATAAAGGAAAAGTTGAAATAAAGCTGATAACTGTCAGACAAAAAGAACATCAGGGTGTATAAATTTTCGTAGAGAAAAAAAACACATTTTCGGAATTATACATCGATCCCAAACTGAGGCAGAGCGACCCACATAAAAGGCGGCACGCAGCGAAAACAATCCTGATCATCGTTTTCCCGGACCAAAGGAATTATACATCGGAATTATACATCGATCCCAAACTGAGGCAGAGTGACCCACATAAAAGGCGGCACGCAGCGAAAACAATCCTGATCATCGTTTTCCCGGACCAAAAGGTAAAAGAAAACATTAATTAATTTTCTGTGGCAAAACCAACAAAAAATACTGTCACAGGAGAACAATGTTAGGTTTGACCTGGAGGAGATCGGATCGGATGTCCAAGCGTGGAAGGAGAGCGCACAGGACAGGGAATGATGGCGGAGTCGAGCCGGTGAGGTCATGAACTTCCGGGTTCCTACAGGCCAATAAATAGTAATAGTAAAATAGAAACTTACATCCGATGGTTATCCACCTCCCTTTCATTTAACTTGTTAACCTCAACGGATTCACACGTCATTGCGAACCTCTTCGCTTCCTTTCTCGAATAATCCTTCACTGGGGACTCCTTCGTTCTCGACCTGACATATTTCAAATACTTACCAAATTTCTCCTATGGTCCCTTTCTTTCTCAATTTATTGATCCATCATTGATTGAAAACAAACTAACTCAACTTAAGGACGAATTCAACCCCGGGCCGGATGGTCTCACCGCTATACTCCTTAAAAAATGCTCTCCGTTCTCTCTTCCCCTCTTTTGACTATTTTCAATCTGTCACTCTCTCAAGGGTAGTTCCCTGGAAAACCTCGTTTATCACCCCCGTGCATAAAGAGAGACCCAGAGGCGATATCTCCATCGCCCCATCGACAAATTTTCCCACATCTCCAAAGTTTTTGGAAGCATTCTGCTTCCACTGCAAATGCCTAATTGTACCCAGGCAACACGGCTTTCTTGTTGGTAGGTCTACCACCACAAACTTAGTTTTTTATTTTTTTTTATTAGACTTCTCTCGTGAGAGGCGAACCTATAGCGCCGAGTGGACGCCCCGAAATGCCACCAAATAACTCTTGCAGTTTTTTTTGGACAGTTGTAGGTTGTAACGCGCCGGGAACACTCGCGTGGGAAGGGAGTTCCACAGCTTCCCCGCTCTGTAACGAAAAGAGTTCTGATGCAGGGATGTTCGCGCCCGTCTCTGCGAGGGTATGTTTAGGAGCCGAGCTCCAAACATGAGGGCAATATTCAAGCGCGGGTCTAATTTGGGATTTATATAGAAGGAGAAGTTGGGCCGGAGTAAAATATTTCTTGGCTCTAAAAAGATAGCTCAGCTTTCCCGAAGCTGACCTGGTGATGCTCGACACGTGTTTATGCCATGATACATTCTCATAGACCGTGACGCCGAGCAATTTCAAACTTTCCCCAGCCTCGAGGGCCCGGCCATTCATCATCAGTTGTGGAACCGATGATCCACTTTTCTTTGTAAATGTTGTATATTGTGTCTTCGTTGCATTAAAGTCGACGAGATTGGCCTTTCCCCACTGCACGACTTTATCCAGATCCCGATTTAGGGGGTCAATCTGTCTAAATCTCAGTTGGTGTGACGTTGATGCACCAATCGGCCGATCACTCGAATAAGAGGAAACAAGCGTACTATTATTCGAAAACTGAACACCCTGTGTTTTGTGACTAACTTCTACTCCAACAAATCATTTATGTGAAGCAAAAACAAGGTTGGAGCCAAAATAGAACCTTGTGGCACCCCAGAATTAATAGGATACAGGCCTGAATACTCGCCGTCCACAACAACCCTGATCGGTAGATTTTCGAGGGATCTCTTCGCCCAGTCGCAAATCTGCTGGGAAACTCCATATGAACGAAGTTTTCTCAGTAACGCCCCATGCCGGACGCGGTCAAAAGCCTTGGAGATATCCAATGCGTCCGCCCTTGACTCACCATGCCCCTCAATCGCAGATGGCCATATATCGGTTATAAGGGTCAAAAGGTCTCCCGTGGACCACCTTTCACAGAATCCGTATTGACGATCATTCAGAAGTCCGTTGCACTCCAAATACTTAATTAACTCGGCATTGAGGACCTTTTCTATTACTTTAGATAACATAGACAGTAATGCTATCGGGCGGTAATTTTGTGGGAGACACTTATTTCCCGTCTTTGGAATTGGCTGAGCGATTTTCTAGCTCGTAGTAAAGGTTCCCCATGCATAAGATAAGCGAAAGAGTCTGCCAAGAACCGGCGATAGTTCTCGAGCACAGTTCTTAAGGACTATTGCTGGTATTCCGTCCGGGCCGGTTGCCTTCCTACAGCCCAGTTCACATAAAATGCGTTGAATAATACGCGGGCGAAACCTCCCATCCCACATCGAACAACATACCGACGTGATCACAGGTGGCTCTAAAAGGCTGGATTCGGTGTTTGAATTCGCGAACACATTTGCTTTATTCTTTGAATTTGTAACTATCGTCCCGTTGCCCGTCACCAACGGAGGAAAAGACAAGGAACCGAAGTTATTGCTGACGGCCCTTGTCATTGACCGGAAAGAACGCGACCCAGTCGGGCACTGAAGGATTTTATTGGTCACTCTGTCGTTATACATTATATGCCTTCTTCGCGGTATCGATCGCCTGGTTGCACGAGTTTCTGATTCTAACAAAATCCGTTCTGTTGACCGCAGTGGGATTGAAGCGCCATTGTTTGAAAACTCTATTTTTTTGCCGCTGTAATCTGCTCGTATTTTGTATCAAACCAAGGTTTATCAGATGAACTTCTACATCCCGAGAAGGATAATCTCTGTGACTGACTCCGCGCATGCATCTATATCGAAGTCTCCAAAGAACACCTCCAACCAAGGAAAGGATGCGAAGAAAACTCGCACTCTCATTCACGACGAAGCCGCCTAGGTCGATTATTAGCTTGGAATGCAAGTGGTTGCCCAAGCAGTGATCTGGGTTTTCCAGTGCCGTAGCAACCTCTACTGTATAAATGCTCGGCTCAGATATCAAAAACAAATCCAGGGTGTTCGCATAATCACTCTGTCTTCGCGGTATCAATCGCCTGGTTGCACGCGTTTCTGATTCTAACAAAATTCGTTCGGTTGACCTCGGTGAGATTGGAGCGCCATTGTTTGAAAGCTCTATTTTTTGCCGCTGTAATCTGCTTGAATTTTTTATCAAACCAAGGTTTATCAGAAGAAATTTGTTTGATGGAATGCGGAATGTAGATTTCTATCCCGAGAAGAATAATCTTTGTGACCGATTCCACGCAAACGTTAACATCGGAGTCTCCGTAGCACACCTTCGACCATGGACAGGATGCGAAGAAGCTCCATACCTTCATACATGGCGAAGCTGTTTAGGTCTGTTATTCGTTTGAAATGCAAGTGGTTGCGCGACCGATACCAAGCTATACTAATACTATTTATTGGCCTGTAGGAACCCGAAAGTGCATGACCTCACCGACCCGACTCCGTCATTGTTCCCTGTCCCGTGCGCTCTCCTTCCACGTTCGACCATCCGATCCGATCTCCTCGAGGGCCAACCTAACATTGTCTTCCCATCTCCGTCGTGGCCGCGCTGTCGGTCTCTTTCCCGTTGGCTTACCGTCAAGAAGTCTATGCACGATCCTATCGTTGCCCATTCGCGCCACATGTCCGGCCCATCTTAATCTTCGCGACTTGATTACTCTCACTATTGTAGGTTTGCGGTATGGCTCTTTCAATCCGTGGTTGTGGAGTTTCCTCCATTGTTCTGCCTCCTCGTCATATTTGCGGCCAAAGAATGCCCTTAGGACTTTATTCTCGAATACGCTGAATTTGTTTTCTTCCCGTTTTGTGAGAGCCCATGTTTCGCGATACCAAGCAATGATCTGAATTTCCCAGTGGCGCAGAAACCTCGGAATAAATACTCGGTTCGGAAGTCAAAAACAAACCCAGGGTGTTCGAATAATCACCTCGAGTATCCGGCACTCGCGTAGATTCCTCCACGAGATGAGTCAAGTTGTGGCTAACAGCGAACATCTCCGCCAGCCTTCCAGCCTCGACGGTTCTGTTGGAGTGCACCAACCAGCCGAAATCATCATCATCATCGGCACTACAACCGGGAACCGGTCTTGGCCTTATTTAGCAAGTCCTGAGGCTTGTTAAATTTTTCCATAATGATTTGTTTTTTCCGGGCAAGGTCATTAGTCTTGTGCCAGAGGCTCCCCGACGGGGAATCGAACCCCGGTGTCCCGCGTGACAGGCGAGTATACTAACCACTATACTATCGAGGAGCAACCAGCCTAAATAGTGTACATTAAAATCGCCAAAGACGACAATTTCAGACGCCGAGTGGTTGATCTGTATTCAGTCGACGGTACGTGAAAGATGTTTAAAGAGTGCGCTGGTCGATCGTCATTCGGGGAGCGGTAAAGACAACAAAGAAATTTGTTGGAAATGAGACTTCATTTGTAAGAATGATATTTGTAAAACAGAAGTTAACATTTTGTCTTAAGTTAAATCTTGAATTAAATTGTGTTGACGACAGGTTCAGCGGCGAAAGGAGAGAGGGAGGTGCCACTGTTTATATATGCCCTGCTTATTGACCTAAGCGCCACCTATCCGGCGCTAGAACTACTATGGTTGTTACCAGACACTCTGTAAGCGTTCCCTTTCCAACACTCCTTCTCGCTTCAGAATGTTCCGGTCTATGCAGTCCCAGTCTTTCCGCAAGTTCCTCGAACCGGTGCCCGGCCACCGACTTCGTTAGGATATCTGCCAACATTTGTTCGGACGGGCAATAACAAACATTTATTATCGCTTTCCCTAAAAGGTCCCGCATCTGGTGATAGCAAACGTCAATATGTTTGGTCCTGGCTGATCCCGAACCTGAGATTAGTCTAATACAACCTTAGTTGTCTTCGTGCATGGTTATTGGTTCCTTCAATGGAATTTTCATATCCTTGAACAACTGCCTCAACCACAGCAGCTCTCTGCTGGCGAACGACGCGGCAATGTACTCTGCCTCTGTGGAGGACATTGCTACCGGGGTCTGCTTACGACTACACCAAGCGATCGCTGCATTACCAAACAGGAAAACGTATCCGCTTGTTGACTTCCTGTCCGCCTTATCGCCTGCCCAGTCCGCGTCCTCGTAGAAAGTAAGACTGGCGTCCTTCGCTGAGGGTAGTCTCAACACTGTGTCCGCGGTAGTTTTCAGGTAGCGCATCACCCGCTTGGCTCCGCTCCAGTCAGCTTGGGTTGGGTGTTCCACTCTTCGACACAGCAACTCGACTGCAACAGCGATGCCTGGTCTCGACACGGTGGCTAGGTATAGGAGCGTCCCCATCACTTTCCTATGCAATTTGTTGTTCTCCAGCTCTACGCCATCTTCTCTGGGAGCTGCAAGGAATCCGGTCTCCATCGGTATAGGAACCGGCTTCGGGTCCAGCAAGCCGTTTTCTTCCATCAATTTGACGATTTTTGCCCTTTGATTCAGCAAAAATGAACCGTCGTTGTCTCGCTCAATTTGAATCCCCAGGTAAGGCTAACATTTCCCAAGTCCTTGATCTGGAAATGTCTGCTCAGCTGCTTGCTCACTACTCTTGTCACCTCAGGCGTTGCTCCGGCCACCAGCAAGTCATCAACGTAGAGTAGAATGTAGGACATCCTTCCATTTTTTTCTTCCTTTAAGCACAGACACCTGTCTGCACAACCACAGCTGAAACCCAGTTTGCCAAGGATTGCCGCTGCCTTCAAATTCCAGACCCTTGCCGACTGCTTCAAACCGTAGAGGCTCCTTTTGAGTCTTAGCACCTTCTTCTCCTGTCCTGGCATAACAAATCCCTCGGGTTGCTCCATAAAAATCTCTTCGTCTAGCTCGCCGTTCAGGTACGCACTCTTCACATCCAGGTGCCGGACATGAAAATTCTGCTGCGCTGCCGGTGTGAGTAGGACTCGGACTGTCTCGTGTTTGACCACGGGAGCAAACGTCTCGTCGTAGTCTTCGCCGTACCGCTGCGAGAACCCTCTCGCAACCAAGCAAGCTTTGTGGGTGTAGATTTTTCCATTGCCATCGGTCTTGCCCTTGAAAACCCATTTGCACGAAACTGCCTTTTGTTTGGAGGAAGATCTGCTATTTCCCAGACTTGGTGGTCATTCAGTGACTTCATCTCTTCTTCGGCTGCCACTCGCCACGGGTTCTGCTCTCTGGGTGACATCTGTAACAAATCTTTCTAATCCTTTGGTCCTCTCACGATGCAGGCTCTCACCTTGTACCCCAGCCTCGGTGGGGTACATTTTTGTTGCTTCGTTAAGAAACTCTTCTTTGTACTGATGGGGATGTTTGGAATTGTTCGTCTGCGGAATCGCCTTCCCTTTGCTCTTCTTGACCTCTCAGGTCTATTGTCTCTCCATCTGAGTCTTGACCTTCTTCCCCAGAGTCGGTTTCTCCTTCTGGTTCCTCACTGTCTGCCATCTCGTATGTGACGTATCGCTCTGGTAGCTTCTTGTTCTTCTTCTCTTCATGGCAGCTCTTCTTTCGCTCAATTGAGTTCTCGATGATCTTGACTGATCTGCTAATCCGGGTCTTGTTCGTTGACGGGTCCAGAACTCGATATCCTGTACTGTTGCCATGGTACCCCACCAGAACTCCTTCTCGTGCCTTGACACCCCACTTTCTTCGTTTTTCTTTTGGGATGAATGAAAAAACCTTGGAGCCGAAGGTTCTCACGTGCGACAGGTCTGGCTTTTCACCTGTACACAGTTCTACCGGTGTTTTGTCGATGCTTCTGCTGGTCATTCTGTTTTGCACATATGTCGCTGTCAGCACTGCTTCGCCCCAGAACCGTTTGTCCAGTCCAGCTTCAAACAACATGCACCTCGCGGATTCGACCAGCGTCCTATTCTTCCGTTCCGCCACTCCGTTTTGCTGTGGCGTGTATGCGACCGTGAATTGCTGCTCCACTCCTTCTCGCCGAAGAAAGTCTTGCAATTCCTTGGTGACGTACTCCTTTCCGTTGTCCGACCTGATTCCCACTGGTTTTCTGCCGTATCTGTTTCCAATTGCTGCAACATAATCTTTAATTGCATCGGTTACCTCGGTTTTTGATTTCATTAGCCTGACGACTGTGAAACGAGAAAAATCGTCGATGAGGGTCAGGAAATATCTGTTTCCGCTCGGTGTCTGTGCCTGCATCAGCCCGCACAGATCCGAATGGATCAGCATCCCTGGTTTCCTTTCTCTCCGCTGTGCCTGTGGGAATTTCTTCTGGCTCAGCTTTCCTCTGATGCAGCTCTCACAGGTTGATTCACACTTGCAGGGAGAGATGCGTATTCGGGTTATCTGTCCAGAGCCAGCCATTTGTTTGATAGTTGCTAAATCTCGATGTCCTAATCGCCGATACCAATCGTGGATGCACGCTGCTTCTCTGGTCAGGTGTGCCTGCTCCTTTACTCCTTCCAATTTCAGTCTGTACAAACCGCCGTCGTTGTCTGCTTCAGCTACTACTTCCTTTCCTTGAAGGACCTGGCATCCGTTGTCCTTGAATACTACTTCGTATCCTTTATCGATGATTCTCCGAACTGAAATTAAACTGTCATCGAGTTTGGGAATGTAGCGGACATCTGTCAGCCTTACTTTCTGGACTTGGCCGTCTTTCACGATGCATGGTAGGTACTCGTCTCCTATCCCAGTTGCCATTATCTTTGATCCATCCGCCAAATAAATTGGTTTGTTCAAATCCCGGATGCCGTCGAAAAAGGTTGAGTTGTTTGTCATGTGGCTCGTTGCTCCCGAGTCCACAAGCCAGCCATCTTGTCCGCCATCTTGTCCACCGTTTTGGATTCTCGTGTCATCTCTAGCTTGGAAGAGAAACTGCTTCTGATTGGCGTCAGCCCTCGGCGTCTTTGACTTTTCTATTCCTGCCCTGGCTTGTACCTTCATTGCTTTGTATCATTTGCAATCCTGTTTCGGGTGTCCTGGTTTCTGGCAATGGTAGCATGTACGAGTTTCCTGTTTGTCCCTCTTTTCTGTCTGGAATTTTGAACCTTTGTTGAGATGTCCCTTCTTTAGGTCATGTTTACCTGGACCTGCTGATTTGAGAGCCGCTTCTGAACGTCCGCTGCTCGAGCCCTGAGATTCTGTCCTGCTCTGGTATTCGTCCATAATCTTCCCTGTTACGTACTCGATTGTGAGATCCTTCTCGTCACGGCCCTCGAGCGAAGTGACTAGTCCCGAGTACGATTCCGGAAGACTCACCAGTAGAATAGCTACGACTTCCTCATCCTCGAGTGGCTTGCCTGTTCCTCGGAGCAGTGCAATCACTGTCATGATGGCATCCACGTGGTCACTCATTGGTCCGCCTTTGTACTGTATTCCGTACAGTTTCCTTCTCAAATATAGCCTGCTTCCGTTGAACGTTCATACTTCTTTGTTAGCGCTTACCACGCTTTGTACGTTTCTTCCGTATGTTGGATGTGCACTAACTGATTATCTTCGACACTCAGAGTTATATATGCCATGGTTTTGTTGTTTTTCTTTTTCCACTCGGTGTCTTTCGGTGTGGGTGCCGGCTCATTCACCACTTCCCATAACTCATCTCGAACCAGTACTGCTTTGAGTTTTGTCTTCCAGGGTATGTAATTTCCTCCGTTTAACAACGGAATATTTGTCTTCATCCCGTCCTGCATCGTACCGATTACTTGGCGTCACTTTTGGGTCTTCACGTATTGTCGCCACGTGTTCCATCGACGCGTGCTTTAACCTCACTATTTATTCCGGCGTTAGACTGGGCCCATAACCTGTTGGAAATGAGACTTTATTTGTTAGAATGATATTTGTAAAACAGAAGTTAACATTTAGTCTTAAGTTAAATTTGGATTAAACTGTGTTGACGACAGGTTCAGCGGCGAAAGGAGAGAGAGAAAATCATCGGTGCCACTGTTTATACGAGGGTTGCCTCTTATGTTTCGGGATTTGGCAACCCTAGTGTTGCAATTCGGCAATTGACAGCTCTGTCGTAAAGTTGGACATTTTTGAGGTTATACGCACTCAGGACGTTTTGACATACGAGCGCTATTTGTGTTGTTTACAGTAACTTAAAAGATTCATCTCGGTCCAAAAATGGAATTAAATCGTCAACATTTTCGTGCGATTATTTCTTACAACTTTCGGCGTGGATTAACTCAGCAACAGTGCATGGATGAACTTAATTCAATTTTTGGCGATGAAGCTCCATCAAGGATCAGTGTTTATCGATGGTATGGTGAATTCAATCGTGGTCGTAGTTCACTCCAAGATGAATTTCGTGAAGGTCGTCCAAAATCAGTTGTTGTTCCGAAAACCATTGATGCTGTGCGCGAACTGATATTGGAAGATCGTCATGTGACCTATCGTGAGATTGAGACAACCTAAGGCGTTAGTGGGACCAGCATACATTCAATATTGCATAAACATTTGACTGTCAAAAAAATTTGTTCGCGTTGGATCCCACACAATTTGTCAATCGCCCAAAAAAAGGCTCGTGTCAATTGGTCGAAAGAAATGCTCCAAAAATACGGTCGCGGTGCTTCGAAACACGTCTATGACATCGTGACAGGTGATGAATCGTGGATTTACGCGTATGAGCCCGAAAGTAAACAGCAGTCGACTGTGTGGGTGTTTCAAGATGAGCCGAATCCAACAAAAGTTGTTCGCGCACGAAGCACATCCAAGCAAATGGTCGCCTGTTTTTTCGGAAAAACTGGACATGTCGCAACCGTACCACTAGAACAACGCAGAACAGTCAATTCTGAGTGGTACACAACCATTTGTTTGCCAGTTGTCTTCCAAGAAATCAGGAAAACCAACCGCCGAAGACGGATCACTCTTCACCACGACAATGCGAGCTCTCACACATCGGCTGCGACAACTGCATTTTTGAACACCCAAAACATCGATTTGATGGGTCATCCGCCGTATAGTCCTGACTTGGCACCGAATGACTTCTTTTTATTCCCGTACGTAAAAAACAAACTGAGAGGTCAACGTTTTTCGACACTTGAAGAAGCGGTTGCTGCATTCAGAATTCATGTGTTGGAGATACCTCAATCAGAGTGGCAAAAGTGCTTCGACAATTGGTTCAAACGCATGCAAAAGTGTATAGATCTTCATGGGGAATATTTTGAAAAACAATAAAGTGATTTTCGATGATCAATATTTGTTTTTGTTCTCTAATCCCGAAATATAAAAAGCAACCCTCGTATATGCCCTGCTTGTTGACCTAAGCGCCACCTATCCGGCGCTAGAACTACTAAGGTTGTTACCAGAACACTCTGTAAGCGTTCCCTTTCCAACAAAATTTAACAGAGCTCATCAGCACGATCCTCAACCATGTGATGTCCATGTTACTGGGCCCCAGCGGCTCCATCCTCTGGCAAGACAGATCGGACCGCGTGAAGACGCAGACTCCGCCTTAAAACGGAATCTCGAATGTAAGTCGTATCCTGAGCAACGAAGATATATCGAATCAGTTGACGAATCGACGTGGGTCTCAGTTAGGGCAAGGGTATCGGGTTTCGCTGTTTACAAATATTGGTGGACGGCGTTTACATTTGCATTGGTGAAACCGATGCCCCATGATGTTACAAAATGCCGTCACCAGTCGAGCGTCGACAGAGCTTCGAGAGCGAGCCCGATTATGCAATTTGTTAATGTTCGGTTATTTATCATAATATTAGCATGATGTTCCGTCTGATATAGTCCACCCCGGAGATCCGAATGGGAAAATAGTTTACCTCTGAAATTCTTTATCTCATAAGATATCATCATGACTTATCTCCTTGTCAGTCCGGGCCCTCAGCCGCACATCTGAAAAATAGTCGAAGATTTCTCCCGACGATATCTCGGAGTGTACAGCGTCACGGGGTGGTATCTCACCTTGGGACCGACTACCACCTAAACCAACCTCTAGTAACTAAACATTGATAATCTATTTGTTTTTGACTTAATTTAATACGGTTTCACATTACAAAGTTCTTATCCTCATTTCGCCACTATTTTGTTATTCACAATTTATTACTAGTAACCCTCTATAGTTAAATGACGCTAATTGGAATGATTTGGTGTCCTCTGACGTCTCTTTTATTGTTATATTGTAAAAATGGTCACCAAAAACTTGACGCTAATTGGAATGGGTTCGAGTCCCCTGACGTCTCTTCTATTGGTATAATGTAAAAATGGCCACAAAAAATTTTTTTTTAAATTATGTTTACATTCGTTAATTATAAGTAATAAAACGTTTTCTAAAACTAACATCCGTTATTTATAATAATTATTCAAATAAACCTAAGGTAATTTGCTCTATCAGAGAGTAGCAGGTGTTCACTAATATAACTTTTGTAGATTGATAAAAAAACATTTTGTTGATTACAAATTAAAAATCACCTGTGTGTATAATACTGTTTTATTATTGTTATATTATATTCAAGATGTTTAGTACACACTCACTTTATAAGCTAATCTAGAAAACATCACTTCGACATTTACCAAATATTCATTTCATTGAACATTGATTGGAAAATGTGAAATATGAAATTACAACGTCCTCATGAACACATCCGCTGTGATCACGATCGCTCGCCGCACGTCTACCATCGTCGCACAAAGCGCCACATCGCATACGTGCAGGCCGTTGGAATTTCAATTTAACGCATAGACAGTCGGTGTAGTGCTTCGTTTGTTTAATTGTCAATTTGCTCCTCGGTTCTGCGGGAGAATTCAGTTTTTGAATTCGCACTTAGAAATTTCAACAAGAATTTATTTATAATCGCTTGTTCAATATATCAACAAAATATTTTTAAAATCTGTAAGATTTAATTGTGTTCACAAGTCGTAGAAACAAGTTTTAAACATTCGGCGTGGTGCTTGAAACCGCAAGGACAACAAATACATTCGAGTTCCTTCCGATGCGCTTCCTCCTTGTGTCAATTGGCCAAAATTCTGGTGATTTTTAATGAATATCCGTGTCGTCTGTCCACAGAAAAATTACGTGTGAAGTATTTGTGCATAAATTGTTTGAAGTGAATCACAGGATACCTACATGGAGACCATCGAGGAGCATTCGTCTGCCAAGAGCGACGGTAAGTACTTGGCCAGCCTCTTGTAATCGTAATTATATGACCAGTATGCTGCAGGAAGCACACCCCGCCTTCGGTGGTTATTTTTAAAAGTTTCTCGTGATGTTTGGCGACTCTGCCTCCCTCTCAAACGACTTGAATCGGTTTTTCGGTTATTTCTGTCCCCCCGTTGCCAACGCCGGCGGTACTTGGATCGTAATTCGTGTTCATTTTGCGTGCACAGTTCTTGGCAGTGTTGAGCAGAATTTTAATCGAAGAAATAACCAGCAGAACAACGAATAATGTAATGGCTGCTGGGAAGGGATGTCGGGTGTCGGTACCTGTCGTGACGTATTGGACGCCAACCGCTTTGGCGCGGTCTTGTGTTGATGTACGTAAATGTGTGGCTGTTGGTGTTCGGGTGATCGGACGGTCTACTTTTGAGCCTTGTCTCAAGACTGTGTACACTCCATAGTGACCTCCGAGGCCGTGGTCGAACAATTAGTCCGAGTGGGTAAATTACTTTTTTATGGGACTTATTTGTGTCGCGAGATAATATGCTGTAGTTTCGGTTTTTATTGGAATTGTAATTGTTGTTTGGGTTAGAAGATCGGAGTTTATTGCTCACTTGTCGGCCTTGGTTCTGGTTATCGAAATATGATTGCTTATGGCTTAGCATCAATGGGTAATAGGGTCAGGGATTTATGATGCGTATTTCCGTGCTAAAGGGCTTGATAATCCTTTATGGTATCAAAATATACGCCGCGGATGGCATAGCGAGAATGGGATAGAAATCATAGGAAAGAAGGAGACAGTATTAAAAGGATCTGTAAGCATGTAAAACAGTGCTGCGAGGAAACAGGTGCACAAAGCGATGATCTAAAGTGCATGTGTTCACCTGGGGAATCCCATTACAGACACAAATAGCCACATTAAATAGCATCTAAGACGAAGGCTCTTTTTCTTCTATGGTTGCGCCAAAGGATGTGTAATCTACCAAATACCATGAAGCTATTGTGTTACATTATTGGCCTCGCTCCCAGGTAGCGTGTCACCTTTTCCGGAAAAGGATGAAGGATTTCTTTAAGGCCGCTCCTGAGGGGACCCGTTGCGGTCGCTGCCGTGCTTCCTCAAACCTTGAGGGAAGGGTAGCAACCGATCGTTCGTGGGACTGTGGCGTCTCTAACAGATACACACAATACACAAGAAAATAGTGAATCCGCCAAAGTACGTCGTTCCAGCAATAGTGTCCCTGCGCCGTGCAACCTAGCGCCTTCTGGTGATGCCCGAAATCGAGGAAAGCTGCAACGATCTGTTTTGTTGGCTGCCACCACTCTATTCGCCGGTTCCCGGTTGGAAGTCGTCGCCAGTGCTGGAGCAGCCAACGTTTTATGACGAACGCACAATTCCAAAATAATAAAAAATACTTTTGTTTACTTAAATTCGCATTTTATTTAATTTAATTGGAAAAAGGACGATTTTCCTGGGGACACCACCTCTAAGGACCTTGCTCTATGTTGTTCTTAGATGCTGTTCGCTCTGATCGTGGTCAAGCAGCACTTCCGCCGGGGACCATACATGTTAATTGACTGCCTCCCGGAGATCGCGATGCATCTTCCTTTTAACTAGAAACAAATCGAGATTTCGTATCTTGAAACGAACGTTTCAGATGGAAAATCTCGATTTTCGCTACATTGGGTGTGATGCTCAATGTTTGTTTAGGATTATGATTCGGTTTTATGAGTTCTCATGGAACTATAGTGCATACGAGGATATGCACTGTAATTTGAGTTTTTGTTTTTGTTATCCATCTGGCTTATGCAAACAAGAGTTTGCATATCCTTCGGATGGGTAACACAATATCCGTGGGAATTAGGTGTTAGTTTTTAAATTAGTGCATTTACAAGCCATAAAACATCTGGCATATACATTAAGATGTATATGATTGCTTGAATTGCATGTCGGCGGGTCAAATAGAGATGCCTTTGTTTAGGCACATGCACATTTTGGGCTTTGGATCTTGTAGGAATTTGAATTGAATTGAATTCAAAGTTTGAGAGTTTGAACGTTTAGTTCGATTTGGTTGACATTGAATTCAATGTTGATTTGGGTGTAGGGATTAGTATGTGAGGGAAGGATTGATTGAAGGCGGAACACCCATTTTTATTTAGCTTACTGCAAGCTTAAATTTAACTTAACATAAAACCTTACAGCCTATCTTAAAATCTAGAGTAGTGGTTAAGACTTTATTCGATTATTCAATCGAAAAAAGGAGAAGAAAACCGGGAAGATGAAGATTACTGGGCGATACGGGAGGTAGGGGGCCAGGGAAGAGTAAGTGTATGGGTTCGAACTGATATGGGGGCGCGGTTTGCGAGGAGGGGGGGTGGGGGTTGTGAATTGGGGGAGAGGAGAGGATTGCAGGGTAGAGGGGTTATTGAGGGGAGGGGGTGGATTTAGGGCGGGTTTATTCTGAGACGTCGTTTAAGAGCGGGAGTGGAGATGTGGAAATCGAAGGAGGTGGGAAAAGAGTGGGCCTGTCGTAGCATACACGAGATGGGTTCGTTTGTCATTTCATTTTCATTTTTAAAACATTTTTTATTTTTCTTTTTATATTCTTAATTTCTAAATTAAGGGCTAGACAAAAAATGCTTAAATTCTAGCTTAATTATCTTATATAATAACTTACTGGTCCTTCGCAGACGCTCTAAGCTAAACATTACCTAACATTTGTATAATTTGCCTTTCGGCGACAGAACTTTGTGGCAGTACTTATAATTAGTTGAAATACAAAGAAAAATTTAAAAAAACTTTGTTCATTTTTTTTTTGTTTTTTTTTCTTAAAATTTAACTTACCTCCTTTTTTTTTTTTTTTTTTTTTTTTATGTAAAAGCACTTAACCTAACTTAACTTAAATCTTATACTACCCTAATTCTAGAAAAGCTAAGTCTATGTAAGCTAGCTGATGATACTATGATTCTATACCGACTTTGGTATCCAGGTCTTTATATGCCATTCAACCACCAGAAGTGTTGACGCTGTCTAATACTATCGTCCCGGCCTCTGTGGGAGATAGCCCTACTGAAGCGCAGGAGATCTTCTTCGGTGCGCGTTACTTCCCGGTCGTAGCACAATCGCCCGTCTACAGATGATCTACTTACATGATAGATCAGCGGAATTCCGGATCTATCCTGTATAAGACCTTTCATGTCCAAGTCAAGGAACGCCTCTGGTGGAACAAAACCGTTGCGACGCACGTTCTCATAGTACAGGGTATTTGGATAATAAGCCCCGAAAATTAGGTCATTGGACAAGCTTATTGCTCTCGCATGTCCTCTGATTAATTTAATCATAAAATTATCCACCCTATTTATGTACGCTTCATTATATAAAGTCTCATTTGAGTAATACTTTTTATAGTCCGATTCCGGTGTCCGATATAATCTGAGACAACTTCTGAGACACTTTCTTTCGAACACCCGAATCTTTTCCATCAAATTTGGACCTATGTTGAACCATACTGGGCAACCATATATGAGCATTGGCCTGATTAACGTAATGTAGCATATGACTTTTACCTTGCTGTCAAGTTGGCTACTGTGAAATAGCCTCCTTGTCATAGCAAAAGTTTTCCTCGCTTTGAGCAAAGCAGCCTCTACATGTCTGGTGAAATACAGATATTGGTCTAGCCAGATGCCCAGGTATTTAACTAAACTCTTGGTTTCCAGTTTATCTCCATGCGGTCCCACGATAACTAGCTTTCGCCAGTTTTTCCTTGTGTCGTACGTGGCTTTATATAATGGAGTTCTAAATAGGATGGCTTCACATTTCTGGAAGTTGATCTTCAGTTTCCAGTCATTGCAATAGCGCTGCACTTTGTTGTAGTCTCGCTGTATTAACCTATTTATGATCGCAACTTTCGGAGCTGTTCTGTAAATTATGAGATCGTCTGCGTACGCAATAGCCTGCGGAAGTGCTTCTAATAAGTCGCTAATGTAAATGTTAAAAAGAATCGGAGAGAGTACCGCGCCCTGTTGCAAGCCATTCTTGATATTATACGTTTTATTAGAGGTCACATTAACACTTTTGACCACGAACCTCCTGTCCTTTAACATATCGTAAAGTACATATAGTAAAGGCTTATGTATGCCATGTCTGACCAGTTTGTAATACAACCCTTCGATCCAGACGGTATCAAAGGCTTTCTCCAAGTCGATCAGACAGCCCCCTGTGCATTGGTTCCTACATTTATTCCATTGTATGTCGGAGACCAGTTTAGCTGCGGCATGTGTGGTTTCATGACCCGCCTTAAAGCCAAACTGGTTATTTGGAATAATGCTGTTGTCGTCTACCCATTTTACCAGAGCTTTGTTAATGGTTTTTTCAAATACTTTACTGATGCTTGGGAGTAAACTCATCGAACGCATGTTCATTGGGTTTGTGCAGTCTTTGCCCTTTTTTGCGATGGGCTGAATGAAAGCCGTTTTCCAACGCGCGGGATAATATGCATTATTCAACGCGTTGTTAAACAAGACCGTGTATATATCTATTGCCATTGGGGGCAGGTTCTTCAGTACGATGTTAGGTACTCCATCTATTCCCACTGATTTTTTGCTTCTTAATGAGTCGAAGATACTCTGGATTCCTTCCCTTGTGATTAAAAGGCTATTAGCCTCACCATTGGCATTAATGTCAATTGATAGATTATCGTCACTGAATTCCGTAAAACCCGGATTCTCCGATTGCCAAAGTGAAATTTCATTCCGGAGGTGCAGGTGATTGAGTAGAACTCTGTCCTCCAGGTCGTGATTTCGGTGAATGCTTTTATTCACCTTGTACATTTCCTGAAAGACAGCTCCCAAAGCGTTCACCTTTTCCAAAGGATCTTCGATCACGAAGAGCTCACTATTGAGGATAGCGTTCTCTGCATCTATGCCAATGTTGGTTAGAAGCTGCTTGTTTACCTGAGTACGTGGGATTTGGAGACACTGAATCTCATTTTGATTATTTCTCCTAAATATTACGGGGTTACGGGGGTTTGTATGCAATGTTAAAGTGGAGAGCAAGCTTGGGCAATTGATTGGACAAAGATGATGTCGGCATGGACTCTGCGCTCTTCAAGTGTGTTTAAATTGATTAGAGGGAGCCGACTTGTGTATGGTGGTAGAGTCAGCGGATTTTCCCAGTTTAGTCCGCGGAGGGCAAAGCGCAAGAAACGACGTTGAACACCCTCAATCCTGCGAATGTGAGTCACTTGATACGGGGACCAGATCTGACTAGCATATTCGAGTAGTTGCCGGACGAAAGTTGTATAGAGTGATCGGGTGACATAGGTGTGGGGTAAAAGTAATGATGCCAAAACACGGGCACTAATTCCCTTTTACACCCGACGATTGTTCGCGGAATAAAACACGATTCAGGATTAGAGTTTTAACGTTTAACTTTAATTCGTAATTAACATTCAATATCGGTTCTAATTGTTCTGAACACTGATATACAAGTTGTTGTAGTGCAAACATTGAGGATTTACAAAATTGTTACTACTGTTCCGGACACTGATATACAAGTTGTTGTGATTCAAACGTTAAGGATTTACAAAATTGTTAAAATTGTTCGGGACACTGATATACAAGTTGTTGTAGTGCAAACATTGAGGATTTACAAAATTGTTACTATTGTTCTGAACACTGATATACAAGTTACTGTAATTTGAACATGAAGTATTTACAAAAATAGACTTGATCGTTGACACCGTACTCTTTGACTCCGCTGTGGTAAGGGGTTAAAGATATCCACGGCACATGTATACGTTTGCGCGATTAGTACTCGAGACTTTAATGGAGGGCTTGACCGACCGCTGTGGTGGTTGTGACTCGACTGACTGGCGGGTAACGAGAGGGGGATGCGCACTCGATGGCGGTTGGACAATGACTTGGTGCGTGTGCACGCAGCGGTGGTTGGATATCGACTAACTAATGAAAGCAAAAGTTCATCGCGTCGTGGCGGTGGCGTCATAAACTCACTGCCACTTACGAGGAATTTCGAGATGCTTGCATAAGAATTCAGTTCCAGCGAATCCTCGCCGTATAAGCTGAGTTGGATTTGTTGGTTGTGTATACCGGGAAATTGACATAGCCAAGTTTGATCAAGGGTCTTAATCGTTGTGATTGTTTCGTGGGAAATTAGCCGTTGCTTGGTCGCGGACGAGAAGAACGATTTAAGGAGGAAATGAACCGAAATGGTTTTCGGGGGAAATTGTAATTGCTTGGGTGCAAGCAAGGAATATCGTTTAGATAAGATATTAACCGAAGGAATTTTGGAAAAATGTATGCGGGGATGATTTAGAATATATTCTGTTGCAGGTTTTGGAATGTGTTTTATTGCAAGGTTTGGGATGTATGCTATTGCGGATTTTGTATGGGGAGTTGAGTTGAGGTGACGTGCTGTTAGCGGTTACAGTTGGTTAGAATTGTGGGTTGGTTCTCCATGTGGTGTAGAGAACCTCCACATAGGGGTTAAGGAATTCCTTCGACCAGCGTTTGACAAACCCAAGGGCGGCGTTGGCCTTGAGGATTATGTGGTCAATATGTGCGATAAATTTGAGCTCCTTGTCGCATAGGACGCCCAGATCGCGAATCAATTCAACCGATGTTATCGGTTGGTTCATTAAGAGGTAGGAGCGTAGATGAGTGGGGGAACTCTTCCGAGAGAAGGTGGTTGTGTGACATTTTGCGGTATTCATTTCTAGGCAGTTATTTTGGCACCAAGTCGAGGAGATTGTTTCTATGGGGTAAGGAAATTGTAGGGCTTTCCGGAGCACTACAAACTCTACCCCTGTGATGCACGATTCACAAAGTTGTTGCACAGTATCTAACAACAATATGCATATGTACAGTTACGAATGTTAATTGTTACTAAAATTATTTTATTATTAGTTATACCCCTGCAAATCCTACCACTCTCCCCGCGGAACAGGCTTTCCTTTGCGGGGCTGGTTAGCTCATTACCCTGGTCTCCTATTGCTTTCTGCGACTTCTCGTCTTGCTCCAGTTCGCATAACTTATTCTACACTAGGGTTATTGGATCTCGGTTCCGCACTCCACTGACCGCACCATGTAGTCTAGGAAGTGTTTTGGCATCGGGAGATTTTCCGTTTTGCATGCAAACATCACGCGTTCAACATTCTCCTCTCGCTTATTGCATTGTGGATAGAGAGACGAATTGTCGTGTCCGAAACATTATTTTCGATACCCGACTAAAACAGCATATGATGGATAACTGCAGTTTCCCCGTGGTCACCTTATCCAGGCTTCCGCGGATGGGATGGGCATAAAGGCCCATCCACCTTTTAATCTCGTGTTCCACCTGGCGACAGAAGCTTCTCTTTTATGCACTTTGCATTTCTTCGAGCTACAGTGCTGGCACGGTCTCGGTGCTGCCGGACCTTATGACAACTCTCCACTCCCTGTTGTATTTACGAAGAAAGATGTGCTCATGTCAGAATAAGTTATGTGTGGGGCTTTATATCCCTTCAGCTTTGCCGTCACTACTCTGTGAGCGGTATCCTTCTATATTGGGCTGTACCACATGAAATGTCCGATTTAATAGTAAAAAATTAAAAGCCAATATCATTTTTCCGTAAATTTGTATTCAATCAAAATAAGATCCATGGCGCAAGGTTAATAACCTTGCCCGTTAAAATAAATTATTATGGAAAATTTAACAAGGCTCGAGACTTGCTAAATAAGGCCAAGACCGGATCCCGGTTGTGGTGCCGATGATGATGATGATGATGAAGATCTGTTGGCATTTATGACATTCTTCCAACGTGATACAAGGTCAAATATTCCTTTTTCGTAGAAGTGCTGACTTTTTGAAGCAATGAAACCTTCAAAGGCTTTTATCACCTCTGCCCGGTTCCGGAAGACCTTCTGCCGACAAAATGAATCCTGATTGCGGAAAAGATAGTAGTCCGGTGGGGAAATGTCAGGAGAGTACGGTGGATGCGGAAGAATTTCAAATCCCAACTGCGACAATGTTTGCACCGTTACTTGTGAGGTATGGGGTCTAGCATTGTTATGCAAAAGGATTGGGCCGTACCTATTGACCAACGCAGGTTACTTTTCAGCCAATTTGGCATGCAATATGTCGATTTCCTCACAATACTTGATAGCGTTTATCGTTTCTCCTGGTTGAAGAAATGAAAAGTGGATTGGTCCTTTCGATGTCCTCCAAATTGTCATCATCATAATCATCGGCACTACAACCGGGATCCGGTCTTGGCCCTATTTATTAGCAAGTCTCGAGGCTTGTTAAATTGTCCATCATAATCTATTTTTACGGGCAAGGTTATTAGCCTTGCGCCACCCTCCAAATTGTCACCATAACCTTTTTTCAGTAAAGATCGGGCTTGGGGTGCGCTTTGGTTTTTCACCTGTATCCAACCACTGTCCAAGTCTTTTACGGTTATCATACGGAATCCACTTTTCATCACAGGTGACTATCCGGTGCAAAAAAAGTTCAGTTTGGCTTCTTAATTTAAGCGATGCGCAGATTCGCAGGCGCCGTAATTTTTGGCACTCGTTCAGTTCATGGGGTACCAGTAGCGTTTCTAACAGATACACACACAATACACAAGCAAATAGTGAAGGACACCGAACGAAAATCGAATAAGAAATTGCATCAGAGCCATATACCATAGCGATAACATAACAAATCCACATCAGTCGAATGTACTTGAGTTTAGAAATGGAATTCGTACACGGCGGTGGCCTGATGGGTCGCGCCTTGGTTCAATTTTTGGTGATTCTAATAGTCATAGCGTCAGTTCGAATCGCACGTTCTTCACTATCATCCCAAACGCTATATACCCATTTATCGAGTTTCTTTATGTTTCCTATGAGATAAAGGTGTCGACTTATTGTCATTGGAGATACTGCCATGCTTTGTGCAATCTCCCGCACCGATTTCGTTGGGTCCGCATCCACCGTTGCTCTTAAAACATCATCATCGATTAATGTTTCCGCCGTCCCACGTGGTTCATTTTCGAGGCTGAAATCTCCCGAACATAACTTTCTAAACCAATGTCGTATAGTGCGTTCGTTTACCGCTACATCCTCAAAAGCGTCATTAATGTTTTTCTTTGCCAAGATTATCATCTTACCGTGGCATCAAATTTTCACCCCGGGGTATGCTTGCATACAAACCCTCATGTCCTAAAAACCAATTCGGTTTTCCCATCACGTAACCGACATTAACATCCGAACATGTCAATACGCATGGCGGAGGAGCATTTTCCCAAATATTCGGCATGTCATGCTTACCCTTGCCTTATCGGCAGACTCATCGGCTGATCGTCCTATCGACAATACACAGCATAACCATCGCTGGCTACCCCCAAGCGATCGAGTGTTATTTAAAGTAAACACACTCGATCCATCGACCTATGACACAGAGGAATCTATTGCCTACAATTCCTTGGCTTTAGCCTTCATGTTCAAGCATCTAATTGTACAGCTGCATGATCCGTTGTCTTTTCGAGGAACGATCACAGAATCGGTCATGTCTAATGATTCGTTGTCTAAACAACGAACAGCCACGATTCTCACGCTGGCTATGAATGAAATGAAGTGCTTCCGTATACTCTACGTAAACAGTGCATTACAGCACCCAAATCTAGTAGCCTTTGCTGTCGCAGCGAAGTTATGTTGACTTAACGTCAATCAAAAATCAATCCCCTATCGTACGGTGGCGATACACCCAGCCCGTACACCGATCATCATGTTTGACCCGTTCCATGTTTGTTTTGCCTTTCTTTCGCCCAACGCATGTTTCGTTTGTTTTTCTTCCCAAGAAAAAGACATTCAACGTATCTGGACGGCGTCCATGAGAACCTTCCAATGGGATGCAATTTGCATCATGCAAACCGTTTTTCATTGGTCGTTGGGGCGAAGAGAAAAAATTGCTTTCCCCGCCGATGACATGAGTGAAAACTCATCCCAGGCGCTGAGGCTGGGTCAATGTCGTTCAAACAAGGAGTCAGAATTCATCCTCCGTCGAGTGCGGACAATGATTGAAGTTCAACCATCCACCGCGGTCGGTTACACCACACATTAAAGCCGCGTTTCGTCCTTCACTGGAGTCGATTATCGATCACGCAAACGTGTACATGAGTCGCGAGTTATTTTTTTTCCCTTAACGCAGCGGAGTCAAGGAGTACGGTGTCAACGGTCAAGTGTAATTTTGTAAATACTTAATGTTGCATTACAATAACTTGTACGTCAGTGTCCTGAACAATTCTAACAATTTTGTGAATACTTAATGTTTAAATTACAATAAATTAACAGTGTCCAAAACAATTAGAACCGATATTGGATGTTAATTACGAATAAAAGTTAAGCCATAAAACTCTTATCCTGAATTGTGTTTTATTCCGCGAACAATCGTTGGGTGTAAAAGGGAAGTAGTGCCCGTGTTTTGGGTGCACACACTTTTAGGCCACCACCCTCTCCTCCTTGATCATTTGTGTCAGAATGTTCTGGACCAGAGAGGCGAATGTGAAAATTCGTATATGTTATGCCTGTAACGTTATTAAAAAAATCAATCTTGACTGGTGATTTGGTATAGTTCCTGGTCGTTGCAGATCGGCGATCGGTGCACATCAGCGGATTTTGAGGCACTTTTAAGAAGAATACGAGGTAAACAAAGACATGAGGTACCGATTTACATTGGTTTTGAATGCCTGGATATTATAACGACGAGAAAACACGTGATCAGGGAGGGAATTCCACATTCGGTTGGTTCAGCCAAAAAACGTTTTTCTGTGTTTATTCGTAGGTTTGAAGTAGATTTTGAATGATGCGCACTCTTTGATTGGCGGGAATCACTGATAAGTGATTGGAGAGGTAGACTACATTCATTAAACCAGTGTAGTTCGAGGGCGTTCTTCTTCTATCTATTCTATAGACGGCGCAAAATATGCCTATAACCTTTTGCGAAGTTGTGAAGAGAGTGATTCGAACCTACTCAATGGAATAGTTGGAACCAAAATACCTACGCTTCTGACCATGCGGGTGTAGACGAGGGTGTCTTAAATCGTTACATAAGCTGTGATTGCTACATTGATGCTCTGCTTTGGGGCACTCATGATTTTTCTCGGATTTCTTTTGATGTTGTGTTTTTTAATACAGCTGTAGTGAAGATAGTAATTCGAACCTACTCTATGGAACGGTTGAAAGCAAAATACTTACGCTTGTGGCCATGCGTGGGTGTAGATGAGGATGTCTCAACCCGTTACATAAGCTGTGATAGCTACGTTGATGCTCTGTTTTGGGGCACTCATGATTTTTCTCGGATTTCTTTTGGTGTTGTGTTTTTTAATACAGCTGTAGTGAAGAGAGTGATTCAGACCTACTCTATGGAATAGTTGGAACCAAAATACCTACGCTTCTGACCATGCGCGGCCGTAGATGAGGATGTCTCAACTCGTTACATAAGCTGTAATTGCTACGTTGATGCTCGGTTTTAGGGCTCTCATGATTTTACTACAGCTGTAGTGAAGATACTAATTCGAACCTACTCTATGGAAAAGTTGCAACCAAAATACCTACGCTTCTGACCATGTGGATGTAGACGAGGATGTCTTAAATCGTTACATAAGCTGTGATTGCTACATTGATGCTCTGCTTTGGGGCACTCATGATTTTTCTCGGATTTCTTTTGATGTTGTGTTTTTTAATACAGCTGTAGTGAAGATAGTAATTCGAACCTACTCTATGGAACGGTTGAAAGCAAAATACTTACGCTTGTGGCCATGCGCGGGTGTAGATGAGGATGTCTCAACCCGTTACATAAGCTGTGATAGCTACGTTGATGCTCTGTTTTGGGGCACTCATGATTTTTCTCGGATTTCTTTTGGTGTTGTGTTTTTTAAAACAGCTGTAGTGAAGAGAGTGATTCAGACCTACTCTATGGAATAGTTGGAACCAAAATACCTACGCTTCTGACCATGCGCGGCCGTAGATGAGGATGTCTCAACTCGTTACATAAGCTGTGATTGCTGCGTTGATGCTCTGTTTTGGGGCACTCGTGATTTTTCTCGGATTTCTTATGGTGTTGTATTTTTTAATACAGCTGTAGTGAATACAGTAATTCGAGACTACTCTATGGAAAAGTTGGAACCAAAATACCTACGCTTCTGCCCATGCGGGTGTAGACGAAGATGTCTCAACTCGCTACATAAGCTGTAATTGCTACGTTGATGCTCGGTTTTAGGGCTCTCATGATTTTTCTCGGATTTCTTTTGGTGTTGTATTTTTTAATACAGATGTAGTGAAAACAGTAATTCGAACCTACTTGATGGAAAAGTTGGAACCAAAATACCTACGCTTCTGACCATGTGGGTGTAGACGAAGATGTCTCAACTCGTTACATAAGCTGTAATTGCTACGTTGATGCTCTGTTTTGGGGCACTGGTGATTTTGCTCGGTTTTCTTTTGGTGTTGTATTTTTTAAAACAGCTGTAGTGAAGACAGTAACTCGAACCTACTCGATGGAAAAGTTGGAACCAAAATGACTACGCTTCTGACCATGTGGGTGTAGACGAAGATCTCTCAACTCGTTACATAAGCTGCGATTGCTACGTTGATGCTTCGTTTTTGGGGCACTGGTGATTTTTCTCGGGTTTCTTTTGGTGTTGTGTTTTTTAATACAGCTGCGTGTGCACAATCTGTGTGAAACACCACCTGCTTTTAAAAAAGAAAAAAGGTGTTGGGTGTCTTCTGACCACACGGATGTATATGAGGATGTCTTAACTCGTTACATAAACTGTGATTGCTACGTTCTGTTATGCGGCACTTATCCTTTTTTCGAAATGCCGAACCACACGAATCTGGAATGCTCTGCCTGATCATGTGTTTTTTCGTTATTGTAGTATCCAGGAATCCAAGCCAATGTATATCAATGTTTCCTTTCCTTACTCTTGCACTGCACCTGACAATTCTCATTGGTGCATGTTTAATTAAAAAAAAAAAAACCACAACGCTGTTTTTCTTCCATTCTAAGAAAAAGCAGCACTCGTCTTGCGGCCCACTTCATCGTCCAAATTATCAGTGAATATGGGATATACACCACTTTTTGGAATGGCTACCATGATTGCCACCTTTTGTGCTTTCATTTGACTGCCGTTCAATATTTTCCGATAATTTTCTTGATTTTCTCTACTATTACTGGGTTGTTTACCTGCTGCGATGTTCGCCTTGGCAATTCTTTCCGCTTCTTTTAAACCTTCTTTATTTGTTTATACTCTAATTATTGGTCTGAAAGAACCCGAAATTTCATGACCTCACTAACTGGGCTGTGCCACTATCCCCTGTTCTATGCACTTTCCCTTCACACCATCATTTGATCCGAATTCCTCAAATTCACGCCTTTCATTGGCCTCCTATCTATGTCGCTGCCTTCCTTCTCGGTCACCTAATATTTCATTGTTTTAAAGGAGGGTGCAGACTCCTCCGAAATATAATCTAACTCAGCTTTTGACATTGGCTGGAGTGATATCTTTTAAATGACAATATTGCTGACACAACGTTGGCCAATTTTTGGCATGTTTACAAATTTACTGAGATTGTCGACTATTAACGGCTGACAAAAAATAGTAGACTACACAATATCCTCAAATCTCAAATTTAAGATTAACAAGGTTTTTTTGACCATCATTTATTTTTCAGACGAAAGACGATATCTATATATCAGGGCGAACGGTTTTGTAACGATTCTCGCATTTCAATTTAATCTGACTTCCAATACTGAAGACATAGCGTGAAATAAAAACTGTCGCTCAGAAGGAATTCAGTATAAATAAGCTCTAGTTTTTGTTGGCATCGATGCTGTTGTTTTGTACAGGGTAGTGGGGCTCGCCGGTGAACACGCACCCCATGATGACTAAACCACGCGGGAATGAAAAGTTGATGAACCCCACTCCCGAATTCCCCCATAATACTCGGAGCAACCTTTGCTTCAGAGGGACACCTCCTAATGAGCTAGTTCCTCTGTCCCACCCTGTATTAGAAAATATAACAAATTATTAAAGTGTTCCAATTACTCGGTCTGTGCCGAGTATGACAATTAAAACAAAAAAGACAAACATTGTCATCGTGTTTAGAAACGGATTTATAAACATATGAAGCTACTTCCTTAGTACGTCGACAGGCAAGTGTTAACCAAGTATCGTATTGGGCTCAAAACAAACCGCTACACATCACCTACTTTCCAAAATTTGTTGGTATTGCGTAAATGCAAACGACTTGGATTTTAACATTTTTGTTTTGTCACATAGCATCTTTCTGACCTCTAAAAATATCACAACAGCAAACATACGCAGTCCTATTGGCAAATTGAAGTAAATATTTAGAGATACAGAACACCTGAGTAAGCGTAAATTTATCTAGAACTCTAAATGAAAGCAAATTATGTCGCAGAGCGAGAGGGTTTTGGTATTCCAAACAATATTTCTATTGTATTTTGAAACGAACGTCATTTGTGCATGAATTGAGACTAAGTAAACTAATTGTTTACCAGTTTAACAATCCGATAAAACGAACAGAATTGCGAGCTCACAATGAATATATTAAATCGATGTCTTTTCATCCATTAATGTTAAAAGCATTACATTTTTTAACCCGAAAATGTCGGAAAACGCATGAATTGAACTGTTCGCATTAAACTGGAATAGCTGGGTTGCTTAAAATCTAACAACTCGTATTCGATTGTTGGCTTCTTTCTGAATGATTCAAAGATTGACGTTCGCGTCTCTGTTGTAGAAGAATGTTCTTCCTTCTTTTTTTTACTTTCTGTAAAGATACAAATTCCCAAATGATATACATATATTTCTACTCTTGTTCAAAACTATTTAAAAATACCAATTCCTTCATTATTCGAAAGTGAAACTCTGTTCGTTATATCTTGAATTGTCATATGAAACTGAGTTGGTAAGAATGAGGTTAGTAGGAAAGCAGATTTGTGTGACCAGGACTAGTATGTTGGTGCGATCCAAACAAATATACAGGAACGTGCAACCACGGGGAAAAATATAGCACAAAAGATAATCGAAAAAAAAGACCATCAGAGTGGTCAACTTTGGTGGTGGATTGGAACATCCTCATGTACATGCGACTGTGATCTAATGTGCTATGCTGAACTGCCGGGTTTCTACTCAAAGAAACTGAACTCTACTTAGAGACGTTACTGCGGCTATGGCCGGGAGTTACTCCCTATTACGAGTACTGTAAAGTATTTGTGACCGCATGACCGAAGCCATGGTCACATGCTTCGGTATTCCACCGCCACGCATTGTTTCTTGAGGAGCGCACTTCGTTGCAACAACTTTTAGTTAACTGACAGATTTACTCAGCTGTCACAAGAGGCGCACGACTGCGTACCGCCCAGCATCCAAAGAAGTGACAGACCGATGGCACTGGTCATTCAAAGCCTCGATAATGTGTCCCGTCAACATAGCAGAGTTGCCGTACGGAACCAAGCTGCTTCTCCCGGAAAAAAGAATAGACAGTTGGAAAAAAGAATACACGTCTTCCACAAGGTGGACAATGTTCACAGGGTCAAGTTCTTCGTCCGAAACAGTGATTACATATTTTATATCAACATTTCAACATCGATATAAAACCTGTGGCCTATCGTCTACCGTAAGTATTGATGGGTTAAAACCTTGTTACCGCAAGGCCGAAGTGACGCCCAGGGAGATGCACTCATGGTCTCGCGAAGACATCTCACTGTGCAACACATACTGACATCCATAAAAGTCTAGTCGACAGCAGATAATGAGGATATACCATTTTCGACAAGAGTCACCGATTCTCTTCATAGGCTGAGGGATCAGGACGTAAGGTGGCATGCTCAGTCCCACCTACCTTTGGTACAAGCCGGATAATCTTCGTCTATATATGCGTTGCCAGTGGGGAGCGGCGGATGACGGAGGTCTCCACAAAGCTCGGAAAACCTTCAAATTCATCACTACCATACCACCCCGTGTTACCCACCACACGATACCTATGGCCCCATGAGTTGCACTCTTGCGCGATTATTTCTCGACACGATTAGATAACTTAAACAAGCAGATGTCTGTATATCAGCCATTGTGGTCAAGAGTCCTTACGTGAATCGCCTACCACGGAATCCGTATTGACGATCAGTCAGTCCGTTGCATTCCAAATATTTGAACAACTCGGGATTGATGACCTTTTCCATCACATTGGATACCATAGACAGTAATGCTATCGGGCGGTAATTTTGTGGGAGACACTTTTTCCCCATCTTTTGGATTGCTTGAATTCGAGCGATTTTCCAGGAGATAGGAAACCTCGTCCATGCATAAGATAGGCGATGGAGCAGAGTTTTTAGTGACTATTGCTGGTATTCCGTCCGCGCCAATTGCCTTCTTACAGTCCAGTCCACGTAGAATGAGTTGAATAGTACGTGGGTGGAACCTCACATCACCCATCGAAGACCGTACCGGCGCGATCACAGGTGCCTTCAAAAAACCAGCACCGAGGTTTAAATTCGCGGAAAATAAATTAGCGAACACATTAGCTTTATCTTTTCAATTTGTAACTTGCGTCCCGCTGTGCGCCACTAACTGAGAAAAAGAGGAGGAAGCGAAGTTATTGCTGACAGCCCTTGTCAGTTTGGCACTCATGGAGTCGAAGACCGCACCGGAGTGATCACAGGTGACTCCAATAGACCGGCATCAAGGTTTGAATTCGCGAACACATTGACTTTAACCTTTGAATTTGTGACTAGTGTCCCGCTGACCGTCATTAACGGAGCAGAACAGGAGGAGGTGAAGTTACCGCTGAAAACCTTTATCATTGACCAGAAGGGACGCGAACCAGCTGGGCACTCAGGGAGTTTATTGGTCACCCTGTGGCGTTTCTAACAGATACACACAAGCAAATAGTGAAGAACACCGAACGAAAATCGAATAAGAAAATACATCAGAGCCGTATACCATAGCGATAGCATAACAATTCCACATCAGTTAAGTGTACTTGAGTTTAGAAATCGAATTCGTACACGCGGCAGTGGCCTGATGTGTCGAGTATTGGTTAAATTTTTAGTCTACGTCATTGTAAGCCTATCAATATGAGTATAAATAGCCTGGTTGTACGCGTTAATGATTCTTACAAAATTCGTTTTTTTAACCTCCGTGGGAGCTCCATTGCTTAAAAACTATTTTTTGCCACTGTAATCTGTTCAAACCAAACATTATCAAATGAATATCCTTCGATGGCATGCGGAGTGTAAATCTCCATCTCCATCCCGAGCGGAATAATCTCCGCGGCCGACTCCGCACACGCGTTAACATCGGGAGTCTCCAAAACACACCTCCGACCACGGATAGGATCTCGGAAATCGTCAAGTTAGCAGCCCCGTATATGCATACTTGGTGAGACTGTGGCATTTCTAATAGATACACACAATATACAAGCAAATAGTGAAAAACACCGAAAGGAAATTCGAATAAGCAAAGCATCAGAGCCGAATACCATAGCGATAACATAACAATTCCACATCAGTTGAGTGGACTCGAGTTTAAAAATCGAATTCGTACACGCGGCAGTGGCCTGATGTGCTAAGCATTGGTTCAATTTTTAGTGATTCTTATTGGCATAGCTTCAGATCGAATCACACGTTCTTCCTTATCATCACAAACACTATAAGACTACTTAGGTTAATTATTCGTTTAAAATCTAAGTGATTGTGCAACCGATATTCTTACTGCCCTGGGGACGACGCCTTCTCTGGCGACGTCTCAACTTCCCATTCTTCGTGTGGTTTGTATTCCGGCGCTGGCCGGCCAAACGATTTATTTGGTTATCGTATCGTACTTCCAGAGCAGAACCCTGCTCTGGACGAAGGGCGTTATTGTCTTGCCCAGTACGATTCTTGCATTCTCCAAATAAAGCACCGCTGCTACAATTGCTTAATCTTTATTGCTCTGATTTTCGGAAACTATGCTTTCTTCTCGGTGTCCCAAAAGAATATAGCCCCATCCTTGTCTGTGTATGTCCGTACATCATTTTCAAAACCATACGTAACCCCATTCACTTACATCTGATTCTCTGGTACCCACTGACTCTTGCTAACATCCCAACAATAATATTCAGTTTCGAATTGTTCAGCATTCGTTTCCAGAGCTTTAGGAATCCATTACTTTGTTTTCGTGCACCAGCGATAGTGTTCGTTTTTGTAGATACTCATCAGTTGATTGGCACTGTCGCCGGGTTGACCATCATGTTCTTGCCACGGCAGCCACCTTTCTTCGACATCACCCCACTTCTATTTGTACTAAGTTGCTGGATCGGTGTAAATAGCTACTCCCTCATTGATGTAGGATACATTTTCAGCTTTGTTTCGCCAATTTGATGTTCCGCTGGAATGTATTGTAAGCGGAGTTGTCAATTCTTTCTTTTTTCTTCTAAAGTAATTTAGGCTCTTGCTGGGTGTAGGTCGACTGGGCTCCGTGGTCCCATATGTGCTTGCATCCTTCAATCGTCTCTTTCCTCACCTCCTGTTTCGAAAGTTTAAAATTGGGGATGGTTCTTACCTCGATCATACTTCCAGTTTGGCTCCCTTGATTCGCACTTGTACTCTTTGCGAGTCGTTCCTCCTGATGCCCAGTCCACCGACTGTCTCTAGAACGAGCACTTCCTGTTTACCTTTCCTACCGAGTCTCCTTTTCGGAAATTGACGAGTCCAGCAATGAAATGGTGGGTCTCTCACCAAGCAGAGCCAATACCCGAGTCGATCCCTAAGGTCCGTAGAGATCCATTGGAACTTGATCTTTAGGTATGATTTGGTGCCACTGACGCTGCGCATAGAAGTAACCACATCTCTGGTTTGCTCGCGACCGTTGTTCGATGTAGGGGTATCATTGTGTGACCTTCCTTCTTTTCTTGATGCCATCCTGGGCGAAAATTCGCTTGGATGGCGTGGTGCCCTCTTGCGCGCTTATCACATGGTGGTCCCTTGCAATCCGATCTTCGGTGTTTGGAGCGAAGGCATTTAAAGCAAAGCCTTGCCTTCTTCGACAGATCCAATTTCTCGCCAATACTGGCCTCCTCAAACATGGGGCATCTGGGGACGTGTTCCTCGAGACAAACTGGACATTCTAATTTGTTTCCGTTCTTAGGTGTGCCACTTTCTCGAACGGCATGGATTGCTCTCCTTCCTGAGTCGCGCCCTCCTTGGGATGATGCATGTTGATGGTAGCCTCCTCTCGGTTCCCAGGATACGTCGGGTGGTGTGAAATCACGGCACATGTCGGCATCTAGTCTCACGAAGTCGCTGAAGACCCTCAGTTCCGGCTGGTCGTCCTTTCGATGGCCTTGGTGATACATGAACCACCTGTACCTCATGGATGACGGCATCTTGGCAGTCAGTTCCTTTACCGTCTCAGGAGAGCTCAAATACTGCCCTTTGCCCAGTGGGCTGATCGTGGCCACGGAGTTTGTCACCCGGCCGGTGAAGACTCCAATCTCGTTCGGGTCCTCTGTGACTAGAGACAGCCCCTTTAAAATAGAGCTAACGCTCCCGGTCTTCCAAAGCGAGCCTCCAGTCCTTTCATTGCCCCTTGTGGGTCCTCGGCAATATTATTATTATTATTATTATTATTTATTACAATGTAATTAATTACACAATAACTTAATTCTAAATAGCGCTAGCTGCTAGGGCTTTCGGCTAATATCGAGTTACTTTAAATTTTGTTATGAAGGTTAGTAAGTGTTAGTAATTCGTATGTGTAGTTGATATTCTGTTCTGATGGTTTTGCCAGAATGTTGCTGAAGGTGTCGTTTCCAAATAGTTGGTTTGCGATGGTTTGGACTTTTGGGCAGTCGAATATGATGTGATGTGGAGTAAGTGGGACTTGGTTGTTGCAGTTACTGCATTGTGGGGGGCTGGTTTTTGTAAGGATGTGTTGGTGTGTGATTTTGGTGTGTCCTAGCCGGAGTCGTAGGAAGCATTTTATTTTTCTGTTTGAGACTGTTGTTGGGTAAGTAACGGGTTTGGTGTCCTGTTTAATAGTGCTGTACAGGTGGGTGTAGTGGTGCCATTCCTCTTCCTCCACGTTCTTAAGGGCATTTTTTATCTGTCTTCTTATGTCCGTTTTGTTAGGATAATAGAAGGAGACGAGAGGCGACTTTGTCCCTAGTTTTGCGGCCGCGTCGGCCGCTTCATTTCCACTAATGTTACAGTGCCCGGGGGTCCAAAGTAGCTTTATTTTATTAGCTTTCTTAATAATGTTATCTTGGATTTGACGAATGACAGCATTTGTGGAGTTTACGTTGGTTATTGCTTTTAGAGTTGAAAGGCTATCAGTACAGATAATCGTTGGGATTTTCTGGATCAGTTTTGTTGCTTCCAAAATTGCCGTTGCTTCCGCTGATAGGATGGAACAAAAGGTGGGAAGTGATCCCATTCTGATTATTTCTTTGCGATCGTTGACTATAGCAAATGACACATTTGATTCGTTTTTGGAACCATCTGTGAAAAACAGGTTCCAGTTTTGATGTTTGTCGATGGTATCCTTGAAAAGTTTTTGATAGATTATCTGATTTGTTGAATGTTTTGGATAATGGGACAGGTCATCTAAGATTGTATTTCTCGGAATTAACCATGGAGGGTGTTGTGTGCGGTGGGGTTTTGAAATATTTATAGGGATATGTAAGTCCTTGGCTATATCGATGGCCCTTTCCAGTCCTGAGCGGTATCTCGACCTTCGTTTTTTTTTATAAATTTTTCGGATGTCCTGCACTATGGGGGTTGCTATAGACATTGTAAATTTGTAAGCAAGTGTAGCTGATATATATTTTAGTCTCTTTTCTATAGATGGGAGACCGCATTCGACGAGGATGTTTTTAATTGGTGTTGTACGGAATGCTCTGGTACTTGCTCGAGCTGCGGCGTGATAGGGAGATTTTATTGTTTGCAGGGTCGTTTTGCTACATTTTCCGTATATCATTAGTCCGTAGTCGATTTTAGATAGGATGATGGCTTTAGTTATGTTAATAAGGGTGTTAGTATGTGCAGATCCATTCTTATATGCTAAGTATTTTACAATGTTTAATCTTGCAGCTAGGCTTTTCTTAAGTGCTAAACAATGTTCTTTAAAATTGTATTTACTGTCAAAGAGGATACCGAGGATTTTCATGGATTGGATTGTAGGGATTGTGTGATTCTGAAAGGGAAGTGTGATGTTTTTGCTGCAGCTGGTTTTTCTACAAATGTGTAACATTTTAGTTTTTTCGAGGGAGATCTTTGCGCCTGAGGTTTTACACCAATTAGTGATGTCGTGTAGTATTTCTGAATAGGTAGATTGTACTTCGTTGAGATCGTTTACGTTTGTTAGAATAACTAGGTCGTCAGCGTAGAGGCAGTGTTTTATGTTTTTATATTTTACGAGAATGTCGTTTATTCCGTCAAAGGCTATAGCGAATAATAGGACTGATAGTGGAGAACCCTGTGGGATACCGTTTTTTATGTTGTATATTTGTGAGAATGCACCACCTGTTTTGACTCTAAACTTCCTGTTAGAAAGAAAGGACTTGATTATGTAGAACATATTGTTACCAACTCTCCATTGCGCTAATTTATTCAAAATCACATGAGGACCGATCCGGTCGAACGCTTTTTCAAAATCTATGGAGAGAATTGTTGTATGCTTTTTGGTTGACAAAGAAGATGTGATAAAGTTGTCGATATGGAGTAGCGCATCAATCGTTCCACGTCCTTGCTTGAAACCAACCTGTTCAATGCTTATTAGATTGTTTTTCTCCATGAACCAGTTGAGTCGTCTAGCTACAATTTTTTCAAATGTTTTTCCTAGACATGGGAGTAACGATATTGGGCGATATCCTTTTGCCGAAGTCGGTTCGCCGGTGGGTTTTGGAATGGGTACAATTGTGGCTATTTTCCACACTTGTGGAATTACACCTGTTTGGAGTATGTTATTGAAGAGATGGAGTATTCGGTGTCTCAGGAGTGGTGGACTGTTCTTTAACATTATGTAATCGACTCGATCATATCCTGGTGTTTTACCTGTGGCGCCGTGTAGGGTTGACTCTAATTCAATTTTATTGATCGGGAGATCTATTAATTTAGAGGATGGGCTTGTGTGAGGGGACGGGCTAATTGTGTCTCTTTTGGCAGAGAGAAATGACGGATGGAAGTTTACGTCTTCTGCGTAGTTTGACCATGTTTTGCCGAGATGGTCGGCAATTTGAAGGGGAGATGTGAGAGTGCCTGAGTCGGTGTTCATGCATTTTATTGAGAGGGGGCGATACTGCCCAGTTAGCGTTTTTATATCCGCCCAGATTTTTCTGGGAGTGGAGTTCGGATTTAACTTTTCGGTAAATGTTTGGAAGGCTTTTCTTTTTTCTTCCTTGGCATTTTTGCGAAAAAGAGCATTTAACTTTTTATAATTGATTAGGTTAAAATCGGAGGGGAATCTTTTGAAAATTCTCCAGGCTTCTTGTTTTTTCTTCCTTAGGTTGTCCAATACTGGATTCCACCAGGGAACTACCGCCTTATGGAGTTTTCGACTTGTTTGTGGTATCGAGGCATTTGCTCCTATTCGGATTGCTTTAGTGATTATGGCTGTTTCTTGATTAATATTTTGACTCTCTACATGTTGACTTAGTGCCTGGGTAGTTATATTTTGAAATTTACTCCAATTAGCAAGTTCGGTTTGGAATTTAGGAAGAAGTTTGGAGGGTTTGGGACACATGCTAGTGTTAATGTTTATTATTATTGGAAAGTGGTCGCTCCCGTGCAGGTTGGGTAAAGTATTCCAAGTGCACATTGGGGCCAATTGAGGTGAGGCTAGTGATAAGTCTACATGTGTGAAGGATTTGTGAGTGGAAAAATGTGTATGGCTACCGTTATTGAGTAGTGCTAGATTTGCGGTCAGTATGTATTTCTCTACGGTTTTTCCCCTTTTATTAGTGGACGAAGATCCCCAGATGGGACTCCACGCATTAAAATCTCCGAGGAGAAGTATCGGTGTTTGGATGCTATCTGTGATAGTGGTAAGATCGTGTATCGTTATTGGTTGGGATGTGGGGGTGTATGCTGATATTATCGTGAGGTTTCTGCCGATATTTATTTCTACTGCTACGACCGAGATTGCAGAGTTTACTACTATAAGTTTATGTGGGATTGATCTATGTATAAGTATACCTGTACCATGTTTAGAAGCAACATTTTCCGTAAGGTTGTGAAAGAATGCCGCGTATTCTTTGGGTCCTGTGGCCCGAGAGTCGCGGCGGATGTGCGTTTCTTGTAGAGCTATGATGGATGGTTTCAGATCTTTGATGAGTATTTGGAGCTCATGCATATTGTTTTTGAGTCCGTTCAGATTCCATTGTAGTATTGTGAGTTTATGGACATGAATGCTATTGTGTATATTAAACCTGCTGCTGTTGGGGATTTTGTTGTTGTAAGGGTTCAGTCTCCGTGTCTCGAGTGTTGAACCATTCAAGCCGAAGCCCTGTCTGCTTCGGCCCGAGTTGGGATTTTCTCGAGACACAGAGACTGTGCTTTCGTTGGGAGTGTTAGGGTTATATGTGGTTATTGTGAGGGAGTGGGGAGTTTAATAATTCTTGAATGGTGGGTTCATTTATTTTTATGTTAGTGTTTTTTTTAATAGGTATAGGTTCGTTGTTACGGTTGGTTGTTGTGGGTTTTATGATTAGAGGTGGTTGGTTTTGTATGGCTTTACGGTATTCTGCAGATGTAGAAGCGCAGTTTGAAATGAATGAAGTGTTTGTCGATGTTGGCTGGAGTGTAGTTTTTGTTGGGTTTTGTTTTGTAGTTTCTTTTATTGGTGGTGTTATATGTGTGGCTGTTGTTTTGAGAAGTGCGGCATAGGATTCCTTTGGTTTGTTTGATGGCGTGGGATTTCGTTCCCTATATATCCGTTTCGCTTCGGATAGAGAAATTTTATTTGTCGTTTGTATTTCAAGAATGGACTGGTTTTCTATATATTGGGGGCATAATGGTGATGAAGCAGGGTGAGGGCCTTGACAGTTGGCACAGTGGGTTCGGGTGCATTCTAAGTCGGGGTGCGGAGGAAGGTTGCAGTTGTTGCACGCTGGGTTTCGTTTGCACCATTTGGCTGTATGTCCGAGTAGTTGGCATTGGCGGCAGCGCATTGGTCTTGGGATATACTCATTTACTTTGGCTTTGTGCCATCCGATTTCTATGTTACTCGGTGGATTGAAGCGGTCAAATGAAAACAACATTAGTCCGGAGGCCCTGATTTCGCCATTTTGCGATTTTTTAAATTTATGGACACTTACCACTCCTTGAGGTTTCATTTCTTGGACGATGTCTTCTTCCGGAACATTAATTAGGTATGGTGCGTAAACAATACCTTTCGAGAGGTTTAATTTCGGATGCAACTTTATTGTTACCGGACATAGTTGATCGAACCGTTTGGTATTTACAAAACGTAGAGCTGTTTGTTCATCTTTCACTAGTAAGAGAATTGAACCGTCTCTTAGCATGGACACTTTTTCATATTGTGTACTAATTGAGTCTATAGCTCTTTTTAACACGAATACGTTCACTCCGGTCAGAGGTTTTGTCGCGTCATTAGGAACAATTTGAATAAATTTCGGGTTTTTTTCACTTGTCTTTGTTGGTAACTCCGGGAAGTTCGATTCAATAGGACTAAATGCCTGCCGTTTTTTTTTATTGACGGGGACGTCACCCAAGGACGTTTCCTGCAACATACCGAATCTGTTGCCGGTGTGCTGCTTTGGCCCTAAGGCCATTTTTTATTTATTTCTCTTTTCTTTTGCTTTACTTTGGAACCGGTTAATTTAAAGTACACTAACAAAAGCAATACACTTACAACACGCACAGTACCGTAATAAAATATTCACACGCGGTTTTGTGTTCACAATTCTTTCACTGCACAATACGGTTAAAATTTGCGTCCTTACTGTTCGAGAGTTCGTCTGGCAATGCCTCGGCAATAAATAGGAGACTTCTAACGGCTTCTCTCGCCCTTCCCCGAAGAGCTCTTCGAAGACGCGCCAAGTTCTGCACGCTTGTGCCACTTTAGTCTTCGCCTCGGCGATTTCTAGCTCTCGCTTGGCGACTTCCCACCTTGTCTCGATCTCGGTCCTCCTCGGTGACCTTACCGAGCTGCCTCTCGAGACCACGTGCTCCGTATCGCGCTTCGATCTTGGCAAGAGTGTTCCCGGCTATGTCCTCCCCCGCGACGCTGGCCCTCTGGTCTTCCTGTTGGTGCATTGGGCCGGTTCCTTGCCCGGTGGTGTGGAGTTTCCGAATGGCCCTCCTTCGCTTAGGTCATGTGCGCCGATTCCCCTCTTCTGGCAAGCGCTCCGACCGGTCCGTCGTAATCTCCTCCAAGTCGTGTGGGAGATTCTTCTCCTGTGGCGCTTACATCTGATTCGGTGCTGCCCACTCCAAGTTAAGTGGACAGTCCACCCGTAAGGGATGGCGGCGTGCTCCTGGCTTTAGCTAATGTCGTTATCGGCGCCCTCGTTTATCGCCGCGATCCGGTTCGAAAGACCAAAACTGACATTGCTCTGGGGACGGCGACGTCTCAGCTTTCCTTTCTTCGTGCGGACTGTATTTCGCCGCTGGCCGCCCAAACGATTTATTTGGTTAGGGTACCGTACTTCTAGAACCGGACTCTGGTCTGGACGAAGGGCGCTATTGTCTTGCCCAGTACGATTCTTGTATTCTCCAAATAAAACACCGCTGCTATAATTGCTTAGTTTTATTACTCTGTCAAGTCTCTTTGCAACTCGGTGCTCCCGTGGCAACTCCTGCTGCTCTAAAAAAAACAATGGGGTGGCGAGAGACCGACTTTAGGGAGGCAAAGGCAAATGTGCCCTTCATCTTGTCTCTGGATTCTGGTCATCTTGCGATAACCAGAATCACCCACATCCGTGAAGATGTTGGGCTCGGTCTCAAGATATCTGAAAAGAAAGGGGAAGGGCGTATCTAAGGATAGTGTGGACAGGGTTAGTTCAATTGTTCTCTAACTACTTGGATGGGGGGATGGTGGGAAAGAAATCGTACAAGATCGGTAGGTCTTGAGTGCGGTAGTAAACGCAGATCACGTCTTTGGCGTCTGATAATCTGAGTTTTGGTCGGTGTGTATGTGTGTGTGTGTGTTTGTAGTGTGTCAGCAGTAGACCCTATGGGATGGGTCCAGGAATCCTCTATTATAAAGGAGAATGTTGTTGGGAAGGATGCTTTCGTCACTTTTGTACTGAAGAAGAAATTGTGGTGGTCTGATCCGAAGAGATCGAAAGAGGGAAGAGTCAAGAACGCAAGACTCCCCCACAAGTGGGTTCTCGCTGTTCTGAATGCAACTCCTGCTGCTCTGCCGATGTGCTGGCTTTATATAGGTCCGCAGCCGTCCTCTCGTTCGCTCGGTTCATGGGTGTTGTTCTCCTTAGTAGCTTCCTGTAATCGGTGCGCCACTGATCGTCGTTTCCCAGGAACTTGTGTGCTGGCGCTTGCCTTGCTTTTCCTGGGAATTCGTGTCGACCTGATGCATCGCCAACAGATGCCAAGCAGTGATCTGAGTTTTCCAATGGCGGAGTACTCTCCACGGTATAGATATCCGACTCGAATGTTAAAAACAGATCCAGGGTGTTCGCATAATCACCTCGGTCATCCGTCATTCGTGTAGGCTCTTCCACGAGTTGAGTCAAATGCGGCTAACAGCGAACATCTCCGTTATCCTCCCACCCTCGTCGGTTCTGTGGGAATGTGCCAACCAGCCGGAGTTGTGTAAATTAAAATCGCCAAGGACGACAATTTTAGAAGTCGCATCCAGTTGATGGTATGTAAAAAATGATCAAAAAAAATGTCGCTGGTCGATCGTGATTCGGGGAGCGCTAAGAAAACAAAGAAATTTTTCACAATTCTTCAGCACGACTTTCAGCCACATGATGTCCAAGTTATTGGACTGGACGCCTTTATTCTTTGACAAGACAGATCAGACCCCCCGATCAACCATAAATCCGAAACACAAAATTTTCTCCTGACGATATCGGGGAATGTACAGCATGACGGAGTGGTATCCCCTCTAGGGACCGACTTACCACCTAAATCAACCTTTTCTCGAATCAATAATTAAATAGTAGTTAACTAATTAACGGTGGCGCAAGGCTAATAATCTTGCCCGTAAAAATAAATTATTATGGAAAATTTAACAAGCCTCGAGACTTGCTAAATAAGGCCAAGACCGGATCCCGGTTGTAGTGCCGATGATGATGATAATTAATTCACGGGTGAATTAAGCAGGAAATGGCTAATTTATTTATTTAGGCTTAATCCAAGCAACTTAAGCTAATATAATATAACAACTTACAGACTAACTTAAAAACTAAAGTAGTACGAGTAGTTAAAAAAAAAAGTAAATAAACAAAAAAATATATATATATATCCAATAAAAAAAAAAAAAACAAAAGAAGAAAAAAGAAAAAAAAACACGGAAGGAGAAGAGGGCTTGAGGTGTGACAGTGAGGGGTACGTCTACACAGTGGTAAGGGGCGGTGCTGGAGAGCTGGGGGAGAGATTTGAAATTGAGGTGGGTGGGGTTAGGACGGGTTTATTCTGAGACGTCGTTTGAGGGCAGGAGTGGAGAGGTTGAAATCAAAGGAGGTGGGGAAAGAGTTGGCATGTCGTAGCATACGCGAGATGGGCTCGTTAACGCCGTAAGGCGTGTGATGAGTGGGCACGTAAAACAGACGAGGGTTCCGCACATTACGGGGGTTTGTATAAAATGATAAAGAGGAGAGCAAGCATGGGCAATTGATTGAACCTGACAGAAGGCGATGGATAAAGATGATGTCAGGATGGATTCTGCGCTCTTCAAGCGTGTTAAGATTGATTAGAAGGAGCCGGTCTGTGTATGGTGGGAGAATGAGTGGGTTTTCCCAGTTCAGTCCACGGAGGGCGAAGCGCAAAAAACGACGTTGAACGTCCTCGATCCTACGAATGTGAGACTGTTGATACGGGGACCAGACCTGACTGGCATATTCGAGTAGTGGCCGGACAAAAGTTGTGTAGAGGGATCGGGTGACGTAGGGGTTTAGGAATTCCTTCGACCAGCGTTTTACAAAGCCAAGGGCGGCGTTGGCTTTTAGGATTGTGTTATCGATATGTGCGGTAAATCTAAGTTCCTTGTCACATAGGACGCCCAGGTCGCAGATTGATTCAACCGATGTTATCGGTTGGCCTAGCAAGAGATAGGAACGTGGCTGGGAGGGGGGGCGTTTCCGAGAGAAGGTGATTGTGTGACATTTGGCGATATTCAAATCTAGGCAGTTATTTTGGCACCATGTCGAAAAGCTGTCAAGATCCGATTGGAGAAGTGAGGAGTCAAGGGGAGAGCGGATTGTCTTGAAGATTTTGGTATCATCCGCGTAAAGCGAGATGGGGCAGTGATTGATGCTCGAACCTATGTCGTTTATGGTAAGGATAAATAGTAGGGTGCCGAGATGACTGCCCTGGGGGACACCTGAGGTTGGAGAGAAAGGATCGGAGAGGGTGGATCTAAATCGCACCCGACAGGTTCGAAAGTTAAGGTAGGATGAGATCCACATAATCAACAGCGGTTCAAAACCAAGGGAAGATAATTTAAAGAGAATGAGGTTATGGGAAATCTTGTCGAAGGCCTTGCTAAAGTCGGTGGTGACTACATCAACCTCATCGCCGTTCTCTAGGGCAAGGAGTGTGTGAGGTGTGAATTCTACAAGGTTGGTAGTAGTAGACCTGCCGGAGAGGAAGCCGTGCTGGTTAGGAGAGATGATGGGGGTGCAGCGAAAACGTAACGCTTCGTATAGAAGGCCTTCGAACAGTTTAGGAATGTGCGAAAGCTTAGCAATGGGACGATAATTGGATATATCGATTTTAGGCCCCTTTTTATGTATGGGGGTTATGTAGGAGGATTTCCAAAAGTCGGGAAATAGACCTTGTGCAAGGGATAGATTGAAGATTGACGCGAGCGGGAGAGAGAGAGAGAAGAGGAGCATTTTTTTAAGAAGATAGCAGGGAGTCCGCCTGGGCCGGGACTGAAATCGTCTTTAAGTTGTTCAAGTTTTTCTTTAACTTGGTGTTGTTGTATGTGCAGAGGGATAAGCGGGCCAAGGGAGAATTGAAACATGCCAGTAAAGTAGGAGGGGTTAGGCTCGAACGAGTCGTCCGTGAAGGATAGTTTGAAGAAGGACGCGAAAAGATTGGCTATGGTTTGGGAGTCAGATGAAGTAGTTGAGTCGTAGAAAAGAGAGTTGGGATAGGCATCTGATTTCCGTTTATAGTTGATAAAGTGGTAGAAGGATTTGGGGTCATTGATCAGATTCAGTTGGGCTTTGGCCAGGTAATTGTGGTAAAGGGAGCTATAAAGCTCGGTGAATTGGTAAAAGTAACCGAGATAGTTGGAATAGTCCAGAGGAGAACGCGTATTTAAGAAAATGTTCCACAACTTATTTCTCTTGTTACGGAGTGTGCGGAGTCTGCGGTTATACCAAGGGGGCGATGAGAATAATAACCTGTTTCGGGAAAAGGGGACAAATAGGGATATGGCGTTGAAGATTACTGTGTAGAGTGAGGCTGTAGCGACCTCAACACTAATATGATTTAATCGGGGTAAGGTATTGCTGAGGTACTCATTTATGCGCCGGAAATTGGCTTTTCGGAAATTGAAAGAATATTGGTAGGGGAGGGGAGTGGCTGTGCTGTGGGCTGGGCGGTCGCGGAATACGGATAAGAGAAGTGGGGGGTGGTGGTTGTCAATGGTTGAGAGGATGTGGGGACTAGGGGTAACTGAAGAGTTGCAGGGGTCTGTCGTGAACACTAGGTCGAGTTGTCTGCCCAGATGATTTAGGATATTGCTGACTTGGTAAAGGCTAGAGTCAGTGAGGTTGTCTATTAAGAGACACTCCTTGGTAGTGGAGGGGCTAGAGATATAGTGGGACTCATCGTCAGACAACGACCATTGGAGATGGGGGAGATTAGAGGAGAGAATGGATGCACTTGTCAATATTAAGTTTTAACTCCACCAAACTAAAGTGCAGTCGGATTCTGTTCAAAATCAAGTGCCAAACGACGGTGTTAAACATGTTTGTGTGGTCAGCATAAAAGGATATATAAGAATGTCTGATGACCAGTGCCGTTTATTGTAGATCTCGGCTTATATGCCATTTCGATCCAGTATTGGGATTTTGCTCTGGGCGGTTGCAAAGACACAAAAGTTCCGCATCGATCAGTGCAACATTAGTTCAACTTCTCTGTTGTGTCAGCTCACATAGACGGCGGAAGCGGGAGAAGTTGTTATGATCTATTTGAAGAAGAGAAGAATGAATTCGTGAGTTTATAATCTTAAGAACCTCTGTATCGTCAGCATAAAAAAAATGCAAGGATGCTTGATGACCGTATCGAATTCATTAATACTTAACATAAAAAGTAGAGCACCTAAGTGACTGACTTGGGCGACATCAGAGGTGACCAAAGAAAAAACGTTCTTCGGAATTTGTTGATACTAACTGTGACAGGCAAATATGGCAGAAAGATATATTAGTCACAAACTGTTCAAATATTTATACTAAAATCAATAATAGATATTCCGACTACTAGGTATTAAAAACGAAGTGCTTTAAAGACACACACACAAATTAAAATTCCACTTTCAAGGAAACTATTTGAGTAACGAAGACACACTTAACTGCCTTAATTTTATATTTTATAAGTCCGGTGTTTTTTATCGTTCTATATTCTAAACATGTTATCACAGGTGATAGCCATTTCGTATATACAAATACTCGTCACACCTGCAAACAGCTGTTTGTTCCAAATTCCACATGTAGGTTATTGCTTTTAACTTTGTCCACGTCCCAATCCACCAATCATAGTTAATTGCTGCAAAAAACCCATTAGATGCTTTCTTTGAACTTTTCAAATTAGATTTTATGAACAAAAGAAATTAGGCCGGCGAATGAATGTTTCAAAAACGTTTGTAAACAGTACATGCTTCTCGTTATACGCTAATAGAATCCTTGTCGGCGATGCGGATTTTGCTCATTCAGAAAACTTCTGTTGACTAATTAGAAATGTTGTTTTCATTCTTTCCGTATTCAGCGTGTAGGCGTGCTTAGCAAACTACCGAAATCATGAATGGGCTTCTGTATGAATTATTTCGCTACCTTCCAGTGAAATCACCGAAAACAAATCCGAGGATTATCAATTCAAAAAAAAAAAAACGGCGATGAAGGAAAACAAAAACACTTTACTAGAAAGTTGTGTATTCTTCATTCGTTCAGGAATTTATTTTTAATTTGTTTACATTTGTATGGAATCGGATTTCCTAAAATGAGAAGTATAGGACTGAACTAAATGTCTGAAAGTGGGGATTTATATTTGAATGCATACGGATGTCTCGGTAGCTTTGACGAGCTACTTCTGCTTTATATTTGACGACACATTCTTTTCAAAAGGATTTGGGATGCTAGCAAGTTTAAATTTCTCCGAGTAATATTGAACAAGCGTCTTGTGTCTAAAATGTCTGAGAGACGTCTTAGACTTGCGCAACTTGGAAATACGAACAATATCTAAAGTGTTTTTTTTTGTCTACCTATGCCTTATTATTTCACATCCTACCGCTAGTAAATTTATAATATAAAACATATTGTATCAGCTTTTGCGAAGTGGCTGATGGGCCTGATAGAAAGTGTTCAAATTGTTTCCGTCAGAAGTTCACGTAATGACTTTGCTGTACGCATACGTCTGACAGTTGTATTAAATGAACCTATACACAAGTAAAGTCTCTTTTGCACGATGTGAGAGGATTTATTTCGTTCTAAATTCTATTCAGAATTATAAATAAAATTGTGTCGAAAAATCTCAAGCTATACCGTGTTTAGGTGAAGGCAAAAGAATCGTTTTTTGCCTATATTTCTTAGATGGCAAAGGCATTGTTACAAGCTGTCATTGCTATTTTGCTCGTAAAAGAATTTCTTAAACGCTAAGACATAGTGCGCACGAAAGGATGGATAGGAATTGTGCAGAAAATAAATCTTAGTCGTGAATCATCATCATCATCGGCACTACAACCGGGATACGGTCTTAGCCTTATTTAACAAATCTCTCCATCGGTCCCGATTTCGAGCCGATGTCATCCAGTTTGGCACTCCCAGGCTCTGGGCGTCCTGATCTACGCCATCCCTCCATTGCAGACAAGGTCTGCCGCGCTGTCTCCTTCCATACATCCTGCCACAAAGGACTTTCCGGGCAGGCTCCTCTTCGCTCATTCGAGCTAGGTCTCCTGCCCACAGGAGTTTACAGAGCTTGATTTTTCTACAACATTAGCTTCAAGGTAGACTGCGTACAACTCATGGTTGTAGGATCTCTGGGATCGTCCTACCTCGCATACGGGGCCAACAATTCTCCTTAAGACCTTACTCTCGAACGCGACTAAGACTTCAGAGTGCCTTTTATTGAGCACCCAGGTCTCGGATCCATACATGAGTACTGGTAACTCTTGTACAGTAGTAGCTTGGATATTCTGGATAAATTTCAGGACTTAAAGAGCCTTGATAGACCATAGTAGGCTTTGTCGGGTTTGATCAACCGTCCGCGTATTTCTTTTTCCATATTGTTATCGGCTGATACTATTGACCCAAGGTAGTTAAAGGATTGCACTACTTCAAATTCGTGCTCCACTACCCTGATAGTTTGACCAACGTTAGGTCTTCGCTTCACAGAAGTTGCCATCATGTACTTAGTTTTCCCCTCATTAATGTGCAGTCCCAGGTTTTGTGCTGCCTACTCGATCTGGGCGAATGAGTCCTGTACAGCCGTTTCGGTTCTAGCGATGATGTCGATGTCATCTACGTAGGCAGTTATCTGGCTGGACTTGGTGATAATAGTCCCTCTAGTTGTGACGCCAGAGTCACGGATTGCTTTCTCCAACGCCAGGTTGAAGAGGAGGCAGGCCAGACAGCTCCTTGTCGAAGTCCATTAAAGATGTTTATTGGTTTGCACAGCAATCCCGCTACTTCTACTTGACTAGTTACGTTGGTCATGGTCAACCTACAAAGTCGTATCAATTTGTTTGGAACGCCGAACTCTCTCATGGCATTATATAGCTCTACCCTGGCTATGCTGTCGTAGGCGGCCTTAAAGTCTATAAACAGATGATATAATGGAATCTTAAATTCCTGACATTTTTCCATCGCCTGCCTAAGGGTGAACATCTGATCAATCGCTGATTTGCCTGGGATGAAGCCCCACTGGTGTTGACCAATGATGGCTTTAGCGTATGGGGCTATCCGATCTTGTAGGATAGTGGAGATTATCTTATAGGTGGTACTCAGCAATGTTATACCCCTATAGTTGCTGCATAGTGTGATATATCCCTTCTTATGTATGGGGCAAATTACTCCACGACGTCAATCATCCGGGATCTCCTATTCATCCATACGTGCACCACGATCTCATGAATTGCGTGATGTAACCCTGTCCCTCCTTGGTTGATCAGCGCAGCTGGTATGCCATGAGCTCCGGGGGCTTTATTTGATTTGAGCTGTCTTATGGTTTTTAATGTTTCCTCAATGCTTGGTGGCGGCAGCATTTGGTCTTGATCTTGCATTGGTGGAGCCTCCAATTCTTCTGTGAGCTGACCATTTAGCACTTCCCATCGCTCCAGAATGCCCCCAGGATCGGTGATCAGATTACCCTCTTTATCCTTGCAGTAAGTGCAGCGTGGTGTGTACCGCGTCATACAGCGGATTATTTGATAGAACTTCTGCGCCCGGTGCGGACCTCGCTCTCTACTTTTCTCTATTTCACAGACAAGGTTTTTTTTTTCCAGGCACTTTTCTTTTGTCTGTGAAGTCTCTTTTCAGATCTTCTCAACTCTTTGTATTTCTCCTCGCGCACCCGCGTCCTATGAGACTGTTGCATTGCCCGGTATGCAGCATTCTTACGTTCAGTCGCTAGTTTGCACTCATCATCAAACCAGTCGTTCCGATCTCTACGACTACTGCCTAAGATGGAGTTGGCAGTACTAATGACAGTGTTCTTAAGGCGTGTCCTATTCTCTTCTATGCCCAGCATTCTGCTTCCAGGACTAACTCTCCCTCCGTGGAGCTCTTCGAGGGCGAGTCTTAAATATGTTACTGGTGTTCTCATTGCGCAAGGCAGCCGTGTTGATTCGAACCTGATCCGCGGATACAATACGTCTCCGTAAGGTAATCCGCGCTCGGAAAACTGTTCCAACAAGATAGTGATCCGAGTCGACGTTGGCACCTCGGTACGTTCGTACCATCATCAGGCTCGAGGAGTGGCGGCGATCTATCAACACGTCGTCAATTTGGTTGCGAGTGGCCCCATCAGGTGATACCCAGGTGGCTTTGTGGATATCTTTACGCGGAAACCTGGTACTTGCAACGACCATTTTTTTTTTGATGCTGCCAGTTCGATGACTCGTAGTCCATTGTGATTAGTGTTCTCATGCAAACTATGAGAACCTGCATAGCGTCTGAAAACCGGCTCCAGACCTATTTTCGCATTCAAATCGCCAAGAACGATTTTCACATCGTATCTTGGGCAGGCATTGAAGGCCCGTTCGACGTTCTCATAGAATTCTTCTTTTTTGTCCTCAGGGGACTCCTCTGCAGGTCCGTGAACGTTTATGAGGTTTATGTTCTTAAACTTGCCTCGCACGGGAAGACTGCATAACCTTTCGTTTATTGCATTAAAGCCGATGATAGCAGCCTTCAGTTTTTGGCCGACTAGAAAGCCTACCCCGAGTACGTGGTGTTTTGCATGACAGCTGTAATAAATGCCATACTCGGTTCTTTAAATAACACTACTCACCGTCCATCTTATTTCTTGTAATGCTATTATGTCAGCCTTATATTCGGACAGGGCATCGGCCAACTGCTGTGCAGATGGAGCTCTGTATAGTGAGCGGACGTTCCATCAGAAAATTCTTAATTCGTTTAGCCATTTTCGTTTCCGTGGTCGTCGTCGTGTATCCGGTCCATATCTGAGGCTTGTTAAATTTTCCATAATAATTTGTTTTTACGGGCAAGGTTATTAGCCCTGCGCCAACCTTTCTCAGGATGTCGCTGCATGCATTGGTTCACTACTTGGCGGGTGCCAAAGAAGCGACCCAGGGGTGTCACGTGGAGACTGCATGTCAACTTGGATTGAACAAGGACAAGGGTCGTCCTGTCCTTCGCCGGGTTGAAAGCAATCAGAGGCTTTGCCCTGTATGTTCGCACCCATCCCCCCTGGTGACGGTCATGGTACGTTACAGGGTAACTTTATTTTACGAGGGTTGCCTCTTATGTTTCGGGATTTGGCAACCCTAGTGTTGCAATCCGGCAATTGACAGCTCTGTCGTAAAGTTGGACATTTTTGAGGTTATACGCACTCAGAACGTTTTGACATACGAGCGCTATTTGTGTTATTTACAGTAACTTAAAAGATTCATCTCGGCCCAAAAATGGAATTAAATCGTCAACATTTTCGTGCGATTATTTTTTACAACTTTCGGCGGGGATTAACTCAGCAACAGTGCATGGATGAACTTAATTCAATTTTTGGCGATGAAGCTCCATCAAGGACCAGTGTTTATCGATGGTATGGTGAATTCAATCGTGGTCGTAGTTCACTCCAAGATGAATTTCGTGAAGGTCGCCCAAAATCAGTTGTTGTTCCGAAGACCATTGATGCTGTGCGCGAACTGATATTGGAAGATCGTCATGTGACCTATCGTGAGATTGAGACAACCTTAGGCGTTAGTGGGGCCAGCATACATTCAATATTGCATAAACATTCGACTGTCAAAAAAATTTGTTCGCGTCGGATCCCACACAATTTGTCAATCGCCCAAAAAAAGGCTCGTGTCAATTGGTCGAAAGAAATGCTCAAAAAATACGGTCGCGGTGCTTCGAAACACGTCTATGACATCGTGACAGGTGATGAATCGTGGATTTACGCGTATGAGCCCGAAAGTAAACAGCAGTCGACTGTCTGAGTGTTTCAAGATGAGCCAAATCCAACAAAAGTTGTTCGCGCACGAAGCACTTCCAAGCAAATGGTCGCCTGTTTTTTCGGAAAAACTGGACATGTCGCAACCGTACCACTAGAACAACGCAGAACAGTCAATTCTGAGTGGTACACAACCATTCGTTTCCCAGTTGTCTTCCAAGAAATCAGGAAAACCAACCGCCGAAGACGGATCACTTTTCACCACGACAATGCGAGCTCTCACACATCGGCTGCGACAACTGCATTTTTGAGCACCCAAGACATCGATTTGATGGGTCATCCGCCGTATAGTCCTGACTTGGCACCGAATGACTTCTTTTTATTCCCGTACGTAAAAGACAAACTGAGAGGTCAACGTTTTTCGACACCTGAAGAAGCGGTTGCTGCATTCAGAATGCATGTGTTGGAGATACCTCAATCAGAGTGGCAAAAGTGCTTCGACAATTGGTTCAAACGCATGCAAAAGTGTATAGATCTTCATGGGGAATATTTTGAAAAACAATAAAGTGATTTTCGATGATCAATATTTGTTTTTGTTCTCTAATCCCGAAATATAAAAGGCAACCCTCGTACTTCTTCATTTTTTGTGGTATTTTTGTTGTTTTTTGTCGAAGGGGATCAATTATCAAACATGATTGGTCTCGATTAGGGGACAGAATGAAACCGACAGTTGCCACACTTTTGCATTAAACCGCCTCAAACAGTATCATCATGACATATTTCCGTGTCAGTCCGGGCCATCAGCCATACATCCGAAACATAGTCGGAAATGTCTCCCAACGATTTTGCGGAATATAGAGCGTGACGCGGGGTATCTCACCTTGGGACCGACTAACACCTAAACCAACCTTTTTCGAACCGGTCCATCAGTCCAGCTCCGAAAGATGATCAAGGATTTCTCCCGACCATTTCACGGAGCCTATAGCTTGATGGGGTAGTATTTCACCGGGCGACAGGGAGTTGCGACCCCACCTACCACTCGGCCTTTAGTCGCCTCTTACGACAAGCCGGCCTAGATGTCAGTATATTCTAACGCCGTACTCACAGGGTTGAATAATGGGCAATATTTATAAAAATACATCTGTTTATGAAAAAAAAAAAAAAAGGAAATTCTGTCAACTTTCACTAAAACACCTGGAAAACTCTTTCCTTTGTCGAATACTTCAAACGAAGATAAGAAGTCCAAACGCTACACAAAAATGTTCGTATGCGATGTGAATGCAATTATAGTCATGTAAAGAAACCGGCAAACCATAATCAATCGCAAATTATTGTGCAATGCAAGCAATGCAAAAAAGAAAACAAAGGTGTGCTTATACCGGAGTTAATAAAACATTAAGATTGACCCATCAATTAAAAGCCCATCATTAAATTCTTTATCCTAGTCAAATCAGTTACTTTTTCCCTACAATGATTGTGTGCACACTGTGGTTGTTTCCCCATAGTGACTGTCGTCTACCTCTTTCTCTATACACCTTTATTTCCTAAACCTTGTTATAGCTACCGATGCAAATCAAACTTCAAATAAAATTTTGATTGCAATTACATTTGTGTAAACTATACCACCCGTGACATCACCTTGCAATTGTTTATATTTCTTACAAACTGTGTAAACATTCACTTTAAAGGCGGACGTCTGCGAATTTCTGCCGTGCAAAATTTTATTCGTTTGATTTGTTTTTATTTTGCATAGCGCGCACAGATGTTTTTTTTTTTTAATTGACAGCAAATATAGATAAAATATAGAACAGGCACGTAGGTCTAGGCATATCGATAACATTAACGCAAGTTAATTAAAAAACACTTAGCCACATGAATTATTATTTATTAACGACAGCTTTTTCAGTAATTTCTTGAGATAGTCTGAATTGTAGGCTTGGATTTGCATGAAATGTGCGAGTATTTTTACGGCTTTGACCAGTCGATTTAAGGTCGTTAGTTGTGATATTGAGCGACCACTAGAGTGCAATCAAATGGTGTAATGTAATGCAGAAAATAGTGATAGTCGGACGAGCGAGAGGAATGCGAATACATTGTAATTTGACTGCATTTCACGTTCATGGCAAATAGTTCGCTGCTTCTTAGTTCGTTTTACGTAAGCGATTATTTTATAAAGATATGTATTTGTAAATAGAGGAATTTATTGGTACTTATGTTAAAACATAGATACAAAAATTTGCGTCAATGGCCACCGTGAGAATGCACGTATTTAAAGGCTGGTATATGTGCAACTCTGTGCTCTGCGTAAATACAGCCACAGATACCACAGTTGTACATAAAACAGTTGCCCTAAAATAGTCTAAAATAGAGCTGAACATGCCCGATATGATGCAAAAACGAGCAGTGGAACTCACTGAGGATCTATGCATCAACGTTTGAACTCCGTTGCTTGAACTTAGACGGAATGTGTCGATCCTATCTATTTTCTCTGCTCAAATGAATTTGGTGAATACATTCCACCTCTTCAAACATTTTCCGCGATACCTATCTATCATCATCATCATCGGCACTACAACGGGGAACTGGTCTTGGCCTTATTTAGCAAGTCCTGAGGCTTGTTAAATTTTCCATAATGATTTCTTTTTTTCCGGGCAACGTCATTAGTCTTGCGCCAGAGGCTCCCCGACGGGGAGTCGAACCCCGGTCTCCCGTGTGATAGGCGGGTATACTAACCACTATACTATCGAGGAGCCATACCTGTCTATCAGAGAGTGCATAAATAGCGTTTGTGACGATAGTGAAGAGCGTGTGATTCGAACCGACGCTGTAGCGTTTGGAATCACTAGAAGATAGAACCAAAGCTCAATGCATCAGCCCACTGTCGTGTATACGAATTCGATCTCTAAACTTAAGTACACTAAACTGATGAGGAAATTCTATGTTATTGCTATGGTAAACGGCTTTAATGGATGTGCTTCGATTTTTCGGTGGTGTTGTTTTTCACTAATAATCATGTGTGTACCTGCTAGAAACGCCACACTACTGCCTTCCGAGTAACTTTTTTACGGTCAACTTTGTAATACGAACGACTGAGCGAGCGAGCCCAATGTAGTGATCCTAATTCACTACTCTCACCCAATTACCTATAATCCCAATCCAATTTCCATAGTGAATCATATGAGCGACAAGTTAAACCAAAAGTTAATTTGTCGCACATTGGTTCAATTTCCAAGTACCTTACATCCCAATCCTATTGAATCATACGAGGGTTGCCTTTTATATTTCGGGATTAGAGAACAAAAACAAATATTGATCATCGAAAATCACTTTATTGTTTTTCAAAATATTCTCCATGAAGATCTATACACTTTTGCATGCGTTTGAACCAATTGTCGAAGCACTTTTGCCACTCTGATTGAAGTATCTCCAACACATGCATTCTGAATGCAGCAACCGCTTCTTCAGGTGTCGAAAAACGTTGACCTCTCAGTTTGTTTTTTACGTACGGGAATAAAAAGAAGTCATTCGGTGCCAAGTCAGGACTATACGGCGGATGACTCATCAAATCGATGTTTTGGGTGCTCAAAAATGCAGTTGTCGCAGCCGATGTGTGAGAGCTCGCATTGTCGAGGTGAAGAGTGATCCGTCTTCGGCGGTTGGTTTTCCTGATTTCTTGGAAGACAACTGGCAAAGAAATGGTTGTGTACCACTCAGAATTGACTGTTCTGCGTTGTTCTAGTGGTACAGTTGCGACATGTCCAGTTTTTCCGAAAAACAGGCGACCATTTGCTTGGAAGTGCTTCGTGCGCGAACAACTTTTGTTGGATTTGGCTTTCTTGAAACACTCACACAGTCGACTGCTGTTTACTTTCGGGTTCATACGCGTAAATCCACGATTCATCACCTGTCACGATGCCATATTTTTTGAGCATTTCTTTCGACCAATTGACACGAGCCTTTTTTTAGACGATTGACAAATTGTGTGGGATCCAACGCGAACAAATTTTTTTGACAGTCAAATGTTTATGCAATATTGAATGTATGCTGGTCCCACTAACGCCTAAGGTTGTCTCAATCTCACGATAGGTCACATGACGATCTTCCAATATCAGTTCGCGCACAGCATCAATGGTCTTCGGAACAACAACTGATTTTGGGCGACCTTCACGAAATTCATCTTGGAGTGAACTACGACCACGATTGAATTCACCATACCATCGATAAACATTGGTCCTTGATGGAGCTTCATCGCCAAAAATTGAATTAAGTTCATCCATGCACTGGTGCTGAGTTAATCCACGCCGAAAGTTGTAAAAAATAATCGCACGAAAATGTTGACAATTTAATTCCATTTTTGGGCCGAGATGAATCTTTTAAGTTACTGTAAACAACACAAATAGCGTTCGTATGTCAAAACGTTCTGAGTGCGTATAACCTCAAAAATGTCCAACTTTACGACAGAGCTGTCAATTGCCGGATTGCAACACTAGGGTTGCCAAATCCCGAAACATAAGAGGCAACCCCCGTATGCACGATAAATTTAAACGAAAGTTCATTTGGCGTGCATTGATTCAATTCCCTATAACCATTGAAATTATGAAATGCCTAATTCTAAATGCATTTCATGATTCCTCCTACCGGGAATTTATTCGAGTAAATTCCTATACATTTCCCAGAATCCGATTCCAATTGAAACACACAAAATCTTGTTTCTGCTTCTTGGAATTTTTAAATAAAATTTTTAACAAGTCTCTGTTGCCACAGAGTATAAAAGGGCGGCACATATTGGATTTTTGATCAGTATTCTGCTCAACTATGCCTACAACATGGGGTACTTTCCCCAAGTTTGGAAGCATGCTGTTGTCTGTCCAATAGCAAAAGCTGGGAAACCAAATGATCACCCCTCAATCTTTCGTTCTATTTCGCTCCTCACCTACATCAGCAAAATATATGAACAGTTCATATACGAGAAGCTAAATAAACTTATCAGTGTCAGGAACCTAATACCTGATTTCCAATTTGGATTTAGAAGAGCACACAGCACCACCATGGCTCTCAACATATTTCAAAACCACGTTTGCGTGTGCCTCTTTAATAAGGAACCCACCATTGCGGTAAGCCTGGACATTGAAAAAGCTTTTGACACGACTTGGATCGAAGGTCTCGGTTTTAAATTACTGAATACTGGCCTCAGTAAAACTCTGTGTAGTATCATCTACCAGTTCGTTTTAAACAGAACCTTCCAAGTTCGAGTGAATAGAAAGCTTTCCCCAACTTTCAACGCCGCTGCAGGCGTACCACAGCGCTCCATTCTAGGCCCCATCTTATTTAATATCTACACCTCAGATATTCCTCGCCCTGTGGATGGTAGAGTAAACCAGATTTGCTATGCGGATGACACCCTAGTGTACACGTCATCTAAAAGCACTAAACTCGCAACAAACCGACTCAACCGTCATCTGGACGAACTGTATCGGTATTACAGTCGATGGAAAATTCGACTTAACCCATCTAAAGCAGTAGCTATAATTCTGAGTAGTAATCACTGCCAACCTACTTCTCGATATTCACAGAATATGCAAATACAAATAAGAGGTACTACGATTAGACCACAGGACAGGATGGAATATCTTGGGGTCATCTATATCCCGGGCGAGTCGGTGCTTTGCATAGAAGTCGCGTGATTGTAGTAGTAAAGTTCTGTTTGTGTTTGGGAGTGTGTGTCGTGTCGTGCAGATCACGCCGGGGTTACCAGTTATAGCGTTTGCGACGATAGTGAAGAGCATGTGATTCGAACTGACGTTATAACGGTTAGAATCAGTAAAAGATAGAACCAACGTTCAATGCATCACCCCACTGCTGCCTGTACGAATTCGATCTCTAAATTCAAGTACACTGATCATCAGCACTACAACCGGGATCCGGTCTTGTATTGAGCAAGTACAATTTGTTAAGTTTTTCCGAGCAAGGTTATTAGCATTCTTTCCGAGGCGGTATTGGTTTTCTGTGCAGGGTCATATCAATGGAGCGGGAATTTCGCGTTGATTTGTGTAACATTCCCGGCTTGAGATGCAATTTTTCTTATGTGTCTGCCCACGTTTCTAACCAGAAACCAACTATCCTTGCACTTAGTCAAACCCAGGTAATTACTAATACAGATATATACGATTTTAATCTACCTGGATATAACTTAGTGCCACTGTTCTTTCCACATTGTGGTATAGCCACATACATACGAAATTATATTGCTTATCAGCTTCTGCCACAATATGGGCTCTGTTCCAACCCAGAATTTAATTTCTCTTGGCTAAAACTTCACGTTCGTAAGCATATCATACATTACTGCTTTCTCTACAGAATCCCAAACTTGGATAGAAACGCATCCTTTAACGAATTTGATGCTCTGTCTGATTCTATCGATAGGATCTTGACCCTATACCCGCACACTGAAATCGTTATTGCGGGTGATTTTAATGTGCATAACTCTCAGTGGCTTCGTCACTCCGGACACACTACACCTGAAGGTCAAGATGTCCAGCTTTTTGCTGATTCAAGTAGTTTAACTCAACTTGCTAATGAGCCAATACGGGTACCAGATATATATGGTTATTTCGCCAACACACTGGACGTGTTTCTCACCTCCCACCCAAACAAATACACAATTTAAATTTCTTCGCCCTTGGGTACTACAGACCACTGTGTCGTGTCAGCTAAATTTCCTCTAACCAACAGTCGGACTAACGAGAAAACTCCCAAAAGAACAGTATGGTTCTACGAGAAAGCCAACTGGGAAGGTCTGAACAACTTTCTTGGGAGGTTAAATTGGTCGTCATTTTTCCTCAAGAACGATGTTGACTCTATAGCGGACACAATGACAGACACGATTCTGTTGCGTCTCTAAACAGATACACACACAATACCCAAGCAAATAGTGAAGAACACCGAACGAAAATCGAATAAGAAAATGCATCAGAGCCGTATACCATAGCGATAACAACAATTCACATCAGTAGAATATACATGAGTTTAAAAATCGAATTCTAAACACAGCCAGTAGCCTGATGTGTTACGCATTGGTTCAATTTTTGGTGATTCTAACTGTCATAGCGTCAGTTCGAATCACACGTTCTTCACTATCATCCCAAACGCTATATTAGAGTAAAGAGTATCAAATCCAAGAGAAATATGTGGTTCGATTCTGGGTGCAGAGAAGACATTAAGGTTAAAGAGTTGAGCTTCCGGTTGTATAAATCAAACAATACTGAGAAAACCAGAAAAGATTTAAGAGACCTAGAAATGACTGCAATGCGTATATTCAAGTTCTTGCATGACCAGAGAGTGAGACAAAAAATACTACACTCTCCCGCAGGTAGTAGAAACTTGTGGGCATTCGTGAAAAACATTCATAACTCAGTCTCTTCATCCATTCCATCGCTTATAGTCGATGAAAAACCAGTCACCACTGCAATAGAGAAGACGAATCTACTTGCTGCACATTTCGCAGTCAACTCAACGCTGCCTCATACCACATCAGTTCCACCTCAACTTGAACATAAGCAGCACACCATGAGCCAGATTCACTTCCGAACACGTACTGTTGCCCGCGCACGCAAGGAGCTAAACACCCACAAATCCGCTGGTCCGGACAGCATTCCCCCAATCCTCTTGAAGAGATGTTCCTCTTCACTCGCTAAACAGCTGCGGAAACCATTCCATTTGACTTATTCTATTGGCCGTTTCCCAAATAGATGGAAGTCAGCGAATATTCAACCAATTCCCAACAAAGGGTGACAAATCATCCCCTTCTTCTTATCGACCCATAGCACTAACCTCTATTCTCTCCAAGGTAATGGAATCACTTGTCAATCGTCAACTTTCGAAATATCTGGAATCAAATGACCTCAATGACCGCCAAGATGGCTTTCGTAGTAACAGGTCCACAGGATATCTGCTGGCGTACCTTACCGAAAAGTGGAGCCATTCCATGCACTTCCTCGGTGAAAGCAAGGTAGTCAAGTATTGGATATTTCAAAAGCCTTCGACAGAGTTTGGCATCCAGCCCTTTCATCAAAATTACATTCCTATGGAGTGGGCAATTCCCTGATCCAATGGATAAGAGACTATCTTTCTGGTCGTTCAATCCAAGTGCTTCTTGATGGTGTCAAATCTCCCATCAAATTAATGCACGTGTTCCCCAGAGTTCGGTATTCTCACCCACTCTCTTCCCGATCTTTATAAATGATCTCTTGTCAATTATTCACAACCCAATTCACTCATTTGCTGATGATAGCACATTGAGTTTCTCATACTCATACGAACACTCCCGTCCCAACTCTTCGAACGTCACTACCAACCAGCAACTTATGCTTGATACATTGAATTCAGACCTCAACAAGATATATCAGTGGGGATTATCTAACCGAGTAGAATTCAATGCCCAAAAAAACTCAGTGCTGTATCTTGTCGTCAAAGGCGAACCCCAAACTAAATATGCTGTCTATTAACGGCAGTTCCATCGACGAAGCCAAGGAACTATCAATCCTCGGCACTTGAATTTATTCGACTCTTAACTGGAAGGACCACATATTTGAAGCTGCGAAAAGTGCAGCCAAATGTATGGGGTTGCGTAAGGGATGCAAAAGATACTTCACTACATCCAACCTGGCCACTATTCACAAGGCGTATACTCGTCCCAAAATGGAGTTCAACTCCCATATTTGGTCAGGCGCATCGAAAACTGCACTACACGTGCTCGACAGGATGCAAAAACGAGCAGTGAAACTTATTGGGGTCAGCCGTAAGCCGATCAATTCCGTCGTTAGAACACAGGCGCAACGTATCATGCCTATCTCTTTTCTATAGGTATTATCACGGTGGTTGGTTAACGGCAGTTGCTGAATGTGTTCCGCATCTTCAGACATTTTCCCGCGATACCCGTCAATCTGTTTGTTTGTTTGTTTGCAGACGCATTTATTCACAAAGTCTTTTTTATATTTTACAATTTTAGTCTAAATGCTAAACCTATCTTAATAATTTTACTACATAATGTAATTTACTGGCTCTTCACAAGCACTCTAAATTATACAATATTATATGCTTAATTTATGCCTTTCAGCTTACATTTTCTTTTATTTATTCTTAATATAATACACATACATTATAAAAAAAAATAAACTCTTATCTTAGAGGTCTACCTCTTCTTCTTTTCGAAGCATTATGACAAAAAAAAATAGTGTTTTTTTTTTTTTTTTTTTTTTTTTTGAGGATGCAAAAATTTTAAAAACAAAACAATAAGTGCTTAAAACAAAAAAGATAAAATAACAGAAGTTAACGGGAAGGAGGAAAAGGAAAAGGAAGGGAGGAAGCTGCGCCAGAGCTGAATATTATATCTGAGGACGTGAAGTCCTTTCTTCGTTTTGGAGCCACCACCAGTTGGGGTTGGTTCGGTCTTTTATTGATTTATCTCTTTCACTGATCACCATACTGAATCGAAGTCGGTCTGGCCTATTAGAGATATCGCTATTGTGGACAATTCGTTTATCCCTAGCACCACGGAAAGCGTGGTATATAATAGGTATTCCACCCTCATCTTGGATTAGACCTTTTCCGTCTAAGAAGAGGAACGCCTCTGGGGGAATGAACCCGTTCTGGAGGGTACTCTCCAGATACATATCGTTCGGATAATATGCTCCCGCGATAAGATTATTTACACTGCACATTGCCCTTGCAATGTGGCCACGAATAATTTTTATAATGAAGTTGTCTATCCTAGTTAATCCTGATTTATCATACAGGGTTTTATTAGGGTAAAATTTCTGGTATCGTGACTCTGGTGTTCTATTAAGTCCGAGGCAGGAACGCAAACACAGTCTCTCGAACACGCGAATCTTTTCCATGTAGAATGGGGATATATTGTACCATATTGGACAGCCATAGACCAACACTGGTCGGATGAATGCCGAATATGAAATTATTTTAACTTTTGGATTGAGAATGCTGCTTCGGAATAGACTTTTTGTGGCAACAAATACGTTTCTTGCTGCAGAGAGAGTAACTGCTATATGCTTGTCAAAGTATAAATACTGATCAAGCCAAATACCGAGATATCTGACTACAGTTTTCACTTGTAGTGGGAGATTATTATTCCCTACGATAGAGAAGTTTTTCCAATTGTACTTTGTATCCTGAGAGGCCCTGGAGAGAGGTGTTCTGAAAAGGATAGTCTCGGTTTTGTGGAAATTAATTTTTAGTTTCCAGTCATTACAAAAACGTTTTATTTTATTGAAGTCGTCCTGGAGAAGTCTATTGATGACATCTATTTTCTCTCCTGTTCTGTATACCACAATGTCGTCTGCGTATGCAATGGCATTGTTAAGCGTACCCACTAGATCACTGGTGTAAATATTAAACAGAATGGGAGAATTCACCGCCCCTTGTTGTAAACCGTTTGTAATTTTGAAGGTCTTGCTTGAGAATATATCTCCGCATTTTACCACAAATTGCTTGTCCGTTATCATTTCGTAAATGTTGTACAATAGATAATGAGGCATTCTCAGGTTTTCTAACTTATGAAGAAGTCCTTCTAACCACACGGTGTCGAAAGCCTTTTCAAAGTCAACTAAGCAGGCACCAGTGCATTGGCGCTTTGTCTTGTTCCATTGTATGTCGGAAACAAGCTTTGACGCGGCATGCACCGTACTATGTCCCGCTTTAAAGCCAAACTGGTTGTTGGGGATGATTTCATTTTCATCACACCAGTTCATCAGTGCTTTGTTTATGATCTTCTCGTAAACCTTGCTGATATTTGGCAGCAAGCTAATCGCACGAAGGTTGGTTGGATTGGTCCTGTCTTTACCCTTTTTAGGGATGGGGTGGACTATTGCAGTTTTCCAGTGGGTTGGATAGTATGCCTTATTTAAGACGTTGTTGAATAGCGTAGTGTAGATTTTTACTGCTTCAGGAGGCAAATGTTTTAAAACTACATTTGGGATGCTATCTATCCCAGAAGACTTTTTGCTTTTGATCGACTTAAGGATGTTCGTAAGTTCATCCTTACTCACAAACATATTCATATTCTGATTACCTCTGGGGGAGTCCGCTCTGTTATTTTCACTGAATGTGGTAAAACTACGGTTTTGGTTCCTCCAGATACTAAGTTGATTTCTCAGTGAGCTGTAGGTCTGGAATGCGTTGTTTTCGAGGATCGTATTGGTGTGAGTGGATTCGTTCACTCTGTATACTGCTTCGAAACATGCACCAATTGAGTTCACTTTGTCTTGCGGGTCTTCGACTAATATTACTTCTTCGTTGGAGTTGATATGCTCCAGATTGAGTCCTGAGTTCAGCATTGCTTGACAATTCTCAGGAGTCCGTGGGACCCGCAAATATGGAATGTCATTGTGATCTTTCTTTCGAAAAGTTTTATTGATTTGTGAGAACATATTCGATCCACTAGCTTGAATGGCTTGTATTTTGTTCTTCCACTCTTCATTTATTCTTGAACGGTAATTGTCACGGATCAATTTTTGGAGATTTTTGATTAGGGACTTAAGTGTTCTTATTTCCTGACTATTTGGGTCGCTGAACCGTCTATAAAGTCTTTTCAGCTTTGAGAGCATAATGCTCTTTTGCTTATACAAAGCGTCAATTGCTGATGTCCTGTACTTATTAGTATAACCGTCGGTATGGGGAACTTTAGGTATGGAACGATTCATTGCATTGGTAATAATATCGTCCAATGTTGTTAAGTAATGATCTATTTCGTCGTTATGGAGGTTTCTAATAGTCGGTGGGTCTATGGCACTGTTACGAAGTTCTTTTTTTATTAATCGATCAAAGCGTGACCAGTGAGCTTTTCGAAAATTGAAAGAGTGGATCTGGTCGAACTGCTCTAGTGAATATTGTTCATTTGGGACTTCAATTATGGCTCCAAATCCGTAGTGATCGCTATCGTAATCGATTGTGCGAAGACAGTTTCGCGTAGTTAGATCTGTGCCTGGCAAGTTTATTCGATCGTCTATCATAAGTAAATCCAGAAATGAATTTCCTTTAGGATAAGACGGTGTACTTGTGGCGTACAGTTCTAATCTGCGCTCGATAGCATTCATTTGCCACCAATCATATAAAGCATTCCCTCTTGTGTTCGTGGTTAAGTTACCCCAAGCACTATGCTTGGCGTTGAAATCACCCGCTATTAGGAAATAGTTGTTTTCCGAGTCTAATTTCAGGTGTCGAAATAGCATATCAATTTCATTGATAAATTGCTTACACTGGGTAGCTTGAGGGGCATAAATGGAGACCACATACAGGTGCTTTTGACTTCTCAACGGAATATCTATTATGCAGGCTTCCAGCACCTGAAATTTGTGTACTTCTGTACTATAAATTACCTTATGATAAAGACCTTTTTTAATTAAAACTGCAACCCCACCCCCTTGAGTAGAATGTGGCCTGTCACGTCTGATTATCTTATAGTTTTTATAGACAATTTTGTGCCTTTGGTTTAGCTTAGTTTCACTAGCCAAAAGTACATCAGGGGATTCGACTTCAAGCATGTTGCCTAGATTATCTCTTCTGTCTATGTGTATTAGTGAATTTACGTTCACCGAAATAATTTTTAGTTTTAGTTCAGTTAGAGGGTTGAAGATTTGGATAGAAGGAGTTATTTGAAAACACAGCCGAACAGAGCATATCTATTCGGGCCATTTGTTCCGTCAGTATTTTTTGAAAATTAGCAAATTGTGTTTGCATGGCCGATATCATATTTAATATCTCAGGTTGCGCATCTACTGCCGGTATTTGCCCATTGGTATGTGAGGATTCCACGGGGACTCGTTGCATAGAATTGCCCGTGATTTGTGCATATGATACACGCGGGGCAACGAAATTATTATAAGAACGAGTTTTAATTTTTTCCTCTTCTGCCACTTGCTTTTGTTTTGATTCCCACTTTAACTTCATATGTTGAAATTTGGGACAGCCTCTAAAATTTGCCGTGTGTCCTGTATTTTTACATAGGACACATGACAGTGTTTCCCTATCCGAAAGCTGTTCCTTTCCCAGCGGACATTCGCCCATGTTATGGTCGGTGAGGCATTTTACGCATCTGAATTTCATATTGCAGTTTGATGCAACGTGTCCAAGTCTTTGACAGCGCATACATTGCAGTACGCGCTCAGATTTTCTAATTTTTTCCCAACTTATAATTTGGTGGCTTAGACATTTTATATGTCTAAGCGCATCAACTTTACTATTAGGACTTAGAGATACAATGTAGAAAGGCAATTTGCGGTTGCACTTTCTAGAATTCGCAGTTGAAAACGGTTTCACACCTGTAAATTTTAAACTAGCTGTTTCAACCGTTTTTAATTCCTCGAGTATCTCCTCTGGGGAGAACGAAGGATCAACTCCTTTTAAGAGTATGGAAATTGATTTTTCTGATTTTGGGGTGTACGTGTAGTACTCGGTTTTTGCCCTTCCCAAAGCAGACTTTACTTTATTGTAACCTTCTAGATCTTCGCACAAAATTTTAGTTTTTTCAGCACTAATTCTTTTTGTTTTAAAATCTTTACAAGTCAACTCACCCAACTTCATTAAATCTTTCGCTTCTATGTAACTGATGACAATTGGAGGTATTTTTTCCTTTTTTGGTTGCTGTTGTTGCTCGTCCTTGGCTGTCTTTGTCTGCTGCAGTTGTTTGTGATGCTGGTGTTGAGCGTCCATTGTTTCGCTTATTTGTAGCGAATGTTGATGCTGCCGCTGGTGATTTGTTTTTTGCTGTCTTTTTGCTTCGGTTTCATTCCGTCTTTTGTTTCGCTCTTCCAGGGCTGCTCGTACTTGTTTGGAAAGTTCTTCTCGTTTTTTGATGAGATCCGCAATTAAGCTGTTTAGGTCATCATCTCCTTCGGGAATGTTTGACTCTAGTATCTCCAATTCCTTAAATTTGTTCCCTGCTCCTGAGTAACAAGTATCCTTGGCAGGTATATTTTCTTCTGTGACGGTTTTTTTCGTCACATTTGATTTTTGTGTTTCCATTGACAGGTTTGAGCGGACTTTATTTGCCACTGGGCTGTCATCTATAATTGACACTTCGTTTTTCCTTTTCGTAATTTTTTTGATTGTTTTTGAATTAGCGACTACACATGAGTGTGCCATTTTTAATTCGTCGCTCTTCGTCTTGCCCATTTGGGTTTCGAAACACACACACACACGCGTTTTTGTTTTTTTTTTTTTTCTTTTTTCGCCGTGCAACGCCGGTCGAACTGCGAAAAACACAGTTTATTCACGAATTCACGCACACACGCACTCGATATTCTTTGTTTTAAAACTGCTCACCGTCTTACGATGTTTGTTGCTTGACGAACGACGAGCGACTGCCCGTCAATCTGTGAATGCACATCAGTTCACGTTGAAACTGGACTTCAGGCGCACAAGTAAACATAGAGAGTCATTCTTTGGCCGAACAACACGAATATGGAATGTTCTGCCTGATCATGTGTTTCCTGGCCGTTGTGATGTCCAGACATTCAAGACCAATATACATCGACACCTCCTTTCCTTATCCACTTCCGCTCGCATTGTGCTCTGACATTTAAGGGTACTTCAAAATCCCTTTTTGTGTGCGCATTAGTGTAAAAAAAAACCCTTGCGCCACAAGTACACTCAACTAATGTGGAAATCCTATGTTATTACTATGGTATACGGCTTTAACGGATGTGCTTTGATTTTAGGGTGGTGTTGTTTTTCACTAATAATCGTGTGTGGATCTATTAGAAACGTCACACTACAGCCTTCCGAGTAACTTTGTTACGGTCAACTTTGTAATACGAACAACTGAGCGAGCGACCCTGAGAATGTTAGAGCAGGCGGCCGAACCATATAAGGGCTACAATCAGTAAAAGATAGATCCAAGTCTCAACGCAATGGCGTACCTATTGACCAACACAGGTTGCTTTTCAGCCAATTTATTATTATTATTATTCATTATTATTCTTATTTATTATTATTCTTATTTATTATTATTCTTATTTATTGACCTGTAGGAACCCGAAAGTTCATGACCTCACCGAGGTCTCCGTCATTGTTCCCTGTCCCGTTCGCTCTCCTTCCACGTTCGACCATCCGATCCGATCTACTCGAGGTCCAACCTAACATTGTCCTCCCATCTCCGTCGCGGCTGTCTTGTCGGTCTCTTTCCCGTTGGTCTACCGTCAAGAATTCTATGCGCGGTCCTATCGTTGCCCATTCGCGCCACGTGTCCGGCCCATCTTAATCTTCGGGACTTGATTACTCTCACTATTGTAGGTTTGCGGTATAGTTCTTCCAATTCGTGGTTGTGGAGTTTCCTCCATTGTCCTGCCACCTCGTCATATTTACCTCTAAAGATACCCCTTAAAACTTTATTCTCGAATACGCGGAATTTGTTTTTTTCCCGTTTCGTGAGAGCCCATGTGTCGCATCCGTATAGAGCAATCGGCATGATTATGATTCTATAGACACGGAGCTTTGTGTTGCATGATAGCAGTTTGGTTTTTCAGCCAATTTGGCATGCAATATATCGATTTCCTCACAATATTTAATAGCGTTTATCGTTTCTCCTGGTTGAAGAAATGAAAAGTGGATTGGTCCTTTCGATGTCCACCAAATTGTCAACATAACCTTTTTTTTTGGTGAAGATCGGGCTTGGGATATGTTTTGGTTTTTCACCTGCATTCAACCACTGGCCACGTCTTTTACGGTTATCATACAGAATCCACTTTTCATCACAGGTGACTATCCGGTCCAAAAACGCTTCAGTTTGGTTTCTTAATCTAGTTTCTAAAATAGTTGCAGTTCTTGTAGTCTGCGGAGTTTCTGCGTGGTGTTGTTGAACCATGCCCTGTACAGTTCCTATCCGTTGTTTGAGCCTAGCTTTAGAGGTCTTATGCTAGTTGTGTTTACTGTACCGTTAAACTACACACCAAGTATACTGCGCTCTTCCTGGAATCCATTGCGTACGGTTATGATTTGATCTGCGTTTTCTACACATCCTTTGCTGGATGAGCAGTATGGGTCTTCCTTGTTTGTATTGTCCAAAGCACCCATGTCCTGTCAGACATTGGGCCAAGTGAAAATCTGTTTGGTCTCTTTGTGCACTCTTGTTTGGTATCATTCCGTGGTTTGATCTTCCTCTGATGGCTGTTTCCCATTTCTGTTGCCATTGACTAAGGCTTCGTTCTCGAATACCCGCGAGTTCAGTTTTGTATGCACTGTACTCGTATATCTCTGCCACTGATCTCGCTTCTCATCCTGAGAAAGGTTGGCGCAAGGCTAATAACCTTGACCGGGAAAACGAATTATTATGGACAATTTAACAAGTCTCGGATATGGACCGGATGCCGATCGAGAGACGTGCTAAATAAGGCCAAGACTTGATCCCGGTTGTAGTGCCGATGATGATGATGATTAGGCTTCTATATCTAGGGGCACTTGATCTGCAATTACCACGGGCGCTTCGGTAAACACCGTTCTGTAGGTCCTGCAGCTGCTCAGGTCTCCTCATCTTTGCACGGATTCCATAGACTATGCTGTATGAGCTGTAGACGGTTGCTTTAGCCCATATTGGAGCTGCGTATAAGAGGATTGGTCTGCTCACCGAATACTGCCCGAACTTTAAGGCCCGCCCACATTTGGGATTAGTCTCTCCAGCACTGCGTGTGTGGTCGCTGCCTTCTTTGTCGCGTAGCGCATGCGATGCTTAAAACTCATGCGGCGATCCAGTATAATCCCTAAATATTTTATGGTAGGGTTGGATTCGATTATGTGTGCACCAACACGTAGGCTAATTTGTTCTAACTTTTTGCGGCTGGACATCAGAACCACATTGTTATAGTCCGGCGCCGTGCTTCCCCTTTTTATCGAGGGAAGAGCGGGGACCTTTTATTATGAAACTTAATTAAACGCAGGATTAATTGTTTTTCAATTTACTGTTTATTCTTTTCTAATAACTTCTTTTTGTTTTATCTTTTTCTTAAACTCAACTGTTATTTCTTAAAACTTCTAATTCAAACTAACTCAACTCTAAAACTCAACTTCCTCAACTGACTTTCGAATACAAACTACAATCTCAAAACTGATTTTACTATTAAAATTTCTCTCTTCTTATGCTACTTATTGTTCTAATTGGTTGGAAATTATAATGTGAACAAAACAAATTTTCTCAATGTATTCCTTTTGTCTCTGTGACTTTTAATTTTGAATAAACTTTGAACGAAAATCAAAGTGCTATGTCTTGAATGACAAAAGGTGCATGTTATGAAATGTGCGGTAACAGGCTTGATATAGAATATTGTGAAAGTTTATTAATGTTATGTATTAAGTGAAAATTAGATATGGACAGAGGTAGTATTAAAGGTGTGTTAGAAAAGTAATGAGATTCAGTGTAAAATCTAATAAGGGTAGTATTCTGGAATACAACAACATCTGTTTTGTTCTCTGCTAGTTCCAGTCGAGCATTTGTGAGCCATGCTCAGATCGTTTATATTGCCTGGTTCGATTTCTCACAGGTTTCTTGAAGGGCTTTTGCTGTTGTGTCAATTGCTAAATCAGCCGCGTAGCCTATGATATTGTGACGGATATGACAATCAGTACTAGAATATTCTAGAAAGTCCGAAGCAAAGTACTAGAGTATTCTAGAAAGTACTGGAAAACTGGAGACTAGGAGCAATAGAAAATTCGAGGCTATGGAACGGACAGAAACGAAACACCAAATCAGAATGAGGAAAAACGGTATAAATACGTCGCACGCAGATCGGGAAAAAAGTAAGAAGTAAGCAGTAAGCAGTGAAGCAAGCGATAAGTAAGGAAGCGATAAGTCAAGTAATCGTACTAATAAAGTGTTTACATTAATTCAAAATCGATTTAACGGCTCTTATTTATTAAAAATAATTAATCCAGCGAACCCTAAGCTCACAACAATATCTACTTCTGGTGGTTTATTTATGTTTGGGTATACATCACGTTCCATAGGAGCGTGTAATATTATTATTTGTAATATGATGATAATGATGAGTATTGTAACTACTATATAGTACGTGCCTTGCACTTCTGCTGTGGAGATTTAGTGGGAAAATGTTAGATTTGTTACCTAGTTATCCAGCTCGACGTCTCGATGCTGAGCCACGGCTCCAACCGGTTTAGAGAACTCTTGCTTTTGCTGCAGAGGGATCCTTATGTGCCGTCCTTTATTTTCGAAATGTGTTTAGTTTCCCCTTTGTTGAATCTGCAACACCATTTGCAACACAATCTATAAAACACTGAGTTGTAATTCCACTGAGATCGCCCAATAGGTAACACAACGTTAAATGTCTTCTTGTTCAAATCCAGCAATGTAGTTTGTAGATTATCCAGTGTCGGCTCCTCTGGATGTTCTCCCGATGCGGCACTGATTAGTTACTTTTAGCTTGCCGAACAACAGCTGTTAATTGAATTTGTGCTTATTACACCCAAAAAGCAACGACAGAGGCCACACAAATTCACAGCAAAGAACGGAAATCACTTCAACGTCAACGTTTGCCTTTCTGCAATTTCTCTTCGATGAAAAAAACTACTTTTCACTTTTCTTTCGTCTTTAATCTCCTTTTCTTCTTACATTTTTTTCTTTTTTTCTTTTTTACAAAAAAGGATTAACACACGGGACAATTTCTTTTTTTTCCTTCCTTTTTTCCTTGCTACTCCGTTAACAAAACGTTCTCTTATCTCTCAAAAAAAACCGTCCACAACGGAATTCAAAACCGTATTCAACAAACATTGACCCTCTGTCTCTCTCGCTCCCCATTCACGTCCACTTCGAAAACCGAATTCGAACTCGAAGAACTGCACGATCCACACCCGAATCGGGGCGTGTTCAAAAACTCACTTCTGGATCGCGCAACTCCTCCACCAGCTTACCATCACACCACTTTAAACAAATTATATTCAAATTACAAACAATTAATTGATGGGATGGCGGACGCACGTAACAAGCGATACTGCTCTGTTTACGTCAAGTTTTCTTGGCCCACTCTCTGCTTCGTATTGTTGCGAGCTTAGGGTTCGCTGGATTAATTATTTTTAATAAATAAGAGCCGTTAAATCGATTTTGAATTAATGTAAACACTTTATTAGTCTGTTCATAACAACCGTTACTTTTACCGTACACTTAACGATTTCTTGACTTATCGCTTCCGTACTTATATTCTTTACATATCGCTTGCTCCACTTTCTTACTTATTACTTGCTTCACTTTCTACTTCTTACTCATTACTTGTCTCCATGATCTGTGTGCGACGTATTTATACCGTTTCCTCATTCTGATTCGGCGTTTCGTTTCCGTCCGTTCCATAGCCTTGAATGTTCCATTGTTCCTTGTCTCCAGTTTTCCAGTACTTCCTACAATATTCTAGTACTTTGTTTCGGACTTTCTCGAATATTCTAGTACTGATTGTCATATGCGTCACAGTATTTTAGTCTGTGAAATATGAGCCCACGGTATTTAGGAAGTAGCATAGTACTCTTAGTTGATGCAGCCTATTTACTAGGTGTTTCCAACCGGTTGAGTTTAAATCCATTAGTGAAGTATTCTATGGTGTTACACCATTGTTGGATTTTTGTGCTATATTCAATTAATTTCCGTTTGTTATCGTGCTTGCTAAAAGAATTATAATAACTCTTCTTATTGTAGTATAAGTTTATATACAAAACAATTCAAATAATCCGATAATTTTTTTTGTTTTTGGTGCGACCATCAAAACGTGCCTGCAAGGCTAATAACGTTGCCCGCAAAAATAATTATTAAGGAAAATGTAACAAGCCTCGAGACTTGCTAAATAAGGCCAAGACCGAATCCCGGTTGTGGTACCGATGATGATGATGATCATAATTTCAATACACGGGTATTAAAAGCAAATAACTTTCTCCTGAAACTCTGAAATACCAGTAACGCTTAAATGAAACTGATCTCAAACAAAAACTCTACATTGACGTAAATAAAAAATGAGTAAGATCTGGCAGCAATTGCCTATACTAATTACGTTACCAATAGCCAGCTGTTTTGTAATACGTATTTTTAAATACCAAGCACACAAGTAAACTATCTTTATCGCTTATTGTAGTTTGAAGCATTCTTAAATAATATGAGAACATGTTTTCGACCTCAAAGAGTAAATGCGTCTGTTTTGCAAGACCATCAACTATATATCAACCATATTTTTCTTATATACGTAACGCTTGTTTTGAATTTTTATCTTGGAAATTGATGGTGCATAAAACATTGTGAGTGGAATAACTTGAAAAGTGCGAAGGTATCTGGCCTTCTATAACCGAAATTGGTATTGGCCACGGTTCGTTACATTCTGCGATAAAATTTGCCAACGGCGTAAATGACCCAAATGTCGACTGAAGTCGTGCTTGAAATGCGAATTGGTTTCAAAACAAGAGCAAATTATAACGACTGCCTAATGCCGAGACGTAATAGGGTGTGGTACACATTTGTTGCTTTGGGAATTTTGGCATCCAAACATAAAAAAGGAAATGGAACAGACTTTTTAAAATCAAGTTCATCGGTCGAGGTCGTTGAATTATATGCTATGGTATGGAATCCGTATAAATATATTTCAGCATTCCAAACCAACGATTCCTTCCTTTTTGTTTCTAAAATTTAATACCGCTTGACGTTGGAGACATCCAGGGTACATGCTTGCTTATTAATGATACAAGTCGTTCGTATGTTTTCGATTATTTAGCAAAGACAAATAACAAACCAAAAGAACCAAAAGACCATTTTGATTTTTGTCGTTTTTAGTTTTTGCTAGAAGACCAATATAAACCACAATTGTACTGTCCTAGCAGATAATGTGGTGATATCTGAGCCAGTGCACATGGGTCGATTGTCAAATCGCGAGTAGGTGTCATCACTACAATTCAAAATAGATGGTTTTCACAACTTGGTGCTGGGATGGTCGTAAAACTCTCTTCTATCTAAAGATAAACAATTAAGAACATGATGTTGATATCACAAACGTGGTTTTTGGCATGATCACGCTAGCATCTAACTTCTCAAACATCTAACCTATCTCAATAAAATAGATTATCTTTTGAAGATAAGGTAAAAGATTTTGTATGTTGGTCTGCTAACATATTCTTTGACTAGTTCCCTCATATTTCATTTCTTCCGTCTATGCGAACATATTATGGAACTGTTGTGTACATGTTAACTAAATTTATTATTACTAAACTTCAGGTGTCGGTTTTAAATGCATCGTGATTCTCGATATTTACCTGTGCACTACATTATTTTCTGTCAACAAATTATTGACAATCAAGTCTGTTGTTTAATTAATGTTAAAATTCGCATATGCAATCTTTTTGGATTTTATTGGATTACTGTTGATTTTCATCTAAAACACAACAATGGGTACTAGGGAAGTGTACAGATTAGAAAGTATTGGTGGTCATTTGATTGTTTCATTAGCTATTGACAAACAATTCATCATTATCTCTTGTGCGCCCGAGTGCATATGTTAAGTGCTTTACAAGAAATAATTGTAGGCGAATGCAGTGCAGTGGGGGAAATTTTATATCCATTTGATTTATTTTTTTCGCAACTCATTTGCGTTATCTTATCATCCGTTGGTGTATGACGTGTAACTGCTATAATGATCAATATGGAGAAGTAAAACACTTATAGCGGTCGCTATGAATTACCAGATGCAGATCGCTGCATATATCCCATGCCGAGGCGAAATCGATCTTTTGCTGTGGATCGTTGATTTGATAGTTCCGCGGCGGCCAAATCTTGTGGGGCTTTATAATGGTTCGAGTTAATTTGTATATACTTAAAATTGTCCATTTTTATTTAAAATATTGACAATTGCGTTTTTGAATGGTCGGCATTTGTACGGGGGTAGTCCCAGAATAAATCGACCTAACACATAGATGGCGGTAGATATTAAAATATAATCACTGTGTTAGTACCAACTTCAGAAAGATTAAGTTTCATGTTTGATGATGCTACGTTATTTATTACTTGTTTGGCAGCCATCAATAGTGAACGTGTGTGGAGGAACACGGACACTCCGTTCACTTCCTCCTCCATCATAAATTCTTCGCCGCGTGAAACACCGAGCCGAAAGAACGAAACGCCGCCACGATTGTTCACCAACACAAGGAGTGAAACTCCGCACAAGACAGGTAAACGAAAACACTTCAGTTTGTTAAATAATTAAATGGTTCTTTTATTTATTAATTCATTTCTTAACACTGGTGGTTGACTCTCAACTTGATAAAGGCGCACACACGAAAAAGGCAATTAATCGGTAAAACTGATTTACAAACGCAACTGCACTCTGACACGTTAAATGGAGACTTCTGAATGTACGCGTCCCCGTGTGCACCGGGGAGCGGGAGTGACGCGTGACCATGGCGGTCAGTGGATGGAAAACGACTCAACGATATTCAATCGTTTGGGGTGAGTTTGATGGTGTGGTGAAAAGGAAATGCAATTTCCTTTGACCAGTGATCAATGGAAGGCGATCTCTGGGACGCGATGGTGTATGTGTGTGTTAGTACACATCACCGTCTTTATCGATGCGTTTAGCCAAGGATAAACGGAACATACAACTAGGAAAAAGAACAAAGGGGAAACAACCTAAGGCATCTTTCGGTAATGGAGGTAAGCTGTCTAAATAGCAGCCACTCATTAGATGCTAAAAGGGATTGTGATAATTTATACAATAGAGATCGTATATCGTCTCTCTGCCGACTGGGAGAATCGGATTCTTTTGTTTGCATATGTTTATGCTATTGAATCCAATTCGACGGCAAAGCGTGACGTCGGTGATTGTTTGAAGATTCAAACAAAGAAATATTTCCGCTAGAAGTGCTTGCAACTGAATCAATAGTTGCAAGTCTTCGGAAAGTAATTTAGATGGATACACAATGACGGTTGTGTATACCATCTGTGTCAATTATGCATGGCATCTATGGCGACGGCACGATCGAACTATAGTCTGAATATCTACACTAATTGGAAATTCGGTTTTTGGGTGGCTAATGCAGAGATGCATTGATAATGTATGAATGCCCATGTAGGAAAAATTCTTTGCAGCATTTCCAGGTAACGGATTGAAAACATTAACTATCCTTGCGAAGGGAATGTTTTCAGGTGCCAATGAGATTGCATTGGCGGGAAACAATGGGAGTTGGGTTGTAATAATGGGGTTCTGCCTGATAAGTTATAAAAGAAATCTTACGGAGAATTATATGCGAAGGGATGCATGAAAGGTAAGTTTTCTTTTCCAGGGGTTTTTAGATTAAGGATTTGATCTCATGGCTGGCGCAAGACTAATGACCTTGCCCGGAAAAAACAAATCATTATGAAGAATTTAACAAGTCTCAGGACTTGCTAAATAAGGCCAAGACCGGTTCCCGGTTGTAGTGCCGATGATGATGATGATTTGATCTCATTAATGTATGAAGCATTTAAGATGCTAATGCGATTGCATTAATGAAATTAGGAGATTGGGTGAAAGTTATGGGGGTTTTTCAGGAAATCGAACCGTGGGGTTTGGCGGAACCGCCACAAACGCTCTCAGTGAATTTGTGAACATTGAAAAAATTCAAACATGTTCACACATCCGTTATTGCAGTCGCGAAAATCGATGGTCTGAAATAATAATTGCTTCTTTAACACTCGGAATATTTTCTCTTTCCAAACTTGAAGAAATAGCTCGGTGGTAAACTGCAATAACGGTTATTTGAATTTTTTCAAGGTTGACACTATCTAGAACAGTCATTATATTTTAATACATACCGCCATCTATGTCAGGCCAGTTAATTCTGCAATAACTATCTGTTGGATGAGCCTTAACGTCTTCGCATCGCAATTCGAAGAACATTTATTTGGTAGCCTTTGTTACGCAGTAAACTCCTCCACTCCCGGTGTCCCACCGATATATTTTTAGATTCAATATAAATGGCCAATAAATTCAAGGGAATTGAAAAATAGAGGAAGGTTTGAGATCCGGTTATCTGCATTTTCGGAGTGGCATTCGTCGAAAGCGGGTGTACGATCCTTTTTGTTTGTTTGTTAATGTAGACTCCGCGGAAACAGCTACGGCTCGTTTTCGTTTTCGGAGAGATGGAGAGAGAAGAAAAGTACTCAAGAAAGAACTTGTAAGGAGTAGAGTCGGTTAGAACTGGTGTAACGAGTAACCGCGAAAAGACCCGATGCATTTTTGGGCCCAGTAAAGAAAACCAAGAAGTAAAAAGAAAGTAAAAAGGAAAACGGGCTCCTCGATAGTATAGTGGTTAGTATACCCGCCTGCCACGTGGGAGACCGGGGTGCGATTCCCCGTCAGGGAGCCTCTGGCTTACGACTAATGACCTTGCCCGGAAAAAACAAATCATTATGGAAAATTTAACAAGGCTCAGGGCTTGCTAAATAAGGCCAACACCGGTTCCCGGTTGTAGTGCCGATGATGATGATGATGATGATGAAAAAGGAAAACACGATGCGAGAAGTTTAGTTTCATTAAACGCGAATTTGTGTATTGTTTATTAAAGAATTGAAAATTAAAGCGTCCTGTGTAAATATGTTAATTAATCAGTGTATAATACAATAAATTGAGTGTTCAGTGGAGTGAAGCTGTAGTCTATCTTGATGTTTTGTGAACTTCCTGAGTTGGTTGGAGTCGCAAGTGGAGATTCATTTTCAGAAAAAAAAGAAGGTAACCTACATTTCCATAAATTTCCGTTTCGTATGGTGCGAATAACCGGCCGCTAACAGTGGGTGTGTATTACCGTATCTGGTGGATCCCGTATCCGGTGGATACCGTTGTCTGTGTTCGACAACGGAAGGACGACAAAAGGAAGAAAAAAGAATAACAAAAGGCACGGCACTGGCAACGGACACAACATTTATTTATTGCCAAAAGCACAAATCTCTTCGTAACAACTAGCTTTTTACACCATTATGTAACACTTTGGTGATAACACACCGAATGCATAAGACTCTACAATCCAACAACAAAAAATCCCTAACACTATACTCGACTACAACATATAAATATATCACAACTGGCGCTAGCTGCACGGGCTTTTCATCACACTGGCGCTGCTAGTCACATTGAGACTTCAAATAAACCTATAACAACAATATTTAGCATAAAAAAATGTATAACAACTGAAGAAGCACACAGTAACTACACAACTAGTTCAACGGACGAGGATTATATTACAAGTTCTTGATCCGGCAGGACATGTAAAAATATTACATCACAACCTGTTGATACTACAGGAATCAATACACCACAACTGGTAAGAACCAATATATTACAACCTACAACTTCGGCAAAAGCAAGGTCGAATTATTATATTACAACTGGCCCTGCGGACTCCTTTTATGTTACAACAACCATTTACATCACAACTAAACTAAACTAAACAGAGAAATACAAGACTGATGTTCGAGCATTCTACATCACGATTGCAGAATTTTGCCACATATCTATATTATATAGGCAACATCTGAAGCAACGTATTTTTGTTTATATATATATATATATATATGTATATATATATATGTATATATATATGTATATATATATGTATATATATATGTATATATATATATGTATATAAAATTTTTTATGTATATATATATATATTCCCCGTCGGGGAGCCCCTGGCGCAAGACTAATGACCTTGCCCAGACAAAATAAATCATTATGGAAAATATAACAAGCCTCAGGACTTGCTAAATAAGGCCAAGACTGGTTCCCGGCTGTAGTGCCGATGATGATGATGATATATATGTGTATATATATGTATATATATATGTATATATATATGTATATATATATATGTATATATATATGTATATATATATGTAAAATATGAATCGAACCCCGGTCTCCCGCATGACAGGCGGGTATACTAACCAGTATACTATTGAGGAGCTATATATATATATATATACATATATATATATATATATATATATATACATATACTTCCTTCAGGACAGACGAACCTATAGCGCCAAGTTGGTGCCCTGAAATGCCACCAAATAACCGTTGCAGTTCTTCTTGAACAGTGTCAGATTGTAACGTTCCGTGAACACTCGGCGGGGGAGGGTGTCCCACAGCCTTCCCGCTTTGTAATGGAATGAGCTCTGATGCAGGGATGTTCGTGCTGTCGGGAGATGAACCGCAAATTGGTGCGATCCGTCGGATTGTCTTGTGGAGCGCATATAAACCCAATTTCGCGAAACAATACCACGAATCTCCGAAGCCCAGTACCCACGATAATATCTGTAAAACAGACAGCGGTCGGCTACACAGCTTCGACGTGATAGCGACTCCGGTTCTGACGTCAACGCCGTGACCCCGATCAGGAGGATCGATCGTCTCTATATGCTCACTAGTAGGTCGAGGGTATCTTTAGGAGCAGAGCTCCTGACATGCGAGCAATATTCGAGCGCGGGTCTAATTTGGAATTTATATAGGAGAAGGAGTTGGACCGGAGTAAAATATTTCTTGGCTCTTAAACAATATTTGACACCTGTTTAATTTGTACAAGCTTTCCCCAGATTTGAGGGCCTGGCCATTCATCATTAGCTGTGGAACCGATGATTCACTTTTCTTTGTGACTGTTGTATATTGTGCCTTCGTTGCATTGAAGTCGATAAGATTGGCATTTCCCCATTGCAGGACTTTATCCAAATCCCGATTCAGAGAGTGTATCTGCCTACATCTCAGCTGGTGCGACGTTGGTGCTCTGATCGGCCAGTCACTCGAAAAAGACGAAACAAGCGTACTATCATCCCCAAAACTGAACACGTTGTTATCCGTTGTCCCCAACAAATCATTTATGTGGAAACCAGGGTTGGAGCCAAAATAGAGCCTTGAGGCACCCCAGAATTAACAAGATACAGATCCAAACACTCGCCGTCCACAACACTTCAGATCGATCGATTTTCGAGGAAGCGCTTCGTCCAGTCGCAAAGCTCCTGGGAAAGCTCGTATGAACGAAATTTGCCCAGAAATCCCTCGTGGCAGACTCGGTCAAAACCATTGGAGATTCTAATGCAGCTGTCCTTGACTCACCATGTCCCTCAATCGCAGGAATCCATATATCAGTTATAAGGGTCAAAAGGACTCCCGTAGACTGCCTGCCACGGATACCATATTGACGATCATTCAGAAGTCCGTTGCACTCCAAATACTTAATTAAATCGGCGTTGGTACCCTTTTCCACCACCTTGGATAACAGACAATAATGCTATCGGTTGTTATATAATTAACAGTAGTTATCAAGAAAACACCGACTCGGCAAAAAGAAGACGTAGGGAAAAACTGAAAAAGCGGGATATACGCGTCGGCACGTGGAATGTTCGAACGTTATATAAACCAGGCGCGATACAGACGGTCGTAGAAAACGCGAAACAATATAAAATGGACATCGTCGCGCTTCAGGAAGTCCGACTCCCACACCAAGTAGTCGAAACCAACGGGTTTACACTGGTGTGTGGAGGTACCGATACACATAACCTCAGCACTGGCTTCATCATAAACAATAAGATTACGCCCCATGTAAAAGATGTGCAATTTATTAATGACCGAATGTCGGTGCTAAAAATACAGGGCCCATGGTACAATTATGTATTTATAAACGTACACGCCCCAACAGAATCTACCGACGAAGAAACGAAGGACGCATTCTACGAGACCCTAGAGGAAGTATTTGATGGGATCTCATCATTCGATGTTAAAATCCTCAATGCGAAATTGGAAAGGAAGATATCCTCCAATCAACAATGGGCAAAGAAAGCCTACATGACGTTTCAAATGATAATGGTATTCGTATTATCACGTTCGCAGCGTCAAGAGATCTGGTAGTGAAGAGCACGATGTTCAAGCACAAGCAAATCCATAAAGCCACATGGATATCACCCGACGGCGTAACGCGTAACCAAATAGACCACTTCCTCATAGAAAAAAGGCGCCACTCGAATATCCTTGACGTAAGATCATATAGAGGAGCAGATTGCGACTCCGATCACCTTCTAGTGATGGGCAAAATTAGAAGTCGGCTCGCAGCAAACCCACATGGGGAATCACGGGAGACGAGCAAAAAGTTCGACATTGATAAACTTAAAGACCTACGTAAAAGGGCGGAATATCAAGACGAACTAAAGAATAGATTTAGCATCCTAGAGAATGACAGTAGTGAGGAAGAGGAAGCCAATAGTGTAGACACTAAATGGGCATCGATCAGAGACACAATCAAACAAACAGCCCAAGAGGTATTAGGATTTAAGAAGACAACTAAGTCCAAACCTTGGTTTGACGATGAGTGCAGGGCAAAAATCTAAGAACGTAAACGGCTCAGAATGATCCACTTAGAAACATGTGATGAAGTCAACGCAGTAAGATACGCGACAATTCGGAAAGAAACAACTAGACTTTTCAAACGCAAAAAACCCGAATGGGAGAAGACTCGGACCGAAAAAATCATAGAAGATAACAGAGCAAAGAACAGCAGAGGTATGTATGCCGGCATAAATTCAATTAGAAATGGCTACCGAGGGAGAGCCAAAATAATCCGAGACACAAACGGCTGTCTGGTGACAGAAACAAAAAAATATCGTGACAAGATGGAAGCAGTACTTTGAAAACCTGCTCAATGTGCACACCCATCAACCACAAATAAACGCACCAGACGTACATACAGCCGAGCCCCAGATCCCAGAGCCCTCTTTCGACGAAGTTATAGACGCGATAAATCGACTGAAAAACAACAAGGCCCCCGGAGTCGATTACATACCGGCAGAGCTTGTGAAGCATGGAGGTGGGGCAACCGCTCGAAAGATCCACCAACTGGTTAAAATAATATGGGATAAGGAAGTCATTCCGGAAGAATGGAAAACCGCAATAGTCATCCACATTTTCAAAAAAGGCGACAGATCTGACTGCGAAAATTACAGAGGAATATCATTGCTCCCAATGACATACAAAATATTAACAAATGTCATACTGGCAAGAATCACACCGTACGCAGAAGAAATATTGGGAGACTACCAATGTGGATTCCGTCGGAACCGGTCAACAAGCGACCAGATGTTCACAATAAGGTAACTGCTGGAAAAGAAGTGGGAATACGGAGAGACGGTTCACCAACTATTCGTGGACTTCAAAAAAGCCTACGACTCAGTCGCAAGGCAAAGACTCTACCATATTTTAGTTGAGCTGGGGATCCCGAAAAAATATGCCGCCCTCATTCAAATTTACACGAACGAAAACAAAGGGCGAGTTAGAATAGAAAACCACCTCTCAGAACCATTTGAAATCCGGGACGGACTAAAACAAGGGGATGGCCTCTCACCATGCCTTTTTAACCTTGTGCTCGAGTATGTTATCAGAAAGGAACAAGACGACAACTCGGCCGGATCATCTCTGAACGTGGTCACACAAGTGCTCGCGTATGCGAATGACATCGCCGTTCTGGGCGATAATCTCAAAACTATAAGTAAAAACTGTGAAATCATCATGCAAGCAGCAGAAGAGGTGGAACTAGAAATAAACGAAGACAAAACGAAATACATGATTACGACGAGAGCAGGTGGACCTCAGAGAACACATATAAACGTCAGGGGCTTTGAAAATGTCAAAGAATTTAAATATCTGGGAACGATACTGACGACCAGAAACGAAACGTCAAAGGAAATTAACAAAAGACTACATTCCGGCAACGCTAGTTGGCATGCAGCTAGTAAACTATTAAAATCCAAACTGCTATCACGTAATATAAATCTCCGTGTCTATAGAACCATAATCATGCCGATTGTCCTATACGGATGCGAAACATGGGCTCTCACAAAACGGGTAGAGAACAAATTCCGCGTATTCGAGAATAAAGTTTTAAGGGGTATATTTGGTGGTAAATATGACGAGGAGTCAGGACAATGGAGGAAACTCCGCAACCACGAATTGGAAGAGCTATACCGTAAACCTACAATAGTGAGAGTGATCAAGTCGCGAAGATTAAGATGGGCCGGGCACGTAGCGCTAATTGGCGATGATAGGACCGTGCATAGAATTCTTGACGGTAAACTAACGGGGAAGAGACTGACAGGACGGCCGCGACGGAGATGGGAGGACAATGTTAGATTGGACCTCGAGGAAATCGGATCGGATGATCGAACGTGGAAGGAGAGCGCACAGGACAGGGAACAATGGCGGATCCGAGTCGGTGAGGTCATGAACTTCCGGGTTCATACAGGCCAGTAAATTGTTTCGGATTCATGATTATATGCTCGGGGAGAATCTATTCCATCGTCTAGTACTCTCCCCGACACATATTCACCACACATGCCAACAACACGATGACAGTGGAGAAACTGTCATCGCTTGCATTGTTTACTGTTGTTGGTGGTTCGGCAATACAGAAATTGAATTACTGTCATCTACGATGTTTTGCTGTTTTTGAGTGAAAAAAAAAGAAAAGGCTTGAAGTTTGTTTTTTGTACGAAGATATTCTTCCTTTTACATTTTGTTTGTGATTAGACCAAATTTGTGAGCAATAAAGGAAATTGTGGATTTAGACACTGGTTGTATCATTTGTCATTAAAGGACATTGTGGATTATACACTGGTTGTATCATTTGGAATTTCTAGATCACCCAACCCAGAAACTAACAGGAGACCAAGTAGCACATCGGATTCGTGCTCATTAGTGGTCTACAACGGCTTGGTTTTGCACAACGTAACAAACACATTCATCAAGTACATCCGTTCAGTGCGGATGTCTGGATTCGCTGCTGGAACCCAGCGTAACTCGTCACGGCACACGGAGGGACAGTGATCATCTTCTACATGGCGGCTTGAGATCAACAGGTATTGCTGTGCCCTCCCGTTTTTCTTAATACGAATTTGTTTCAGACATCGTTAGGTAGGACGCCATTGCGTCAATCCTCTTTTGGCGACGTAATCCACCGTCGCAATTCCCCGAACGACATTCCTCGTTCGGCGGAACATTATCAATAGGATCTCGGCTGACGACATTCCTCGTCAGGATCGAGATTCTCAAAACCAAATAAATAATAAATAAACATTTGTTCGTATTGCACGGTAAATGCACCATCCCGAAACACCATTTATAAACTAATTGTTTCTTTTGTAAACTTGTTTCATTTAAAAATAGTCTATTATTCCATTTGTAAACTATTGTTTCTTTTGTAAACTTATTTAAAATTAACCATCACCACCACGACAAATCACCAAATTTTTTAACACAAGCTCCCCGCACGACTTGTCATTAACAACTTTAAAACCCAACTCTCTATGCACATTACTTTCGTACTTCTGATCTAAAGTCGACCCTTTTCTATTTCCCCAACATATAAAAAGAAATTAAAATAAAATAAATATAACGATTGTTAAAAAATATAATAATAACAAAAAAATATATAACACTGTCGGTCATTTTGTGGGAGACATTTTTTCTACTCTTTGGGATTGGCTGAACCGAGTGATTTTCCTCCAGGTAGGAAATGCCCCCCGTGCATAAGATAAGCGAAAGAGTCTACCAAGAACCGGCGATAGTTCTCGAGCACAGTTTTTAAAGACTATTGCTGGTATTCCCTCCGGGCCGGCTGCCTTCCTACAGCCCAGTCAACGTAGAATGTGGATGTGACTCCAAGAGACCGACATCGAGGTTTGAATTCGCGGAAAATAAATTCGCGAATACATTAGCTTTATCTTTTAAATTTGCGACTAACGTCCCGCTGCCTGCGACTAACCGGGAAGAAGAGGAGGAAGCGAAGTTATTGCTGACAGTCCTTGCCAATTACCAGAATGAACGCGAACTAATTGGGCACTCAAGGAGTTTATTGGTCATTCTGTTGTTGTACGCCTTCTTCGCGTTATCAATCACCTGGTTGCACGCGTTTCTGATTTTAACAAAATTCGTTCTCTTAAACTCGGGGGGATTGGAGCGTCATTGCTCTATTTTTTACCGTTGTAATCTGCTCCCATTTTGATGAACTTCGTTTGTTGGAATGCGGAATGTAGATCTCCATTCTGAGAAGAATAATCTATGTGGCCGACTCCGCGCATGCGTTAAGATCGGAATGTCCAAAGCACACCTCCGACCACGGAAAGGATGCGAAGATATCTAGCAAATCGTCTCTGTTAGCGGGCCCATACCTCCGTACTTGGCGAAGCTGCTTAGGTCGGTTATTCGCTTAAAATGAGTTTTCCAGTGGCGCATCAACCTATAAATACTCGGCTCGGATGTCAAAAACAGATCCAGGATATTCCCATAATCACCCCGATTATCCGGTACTCGCGAAGGTTCCTCCACGGGTTGAGTCAAATTGCGGCTAACAGCGAACATTTCCGCTAGCCTCCCAGCCTCGTCGGTTCTGTTAGAATGCACCAACCAATCGGAGTTGTGTACATTAAACTCGCCAAGGACCACAATTTCATAAGCCGGGTAGTTGATCTGTATCCAGTCGACGGTACATGAAAGATGTTAGAAAAGTGTCGCTGGACAATCGTCATTCGGGGAGCGGTAAATTAACAAAGAAATTTAACAGACTTCTTCACCACGACCCGCAAACACATGTTGTCCAAGTTATTGGGCTCATTGCCTCTATCCTTTGGCAACTCAGATCGTGAAGGCGCAGACTCCACCCTTAAAACGGAATCTCGAATGTAAGTCGTATCCTGAGCAACGAAGATATGTCGAATCAGTTGACGAATCGACCTGGGTCTCAGTTAGAGCAAAAATGTCAGGTTTTCTGTTTACAACGATTCGTGGACGTTAATCAGGGAGTGAGTATAAGTGCTGATAAACACAGAGAATCATTCTTCAGCTGAACCACACGATTGTGGAATGTTCTATCTGTTCTTGTATTTCCACTTTTTGCAGGCATTCAGAACCACTGTGCGTCCATACATTTTTCGCCTGCCCCTCCCCCTTCTACCTTCGCCGTGCTTTCGTTTTTCAAAGGACTTCAAAATCAATTTTCTGCGCACATTTTACGCAATATACAACGGTGAATTAAAAATGCAACAAAGGCATTGTCTTTTAATAAAGGAAAACATCTTCGAAAACACAAACAACAATTAGTGATTCTTTTAATCGTCTTATTCAAAGTACGTAACAAAGTATTTAGAAATACGAAAAAATATTATACAACCTTAAAGTACATAGTACATGTGAGTGTATTGAAAATATAATCTTTTATCTCTTCTTGATATCTAGCTGCACCTAAATATTGTTCGGCAAAATGTTTATTATTTAATTTAGGCTACTAGTGAAAACCCAATAAATTACAAAACTATCAGATGAACTTAAGATCGGAATTATAACTTGTTTTAAAATTCTTGTTGGCAAGACATGCGCCATGAAAAAACAATACAACCTGAAAGAAGATTTGTGTAAGACGCAGGTGGCGTACCAACAAGCAATTGCGGCTATACAGGATCATGTGAAAATCGGTACCTAGAAATCCTGGGATAAGGGGATTTCCCATTCTTTCAATAAGCAACGTGTATTCTGGAGAAAATTTTCCAATGCTTAGATGTACCTAAAGAGGCAGATAAGGCCAAAGTCTGTTGGGCAGGCATTCTTGTGCGTTACTGAATGTACCTGCACGTCTAACTCCTGAGTCTTTCCTGTGAAGTTCTACAATTGTTATTGTGGCATTACGGTGTGCCGGAAAATTTGTTCCTCTCCTTAATTGTTTTCTATTGCAGAGAAAAAAAAATGACTTGCTGTTTATGGATGTGAAAATCAGTCTCCCACAGAGAGGATCTAGTTCCCAACTTCAGATCTTATTATTTGTGTTGTGTTATTAGGTCTGTGCCAAATTTGAAAATTGCTATATTCCGAACATCTCGTTGAAGGCCAGGTAGGAAATGGAGTAACGTCCTCTCAAGCACTTGTGCTCTTAAGTTCCACCATACAATGCCCCCAATGTGGGTCACGACAAAGCGAGAAGCGATCGATCAAGTAACTGCGATGCGAATTAATTGATGTTAAATTGAATTTGCGAATTTCATTGTCGAAGTTGTTGACAGACAAAATGCGGCCGTGAATCGATAAGAGCCCTGCAATATGCTTCAGCCCCCGTCACTATTTAAATATCCAGCAACTCGTGTGCGTTTTCACCCGGGGGCTCTGTGGACTTTAGAAACTAGAAAGGAATTTGATTTTAGCGCACTTGATTGGTTATGTCAAATGAGATAAGGCCCTGGAAATCGTGATTTTTGCATTAATTAACACTCTCGACGACAGATAGACACACTACAAGGAATTAAAAGGAAGATCATGTGAATGTACAAAGCTTTATTTTTGTCCTTGGGATGATCCACAAATATTGTATTCGATCACTCAAAATAACACATCGCCATGTCGATGGCCATCCATCAGTGGACGGGGTCGTTTCGCGCAAGCGTCTCACTTGAAACGTGGACAAATTTCAATTAGTTGTTGATATACACAGCAGTCTGTTTCATGGTGTTTAATTAGCTTGGCATTATGCCAATGGTCCCCCCCATTTGCCGAACAAAGTTGTCAATTCGGACAATTAAAGCGACACAAGCAACGAATCATCTGCGAAAAGTTGGTCCATAACTATTTACATCACTGTGTTGTGTGTATGTTTCATTATTTTCGCGCGTGTGACTGAACTTCTCAGGCAATTGACAATTATTTTTAGGAGAAATCCTTCTATAACGAGGATCTGACTCATTAGGTGATGTCCTAGCACGAATTTAAATCAAGAGATCAATGAATTTGAGTTAGAGTTTATTTCTATCCATCTGATTCTGATGAACAGTTAACTGAGTCACTAAGTTGCTCTTCGTGTAGATGTCCAATACTAGGAATTCGATTTGAATAATGCTACCGTTTCTTGAGATGGATTGTAGGAATTCTTTTGACTATATATTTGTTTTTAACGGAAGCGTTGAAGGCTGTGAAAAATGGGTGACATACTTAAAATTGTCTTTTCCCAGCTTTTTTCAAATTCGTCTTACGCGTGGAAATCATTTCAACGCACAGGGATTTATTTATATCAAATACACGGTTACAATTTATAGAATGTTTGCTTTTAAAAAATTCTTTGGGAAAAAAGTGTAAAGTATACATTTGGAAAATAGGGCAATGCAGTTCTCTCCATATGAATTAGAACCACTTTCCTGTTGAATTCAATGAAGTGTACGAAAAATATACACATGGACACGGTTTAAAAAAAAAATCGATAATAAAAACGATTTTTTGCTTGTTTAACATTTATTTTTTTCTTTTCTTAACTCACGTTACGATCCAACAGGGATGTTTGGTTTTCTGGTTGTATTTTTAAAAATGTCAAATTGAATATTTAGTTTTGTGGAGTAAAGTGCGTAAAAATTTCGGCAATCAATTCAGCTGTTATTGGCTTAGTATTAAATATGACATACGTTGATGAACGAAACAATAGGTCTGTAGGTATTTATGCCGCGGGCGTCTGCACGGACGCAGGTTTAGCACAACACCACTGTATTCTTCCGAAAACTCGACACCAAAAGAAAGGACGAATAAAACGCACAGGAAGATTTTGTTAATAGTTTCCTTTATAGACGTTATTACTTGAAATTACTTTGGTTTATTTGTTTTTATGTTTTAACAATCACTACAGTTCATGAGATTGGCGTTATTACATTGAAATTTACTATGGTTTACGAGGGTTGCCTCTTATGTTTCGGGATTTGGCAACCCTAGTGTTGCAATCCGGCAATTGACAGCTCTGTCGTAAAGTTGGACATTTTTGAGGTTATACGCACTCAGAACGTTTTGACATACGAGCGCTATTTGTGTTGTTTACAGTAACTTAAAAAATTCATCTCGGCCCAAAAATGGAATTAAATCGTCAACATTTTCGTGCGATTATTTTTTACAACTTTCGGCGTGGATTAACTCAGCAACAGTGCATGGATGAACTTAATTCAATTTTTGGCGATGAAGCTCCATCAAGGACCAGTGTTTATCGATGGTATGGGGAATTCAATCGTGGTCGTAGTTCACTCCAAGATGAATTTCGTGAAGGTCGTCCAAAATCAGTTGTTGTTCCGAAAACCATTGATGCTGTGCGCGAACTGATATTGGAAGATCATCATGTGACCTATCTTGAGATTGAGACAACCTTAGGCGTTAGTGGGACCAGCATACATTCAATATTGCATAAACATTTGACTGTCAAAAAAATTTGTTCGCGTTGGATCCCACACAATTTGTCAATCGCCCAAAAAAAGGCTCGTGTCAATTGGTCGAAAGAAATGCTCAAAAACTACGGTCGCGGTGCTTCGAAACACGTCTATGACATCGTGACAGGTGATGAATCGTGGATTTACGCGTATGAGCCCGAAAGTAAACAGCAGTCGACTGTCTGAGTGTTTCAAGATGAGCCAAATCCAACAAAAGTTGTTCGCGCACGAAGCACTTCCAAGCAAATGGTCGCCTGTTTTTTCGGAAAAACTGGACATGTCGCAACCGTACCACTAGAACAACGCAGAACAGTCAATTCTGAGTGGTACACAACCATTTGTTTGCCAGTTGTCTTCCAAGAAATCAGGAAAACCAACCGCCGAAGACGGATCACTCTTCACCACGACAATGCGAGCTCTCACACATCGGCTGCGACAAGTGCATTTTTGAGCACCCAAAACATCGATTTGATGGGTCATCCGCCGTATAGTCCTGACTTGGCACCGAATGACTTCTTTTTATTCTCGTGCGTAAAAAACAAACTGAGAGGTCAACGTTTATCGACACCTGAAGAAGCGGTTGCTGCATTCAGAATGCATGTGTTGGAGATACCTCAATCAGAGTGGCAAAAGTGCTTCGACAATTGGTTCAAACGCATGCAAAAGTGTATAGATCTTCATGGGGAATATTTTGAAAAACAATAAAGTGATTTGCGATGATCAATATTTGTTTTTGTTCTCTAATCCCGAAATATAAAAGGCAACCCTCGTATTTGTTTTTATGTTTTAATTCGATGGTAGATTTTAACGTGCACTAAGTTCGGCTTGATTGAACAGCCGTGGCGAATGACTGAACGAATATTTTTGGAGTTAATCGCGCACATTAACTTTCTAATCTTTTTTTTAATTTCATGTTGCCATCGCGAATGATCTCAACATATACCCGAATAAGACACAGGAGCACACGGTAACTGATACTGATCTGGGCTCCACTGACGTTGTTCGCGACCGCGCTCCTTGACATAGGAATTTGACTCGGTGACTTGACTCCGTGAAGGGTGAACTCTGACTAAGTATTGGATGTCTCTTTACAGACATCCAACAAAAACGAACCTAAGGGATTCGCCGCCGAAGGCCAGCCAATGGAGAAAGTCAAAAAGAAAAAAAGGGAAACAGGAAAACTCATGTAGCAATTCAATTCTGCTGCTACATGTTTTGGAAAGATAAACTGCCGCCAGCTGCAAGGGATAGATTCTTGATTGACGTGAGTCAATAAAACCCTTGCCGAAGGCAGGAATCTATTTTGAGATAATGAATCCACCATTGGGTATGGCCGTTGCTAGATCATTTAAAATAAACATATTTCGGTCATGTATGATTCGATGCATGTTGTCTTAGGGATATGTTAATCCCGTTGAAGGTACTGTCAGGCGAAAGTATCCGCTTGAGTGTTTACTTTGTGTAAACTAAAATTAGTGGTCATGACCGATGCTGGTGATCGTTCCAAGAAGCGGCAACGGATCAAAATCGGTCATGCTGATTACCAAGCAAATATGCGCGCCTGAAAGGACAATGTTTAATTTGATCTTCTCTACTGGTAGGAAAGATAGATCATAGACATGCCGTTGAAAATCTGGCTTGCAGATGTGCAAGCAACCCGAAATGGATGCTAGGACAATGGATGGGTACAAAGATAACACACGGAAAGATCAGCGTGTCTTGGTAGATATGTGCCATCCATTGTTCGGTCGCGGAAGCTCGTGGTGATGCAAGATGATAATCTTGCCATGAATTATGCTTTCAGGAATGACCGTGGAGAAGAGGCTTGGAACAACCCCCAAAAAAGGTAAGCTGCCTAATATGTTTTTATGTCGGTTATCCGTAGGGATAACCGAAATGATTCCAGCTATTTGTGTGGCGGTTAATGCCCTAGCAAGATTGTACAATCTTGCCGAAATTTCAACTTTAAGGTAAGTTGTATTGCTGGTAATGGTGGGGATCAAGCGATGCGTGGCTCTTCGGGCCCTGAAAAACCCCACAGGTCCATTATATGCTCTTTGGGTAATCGTATTGATACGTTTATTTTGAAAAATCCATGCATAGGGTGGGCATAACAACTTCCAGATATCAAAGTTGAATTACAAAAATTTAGTGCGACTATTGTGCAGGCTATATTTTTTAATTAAAAGTCTTTAGCTTACCTCCTTGAGTGTGGTGCGCCCTCGCAACTTCCTTCGGGGGGCGTGTGGGATTCAGGACGGGAGACTCGGTGTGCGTAAGATCCTTGAATGTAGGGCGGAGTTTCCTTTCGGGACATCGATTGTTACTCCGGGGCAAAGCACGCTGTTCTCCCTTGGTCACCGTGAGCACTAGTATCCTTCGTGAAAGTGAAACGTCCGGTTGTTAGCGGCCCCAATGGTTTGCCCAAGATCCCATGCTTTAGTCAAAGGTGTTATAACAAAAAAAAGTAGCGCGGCGAGCGCAAGCTTCCCAGCACTAGTATCCTTCGTGAAAGTCAAATGTCCGGTCTTTATTTGGGGTTATATCATTATCTTTATTTTAATTATTTTGGTTTGAATATTTTATTTTTCATTCGGCGTAGAGGCCTCCTAGAACTTGACTGATCCTTTGGCCATAGTTTCGGCCTCTGAAACTTTACTGATCACGAAATTAAAATGTACCGTTCTTTTATGCTTTTTGTCGTTGAGATTTGTCAACGTTTTAATGTAAAAATTCCAAGATTTTGTGTGCTTCAATTGGAATTGTGTTCTGGGAATTGACTAAGGGTTTAGTTGAATCAGTTCCTGGAACGGAAATCATGAAATGCTTTTAAGTTAAGCATTTCATGATGTCAAGATTATTGGGAATTGAATCAATGTGCGACAAATTAACTTTCGGTTTAATTTATTGCTCATATGATTCAATGTGGGATTTGGATTTGGATTATAGGAAGTATTGGGGATTTGGATGGGAGTAGCGATGTAGGATCGCTACACTATCGACTTACTTCCTCTTCCGCAATCAACTACAATATTTAAAGTATATTTATTTATTCATTTTACTTGGTTTACACAGTTTTATTGGTAAAGCCGTAGGTGGGTTTTGGGCTGAGGTTTTCTCTTATATTCACAAATCTGTCCTAGCGGGCTGTATTTTAAGAATTAAATTCGAACGATACCTGAAGCGAGGCAAGACCTAAAAGTGAGAGAAATTGGGAAACCAGAAATGCCTTCTTTGTAGAAAACCTATCGTATACCACCAGTTTGGGTTTGACGGATCATGATATCTAACGCCATTCCACTTGTAACCCCTGCGAAGTGTACTTTACCACTCGTGAAGTGACCTTATCTCCTATTGCTTTGATTAATTGGTGGACCATATGAGTGGTTGCTTTTCCTTCATGTTTCAAAAGCTTCGCTGGTATTCAATCGTTGTTTTTCAGTCGATTTATTGCATCTAGTACTTCGTTGAAGAAGGGATCTGTGGCTCGACTATATGTACATCTGGTACATATATTTCTGGGTGACTGGTTCGCACATTAAGCAGGTTGTCAAAGTATTTATTCTACCTTGCCACGAAATTGTTTGTTTCTATGTCCAGACAACCATCTGCGTCTTGGATTACCTCCTCTCAGCACCCGTTTTCTAATCGAATTTATGCCAGTATGCATCCCTCCGATATTCTTTGCTTTCGCATTTTCTAGAATCTTTCCGATTCGATCCCCCTCCCATTCGCGTTTTTTTTTTTTCGTTTGAGAATTCTCACTGTCTCTTTCCGAATCGTCGCGTACCTTTTTGCGGTGACTTCATCATATCTTTCTAAGTTGACCATCATGAGGCGTTTACGTTGTTTGATCTTCGCCCGGCACTCACCATCAAACCATGGTTTGGACTTTTTTTTATAATACCTTTTGGGTTGTTTGTTCGGTTACATCTCTGATTGACGCTCATTCTGTGTCCACATTATTTGATTCCTCTTCCTCATTACTCCCATTCTTTTAAAACTCAAAATTTTCATTCATTTTTTGGCTTGGGGTTTCAAATAGTCGGATATTTCAAGGCTCCGTTTTGATATGGTAGAGTCTACTTAGTGCTTTGATTCGACCCGGTGTCAGTTAAGAACGACCTGTCAAGCGTAGAACCTGATTCGAACATGCTATGAAAGGGTTAGACCCAAAGCATCAGCCTCTTCATCCATTCCATCGCTTATAGTCGATGACAAACTTATATAGAGAGAAGGCGAATCTACTTGAATCTACAGATTTTGCAGCCAACTCAACGCTGCCTGATACCACATAAGTTCCACCTCAACTAGAGCATTAACAGCACACCATAAGCCAGATTTGCTTCGTACTGTTGCCCGCGCACACAAAGAGCTAAACGCACATAAATCCGCTGGTCTGGATGGCATTCCCCCAATTCTCTTGAAGAGATGTTCCTCTTCACTCGCTAAACCATTGCGGAAACTCTTCGATTTGTCTTATTCTACTGGCCGTTTCCCAAATAGATGGAACTCAGTGAACATTCAGCCAATTCCCAAAAATGGCGACAAATCATCCCTTTCTTCTTATCGACCCATAGCACTAACCTCTATTCTCTACAAGGTAATGGAATCACTTATCAACCGTCAATTTTCGTAATATCTGGAATCAAGTGACCACCAATATGGCTTTCGTAGCAACAGGTCCAAAAGAGATCTGATGGCGCACCTTACTGAAAAGTGGAGCAATTCCATCCACTTCCTCGGTGAAAGCAAAGTATTGGATATTTCAAAAGCCTTTCACAGAGTTTGACATCCGTCTCTTTTGTCAAAATTGCATTCATATGGACTGAACACTTCCCTGATCGAATGGATAAGACACTATCTTTCTGGCCGTTCAATCCAAGTGGTTTTTGATGGTGTCAAATCTGTCTCCCATCAAATTAATGCAGGTGTTCCCCAGGATTCGGTACTCTCACTCACTCTCTTCCTGATCTTTATGAATGATCTCTTGTCAATTAATCGCAACCCAATTCACTCGTTTGCTGATGATAGCATATTGAGTTTCTCATACTCATACGAACACTCCCGTCCAAACTTTTCGAACGTCACTACCAACCAGCAACTTATGCTTGATACATTTAATTCAGACCTCAACCTTGATACATTTAATTCAGACCTCAAGATATATCAGTGGGGATTATCTAACCGAGTAGAATTCAATGCCCAAAAAACTCAATGTTGTCTCTTGTCGTCAAAGGCAAACCCCAAAGGAAATATACTGCCTATGAACGGCACTTGCATCGACGAAGCCAAGGACCTATCAATCCTGGGCACTCGAATTAATTCAACTCTTAATTGGAATGACCACATATTTGAAGCTGGGAAAAGTGCGGCCAAATGTAGAGGGTTCCTTAAGAGATGCAAAAGATACTTCACTCCATCCAACCTGGCCACTTTTTACAAGGCGTATATTCGTCCAAAAATGGAGTTCAATTCCCATATTTGGTCAGGCGCATCCAAAACTGCACTACAAGTGCTTGACAGGATGTAAAAACGCGCAGTGACACTTATTAGGGACTCAGCCGTAAGTCGATCAATTCTGTCGTTAGAACACAGACGCAACGTATCATCCCTATCTCTTTTCTATAGGTATTATCACGGTCGTTGCTCAACTGAACTTGCTGTATGTGTTCCGCCCCTTCAGACATTTTCCTGCGATACCCGTCAATCTGTGAATACGCATCAGTTCGCGTTGAAAGTCAAATTCAGGGTCACAAATAAACATAGAGTCATTCTTTGGCCGAACCACACGAATGTGGAATGTTCTGCCTTATGATGTGTTTCCTGGCCGTTGTGATGTCCAGACATTCAAGACCAATATACATCGACACCTCCTTTCTTTATCCACTTCTTCTTCATCCGCCCGCACTGTGCTGTGACATTTAAGGGTACTTCAAAATCCCCTTTTGTGCGCGCGTTAGTGTAAAAAAAAAAAAAAAAAAAAAAAAAAAAAACGGTGTACACGGGGATGTGTTTTCCGATTATTTAAGGGGTAATATCACCTTGTGATTTTTTTCACGTTCGTTTTTATTGGCTTTTACCTCCTTAAAGTTTCCAAAAATGATAAAAAAGTCGATTATAAGGGGGAGAAACTTGTAAGTACGAGGGTAATTCAATAAGTCCTTAGAAACGCGTCCGATGGCGCTGGTAGCATCGTTAATGGTCTGTTTTTGCTAAGCATCATTCCTCAGTTGGTATCTGTTAATTTTTAATTTGTTTCATGTTTCAATTTGCCATGATAAATTGTGTATGGATAAAATGTCTGCGAGATGGGTGCCGCATTTGGTCTCAGCAACAAACGCAACCGCGTGGTCTCTTCTAAGGCTCTTTTGGAGCGGATGCGTCGCAACCCAGATGAGTTTCTGCGCAAATTAGTAACTGTAGATGAAACATGGATACACCACTACACTCCCGAGACGAAAGACCGGTCAAAACAGTGGATTGCTAAAGGCGGACGGGCTTTAAGGAACAAAGAGGGCGAAATCAGCAGGAAAGGTTACGGCTACTGTGTTTTGGGATGCACATGGTATTATCTTTATTGACTATTTGGAAAAGGGACAAACGATGACTGGACAGTATTATGTGTCATTATTAGGTCAGCTAAATGAGAAAATCAAAGAAAATCGTCCTCATTTTCTAAAGACTCATTGACCTGCACTTGTAGGTCAAATGGTCGTTTTTCCGAGCGAAGTTCTGAAGCAAAATTTTTTTGAGGTTTTTCGAGTTCGTAGAGAAGCATGTTTTGGGGTCTTGATCATTCTTTATATGAACTATTCTGACACATATCAGATTCCCGATTATAATTTTGACTAATAGATCTCTCTCCTACCCCAGTTTTAAGACTGAGCGAACTCATGTTCGTAGAAAATCGAGCAATAGTTAGAGTTTGACTTCTGTACGTGTATATCAGTGCTCAGGTAAAAATCGTGGTGTTTACAGTATAAATGAACCAAAAAATGAATCCGAAAAAAGTCGATTATAAGGGGGAGAAACTTTTATAAGTGGGTCAAAAAGTCGTTTTTCCGATCGAAGTCGTGAGGCAAAATTTGCGGTTTTTCGAGTGCGTGGAGAAACATCCGTTTGGGGTCTTGTTTATTCTTTATATAAATTATCCCGATACATCAGTTTCCAGATTTTAATTTTGACTAATAGATGTCTCTCCTACTTCAGTTTCAAGGCAGAGCAAACAGTTGTTTGTAGAAAGTCAGGCAATAGTTAGTGTTTGGCTTCTCCACGTATATATCAGTGCTCTGGTAAAAATCGTGGTATCGTTATCAAATAAACAAAAAATGAATCCAAATGAACACCAATCGCGAAAAGAAAAACAACACGCCCTACAAATCTCCAAAAGAAAAACTTTTTCGTCCCAAAAATTCACCACAAGAAGCCACAACATCACTTGAGCCGAGAAGGATCGACATCCTGGGGCTCTTGGCAAACAGAGAAGACGGCTGGTTGCTAATTTTAACCATGACCCTGCCATGTCAATGGTGGTATTCGAAGCTAAGAAGTCAATTTATGAAGAATTAAGCAGCGACAATCACGCAGAAGGTTTGAATTCGCTTGTGTAGTCTATGGTGCCAAAGAACACGTCCAATGGCAAATTTGTTCTTGATACTGCAGTTCATATTGCTGTTGTATACTTATATGATGATTATAATGGAGTAATGAAAGTTATGGATCTATTGGGCTTGAAAATTGGATTAAATTGTTATAACTTCTGCACCGAAGCTGATGTGACGCGGATCTCAATCTCCGAGCGATTAATCATAGAAGAGGCTAAAACTGTGTCCGTAGGGACGCAATTTCTTCCAGAAAGGATGAGGACGAAGAAAACCTTCAATTAGAAGGACAATTGTGTGGAGGAGGCATCGTAGATTAGAGGTAATACAAAAATTTCAACAAAATGTCACTACTCAAATATTTCGGCTCCAAGTTTATCAAACTGAACGCACCAGCAGCACCCTTAATTTTTACCCGATTGAGTTGAAATTTTAAGTGCACGTTGAAAACAATATTTTCTAGTGAACATCGTATGATTTTTTCAAAAAATTAATTTTTATAGATTTGATAAGCGATTTTCAGCCGATTTTTTATAAGAAAAAAAAATATTTCAAACCAACGCAATTTTTTTTAATCAATTCTTCAAAAAAATCGTACGCTAGATTTTGGACTATATTTTTAGAAACTTTTTGGTTTTTTGTTCCAGATTTAAAATTGTGACCTGTGATCACATGTCCGACTGCCCGAGATTTGTATCCCTTGTACGTACTGTTGTGCCGCAATTTTGTATCTTAAATTTAAAATAAAGCATGTTTTTTGTAGTTGAAGACTAGTACGTTCATATACACAAGCCTCATATCTTTCCTATTATTCGTAGTACGTCTCGGAAAATCACGTGAAATTTGGCGAACATAAGGTTATATTACCCCTTAAGCAGTGGATTGCAACGTTGACTGCTGCGATGGTATCTTATTCGATTCTCGTCTAGTGGTGTGGTCTTCACTAGGGTTGCCCGTTCGTGTGTGTCTGTGGGGTCGCAACAAATTGTCTTTATTTTTAAGGGGCGAGTGTAAACGATGCAATTTAAAAATGAAACTGCGAGTTTTTATGTAAACCCGTAATGGTCCGGCACTATTTCAAGTTTATTTTTCGACAGGCCCAAGCCACTTTTCATACGAAGAGAAACTATGTACTAAACATTTTTAAATCAAGTATAGAAAAGAAAGGCTCCTCGATAGTATAGTGGTTAGTATACCCGCCTGTCACGCGGGAGACCGGGGTTCGATTCCCCATCGGCGCAAGACTAATGACCTTGCCCGAAAAAAAACAAATCATTATGGAAAATTTAACACGCCTCAGGACTTGCTAAATAATGTCAAGACCGGTTCCCGGTTGTAGTGCCGATGATGATGATGATGATAGAAAAGAAAATATTTACATTTTAGTGAAAATTTATTAATACATATTCAGAGTAATAGGATTACAATATAATTTAAATTTTATATTCATTTAGTTATAGTACTTTGCGAAGCACTCTTCAATATGTATTACTGGTTTGCAGGTGCAAATATCAAAATCAAATCTTGTTTCTCGTCTTTCCCCTGTAACCTCGCGATCCGAGCATACTGTGGAGTCTTCTTTAGTTCCACTGCGAATGGTGTGGAGCATTCTATCTAGTCACTGCAAACCTTGTTCAGTATTACCGTGTCCTCGAGGTTTTCCAGCATATGAAAGTCATCTATTAACAGATCAAATTCTTTTATAAATATGCAATGTGAAACTGCTTTTTCATTCTTATCTTTTTGAACACATTTATATAGAATGTAGGAATTAGTAGCAGTTCCTTATTATAGGCGGCATACCGTTTCTATTTGTTGATAATGTACCAGATAGGTGACATTCCATTTTCAATAATTCATTTGCCAAAGGTATACTTGTAAATATCGGTCTGTATACATATGGTATCCTTCCGCAGAGGCAACGTTATTGAGAAGTTTTTTAAATAAATGCAAGGGAATTCGAAAGTTATGGGGAGATCTGATCCAGGAAGATTGTATGATGTTATACTGCCATAATACGGGAGAATTGTAGAAATGTGCTCTGTGGTTGAATTAGCAAGTACATATATTCTTATACCCCAGTTTGGTGGTTTTTTTGGGATTGTAGGTAATAAAACCTGCTCTCCCTTAAAATTTCACAACAGACTCATGAACGGAAATATTTTTATGTTGTACAAAATACTGTAGGAACTTTGAATCAATATATTCTAAAAAATTGCTGACTTTTTAAAACGAGTCCTAATGTTCTAATTATCGGAAAGGTTTTCTTTTAAGTAGAGCAATTAGTAGAGTAAAGTAGAGTATTCGCAAACATCTATCTCTCGCAAATGTATTTCAACCAAATTGGACTGCTATTGTTCCTGGTTGAGCAATATTCTTTTATGCTGCCCAAAGTCTTGTGGAGCGCATATAAACCTAATTGCGTGGAACAATACCACACACAGACAGGGGTCAGCTTATGAGCCTTCGATGTGATAGCGACTGAAGTCCCGACGTCAGCGTCGAGTCCCCCATCAGGCGGATCGCTCGTCTCTGTATACTCTCATGTAGGTTGAGGGTATGTTTAGGAGCAGAGCTCCAAACATGAGAGCAATATTCGAGCGCAGGTCCAATTTGGGATTTATATAGGAGAAGAAGTTGGGCCAGAGTAAAATATTTCTTGACTTTAAAAAGATAGTTCAGTTTTTCTGGGGCGGATCTGGCGACGTTCGACACGTGTTTATGCCACAATACATTCCCACAGACCCAGACGTCGAGCAATTTCAAGCTTTCCCCGGGTTCGAGGGCATGACCATTCATCATCATGATGATCCACTTTTCTTTGTGAATGTTGTATACTGTGTCTTCATTTAATTTAAGTCGATGAGATTGGCCTTTCCCCACTGCACGACCTTACCCAGATCCCGATTCAGGGAGTTGATCTGGCTACATCTCAGCTGGCGCGACGTTGATGCACTAATTGGCCAGTCACTCGAAAAAGAGAAAACAAGTGTACTATCATCCGCAAAACGGAACACTTTGTTATCCGTTGTCTCCAACAAATAATTTATGTGAAGCAAAATCAAGGTTTAGGGAAACCTAGAATTAACAGCATACAGACCCGAAGACCTGCCGTCCGAAACAACCCGGATCGGTCGGTTTTCAAGGAACCTCTTCGTCCAGTCGCAAAGCTGCGGGGAAAGTCCACATGAACGAAATTTGCTCAGTAATACGCCATGCCAGACGCAGTCAAAAGCCTTGGAGATATCCAATGCGACTCGCCATGCCCCTCAATCGCAGATGTCCATATATCGGTTATAATTGTCAAAAGGCCCCCCGTAGACCGCCCGCCACGGAATCCGTATTGACGATCATTCAGAAGTCCCTTGGACTCCAAGTACTTAATTAATTCGGCATTGATGTCCTTTTCCATTACCTTACATAACACAGACAGTAATGCTATCGGTCGGTAATTTTGTGGAAGACATTTTTCTCCCTCTTTGAGATTGGCTGAACTCGAGCGATTTTCCACCAGGTAGGAAATGTCCTTCAGTCATAGATAAGCGAAAGAGTCTGTGAGGAACCGGCGACAGTTCTGGAGCACCGTTTTTAAGGACTATTGGTGATATTCCGCCCGGGTCGGTTGATTTCCTACAGTCCAGTTCACGTAGAATGTGTTGAATAGTACGCGGGCGGACCCTGACATCCCCTGTTACGTGCGTCCGCCACCCCATCAATTAATCATTTTGTAATTTTAATATAATTTGTTTTAAGCTGGTATGATGGTAAGGTGGTGGAGGAGTTGCACGATCCAGAAGTGAGTTTTCGAACACGCCCCGATTCGGGTGTGGATCGTGCAGTTCTTCGAGTTCGAATTCGGTTTTCGAAGTGGACGTGAATGGGGAGCGAGAGAGACAAAGGGTTAATGTTTTTTGATGTACGGTTTTTTGACGTTCCGTTGTCGAGCATAAGAAGAAAAGCAGTAAGAAATTCGGTTTTGTCTTGTCCCGGAGATTTTTCAAAGAAAACCACATTATTAAAAGTGAAAACTTATTAAAATTAAAGTTAAAGTTCGTTGAAGTTAAAATTAAAATTTGTTAAAAGTAAAGCTATATAAAAACAAGTTGAAATAAATCTGATGACTGTCAGACCAATAGATCAATATGGTGTAGAAATTTTCGTAGAGAAAAAAAAAACAAATTTTCGGAATTGTACATCGATTACAAACTGAGGCGGAGTAATTCACAAAATTGATAGATCATCGAACAAAATTTGTGCACCCAGTCAATTGGAGGTCAACAAAATTCGAAAACAATCCTGAGCACTGACCTGGAGAACTGTTTTAAGGTAAATTAAACATTAATTGATTTTCTGTGGCAAGACCGACGAGAATACTGTCACACCCCCATCGAAGACCGTACCGGCCTATTCACAGGTGGCTCCAAAAAAAACCGTCATCCAGGTTTGAATTGGCGGAAAATAAATTCGCCAACACATTAGCATTATCCTTTGAATTTGTGACTAACGTCCCGCTATCATTAATGGCGGAAAAGAGGAGGACGCGAAGATACTGCTGACAGCTCTTGCCATTGACCAGAAGGAGCGCGAACTAGTTGGGCACTGAAGGAGTTTATTAGTCACTCTGTCGTTGTAGCCCTTCTTCGCGGTGTCAATCGCCTGGTTGCATCTGTTTCTGGTTCTAACAAAATTCGTTCTGTTAACCTCGCTGGGACTGCAACGCCATTGTTTAAAAGCTCTATTTTTTTGCCGCTGTAATCTGTTCGCATTTTTTATCAAACCACGGCTTATCAGATGAACTTCGTTTAATGGAATGCGGAATGTAGATCTCCATCCCGAGAAAAATAAATTCTGTGACCGACTCCGCGCATGCGTTAACATCGGAGTCTCCGAAGCACACCTCCGACCATGGAAATCTCGCAAATCGTCCAAGTTAGCAGCCCCATACCTCCATACATGGCGAAGCTGCCTAGGTCGGTTATTCGTTTGAAATGCAAGTGCTTGCGTGACAGGTACCAAGCAGTGATCAGAGTTTACCAGTGGCGCAGCAACCTCCACTGTATAAATACTCGGTTCGGATGTCAAAAACAGATCCGGGGTGTTCGCATAATCACCTCGGGTATCCGGCACTCGCGTAGGTTCCTCCACGAGCTAAGTCAAGTTATGGCTAACACCGAACATCCCAGCCTTCCAGCCTCGTCGGTTCTTTTGGAGAGCACCAACCAACCGGAATTGTGTACATTAAATCGCCATGGACGATTATTTCAGAAGCCCCTGACATAGTCCCTTCCAGAAATCTGAATGGGAAACTAGTTTACCTACGGAATTCTTTATCTCAGAGGGTACCATCATGACTTATCTCCGTGTCAGTCCGGTCCATCAGCTATACATCCGAAACATAGTCGAAGATTTCTCCCGACGGTATCGCGGAATGTACTGCGTGACGGGGTGGTATCTTGGGGCCGACTACCACCTAAACCAACCTTTTTTCGAACCAGTCCATCAGCCAAGCTCCGAAAGATGGCCGGGGATTTCCCCCGACCATTTCACGGAGCCTGTAGCTTGATGGGGTGATATTTCACCGGGCGGCAGGGCGTTGGGACCCCACCTACTACTCGGCCTTTAGTCGCCTCTTCCGACAGGCCGGCCTTTTTTTTTTTTTATTATTTTTAAAAACAAAAATGCTTTGCATTCTACATCCTTCTATGTTTTCCAAATTTATTCCTTTGACAAAGGTTCCAACGCTTTTATTTTTTGATTAGCAGAATTGTTTGTCATCTTTATTATACTATCTACCAATTCGTCTGTGAAAAACAGCTTAAAAAACTCCATCGGCTCCAACACAGTTATTATCTAGGTTTCGCTAAGTGCAAGAATTGATTGTTTTTGGTTAGAAAAGTGGCCAGACACAGAGGAGAAATTACATATTAGGCCGCGAATGTTACAATGATCGACCCGAAATTCTCCTGCCATTGAAATGGCCGGCAAAAAAACCAATACTGGATCAGAAAAGGATGCAAACCGAGACCTGCATTAGATGAGCGACACCAACTACTAGAGGAATTATCCCTTGTAGTAGCTGCCCCACTAGATCCATGCCAAAGTCCGTCCCATTTTTCTATGACAAATATTGGGCCACTAAAAACCCATCAAAGATTTTAATTAAAGCTACGTAATAGAGGTGTGAAAATAGGAAAACCATACGCAAGGAAAAGAAAACTAGGAAATTTACAGCAGTGCATTTTACTCATGTGTATATTTTCACACTTTCCACTGCACTCGAACCTGTGTAGAGATCCGTCTGTTCTTTAACAAAAAGAATTCTGCCGCTGAACGAACCGGAAATTAGTGGGATCCGTTGGATTGCCTTAAGGGGCGCAACTAAACCGAATTTCCGGGAATAATACCACGAATCGCCTAAGAACAAGCGTTATACCTATAGAACAGACAAAGGTTCGCCTTGCGTATTCGAAAAGACAGTGGCTGTAGCGTTGACGTTTGAGCTACATTTCCGATTTGATGGAATATTCGTTTCCGAATGCTATCGATCGAGGGTTTGCTTAGGAGCAGAACGCCAAGTACGTGAGCAATAATCGAACTCAAGTCTTACTTTAAATTTATAGAGGAGATGAAGTTGGACCGTAATAAGAATTGCCCGATGCTTCAAGAATAAAGAAGTCAGTGTACTATCGTCACCAACACTGTATATTCTGTTACTCGTTGACACTGCGAATCGGTAATATGGAATAGAAATAGGGTTAGCTTCAGGACGGAACCCTGAAACATCCCGGAAATAATGGAAAAGACATCGGAAGACAGGCCATCTACAAGAACCCGATTTCGAGGAATCTCTTTGTAGGCGCGTCACTCCATGTCCAGGAGAGACATCGAGCCGATACATCCCGGGATTTTCAAGAACACTAATTATCCGACTCCTGAGAAGATACCGCTTCAGAAGCAAGAGTCACAATCGAGAAAAAACCCGGCATTAATTACTCCCAGATGTTAGGTAATAAACAACAGTATGGTACAAAACTATCCTGGGAAGACGCTGCATGAAGGATAACAGCGATCAATTACCCAGTCAGGCACTACAACAAAGCAATATTTTGTCATTCCCAGGGAGGCGCTAATTGGTCGAACACTAATTGCACGATCCCTGGGAAGATTAGCAGCACGAGCAGCAGCTGCTCGGTGCACAATGGCACAAGACGACGATAGCTGTTTTCGATTAGTATATAAGGAAAGTAAAAATTGCAAATACCAGGTGATCATGTCGAGTTTTGTGCCTGAAAATTTATTTAATCAAAAGAAAAGGCTGTTGAAAGTCGTTGTTTGCTGGTAGAAACATATGGTGAACACGCTTCATCAATTAGAACATGTGAGATATGGTTTCGACAAATGTAGTGATTTCAGTGTGAAAGACAGTGAGCGTTCTGGTAGACCACAAAAATGTAAAGACGAGCTATTGCAGGAGTTATTGGATGATGACCCAACTCAAACTCAACGGCAATTAGCAGAAGCTTAACATGTGTCACAAGAAACAATCAGCGGATGTCAAAAATTAATAAACTCGGTAAATGGGTCCCACACGATTTGAATGAACGGCAAATGGAAAATCGCATAGTTACTTGTGAAATGCTGCTTAACGCCACGAAAGAAACTCATTTTTGCATCGAATTGTGGGGCGACGAAAAATGGATTTATTTTGAAAATCCGAAGTGGAAAAAATCCTGACTTTCACCTGGCGAAGTCGGTCCTTCAACACCAAATCGCTCGGCAAGAAGACCATGCTCTGTGACTGGTGGGACCAAAGCGGTATTGTGTATTATGAACTCTTAAAGCCCGGAGAAACCATTAGTACACAACGCTGTCGTCAGCAAATGCTTAATTTAAACCACGCATTAATCGACAGGCGACCGGAATTAGCCTGAAGGCATAGCAAAGTGATTTAATTACACGACAACGCCCCGTCTCACACTGCAAAACTAGTGAAAGACACCTTGAAATCGCGTGGGTGGGACATCCTCCTTCACCCGCCGTACTCCCCAGACTTGGCGCCATCTGACTATCACCTCTTCGCATCAATGGGGCGCACGCTCGCCGATCAGCACTTCGGCGTTTTCGAGGAAGTTGGAAAATGGCTCGACGAATGGTTTGCCACGAAAGAGAAGCAGTTTTTTTTGCATATTATTCATAAATTACCTGATATATGGCCGAAAGGTGTAGAAGCCGATGGACAATATGTTGAATAAACAAAAATTAATTTTCCTAAAAAACTAGGCATTTTTTTAAACAAAGAAACCGGAAAAAACATACGCATACCCCTTTTGAAGATTTCCACCTTCCTACCGAAACCAAAAAAAAAGAAGTAGCTGAGTTCTCTTCAAGACATCTAAGGGTAATGTGGGTTCATTTTTTTTTCTCACTCGTTTTTCTTCTCACTTTCGCAGGTACTCGACTTGCTATGATGTTATTAACACACAATTTAATAATATATTAATGGTAATTAATTATAATTTAATAGGGTAAGTTGGGCGACTTACGTGAGTTTACTCGACCGTTGAGCGGTCGCTGCAGTGACTGCTTGTCAGTTGCTGGTGGGTCTGCTACTGTCACGTTGCAGAGGGCGTTGATTGCCTACTCCCCTGTTCAGCTTCTGACTTAATTCGAAATCTTTACGTTAGAGGGAAGATTCTCTAATGCTGACTGTTGTTTAGCGTAGTGTTACGGCGAATGACATTTTTGTTTTTTGCCGTTGATGTTTTATTTTATTATTCGACGCCAACGCCGGTTATTTTTATTTTCTTTGCCAAGTAGAATTTGCATAAAGTAATTTATGCAAATTAACTACTTGGCGAGTTGTTCTCCGTTTAAAGGTAAAAAGGGGAAACTAACGAACGGGGATTAGTGGATGTTGGGGGACCTGGACTCAAGGTCGGTCCGTAACAGACTTTAGAGATACCCTTGGACATTTCCCCCCACGGTTTAGATTTATGAAAGATGTGTTCATGCCACCGCTGGTAACAACCTCGTAACGGAAAGAGATAAACAGATACCACGGCACATTGCGCCTCTGGTAGTCGGTGGAATCGGCATTAGGGCGTAGAGGAAAGGCGTTTTCTTGTTCTCCTATTTTGTATGCTGGTGGGTTTTCTTTAATTTCCAGATGTCCTTGACCAGCTGGTACATGCGAGTAAAACTTCAGTCCACTACATCAAAGATTGCTTGGTCCTAGCCGGATCAACAGCAGTCAACATTTGGTCTATTGGAGCCGAAATGACACCAACAGTTTACATTCTTCATCCATTCGCAAAGTTTTTGGTAAAGTTCATATGAACGAAGCTTACTTAGTGTATACCAAACGGGGTAAAAATATATCCAATGTGACTCCGCTGATTCGTCCTGTTTGTCATTTGTAAATGTTCTTATGTTAGCCGCAGAGTTCAAAAGTTCTCCCGTAGGTTTCCTACCATGGGATATGGAGTGGTGATCACTTAGGAGTCCATTGCGTTCCAAATATTTAATCACATCGGTATTATTGATTTTTCCATCATCTTTCCCTTTCTTTCTTTGGAATTGAAATTGATTGTAAGAGGTTTTCCAACAAGTAGGGAAAAGGTTTTCTGTGTAGAAGATATTCGAAAGAATTTACTGAGAACTGGCGACAGTTTTGGGCCATAGTTTTGATGGACTATTTTCGTTCAGTCTGGCTGCTTTCTTGAAGTTCAGTCCATAGACAATGAGTTGGGCAGTACGTGTGCGGAACTTCGCACCTGGCATTGCGCTAGCACGGGTGGCTCTAAAAACAACCGTTCAGAGTTTAATTCGTGAAAACATTTGCCTTCTCCTTTCAGTCTGTGGCTAGTGCTTCGCTGCCCTATAAAGAAGGTACAGCGTGTACTAAAATTGTTACTAACAATATTGACCAGGAGGGCCGTGAACTGATTAGACATTCAAGTAGTTACTTTATTGCTGTGAACCATCTTCACGTTCTCAATCGATAGGTTGTGTTTTTCTGATTCTGATTGTTTTTTTTTTTTTTACACTATCGCGCGCACAAATGGGAAGTTTGAAGTACTGTGGGGGTACGAAGTCGTGGCGCCGGCATGTGCGCAGGGATCTACCTCGTCCTCATAATTGTTCACTGTCACCCACCGTTGTCTGTCGAATTCTTCTGCAATTTTGACCACCATTGTCGAAGAGGAAACATCACATACAGGAGAAATTAATCGAAACACACAGGATGTAATGTTTATCAGCGTTAATACCCTATCGGGAAGCATCACAGGAACAATGAAACGCACTATTTGGTCTATTGTAATTTGTTTTATTTTATGTCAGAACCATATTTATATTCACTTTACATTAGTTTGCACAATTTAGAATGTCTGAATGTTATTTGGTTGTATTATCGGGTCCTGGTTAGTTCATGGTTATTGATTATGATTGATAACGAAAGTTACTTTTTGATTAACTAAATGAAAAACATAAATTAAAAGTCACTTGGAACCTTTCAAATATCTTAATTTAAGCATTCTCATTGCCATCGTTCAAACGCACACAATACACAAACTATCTAAACCCTTCGCACTATTTCGCGTCCCGCAGCGCTACGGGAGCGGAGTTGAAGACCCGACCGGCTCGGTCGGGTGATGGAAAAAGACTCCTCGGGGGTTGGAATCTGACACCTGATTCACCCCCAATTCGGTGGTGAGTTTTAATAACCAATGGTGAAGAGAGAGAACATTTCTCGCTATGGGGTAACCAGTAAGTGAATCTTGCTGGCTAAATTCCGATGTATGTGTGCGATCGTGTAGATCTGTGTTGTTTACTCATGCGAGAAGCTGTCATACAATTTGTATATCGTATTGTTGCGAGCTTAGGGTTCGCTGGATTAATTATTTTTAATAAATAAGACCCGTTAAATCGATTTTGAATTAATGTAACACTTTATTAGTCCGTTAATAACAATCGTTACTTTTACCGTACACTTAACGATTTCTTGACTTATCGCGTCTTTTACTTCTTACTTATCGCTTGCTTCACGTTCTTACTTATTACTTGCCTCCATGATCTGTGTGCAACGTATTTATACCGTTTCCTCACATTCTGATTCGGTGTTTCGTTCCGTCCGTTCCATAGCCTTGAATGTTCTATTGTTCATAGTCTCCAGTTTTCCAGTACTTTATAGAATATTCTAGTACTTTGTTTCGGACTTTCTCGAAGCTTCTAGTACTGATTGTCATATGCGTCACAGTATCTTTGGTCGTTGTAAGAAACGGATTCTTTATTTGCATTTGTTTATGCTATTGAATTCGAATCCGGCGGCTAAGCGCGAAGTTGGTGATTGTTTGGAGATTCAAACAAGGGAGCATTTCTGGGGGAAGTGCTGCAGCTGAATCAATAGTTGCAAGTCATTATGAAGCAATTTAGATGGTTACACAATGACGGTTGTGTATAGCATCTATATCGATTATAAATGACATCTATGGCAACTCAAGGGTCGAATTCCAGTGTGAATATTTACACCAATATAGAATTCGGTTCTTGGTTGCTAATGCTGAGATGCATTGATGCATGTGGGAATGCCCTTGTGGGAGAAATTTTGCATGTGGATTAAAGAATTCTTTCAGGGATTTTGGAAATATATTTGGATGCATGAATGAAAGAATTTTTTTACAGACTTTTAGCTTATGCATTAGATAACCTTAATGCTTGTAGCTTTGTAGGTGCTAATACAATTGCATTAGCGAAAAACAATGGAAGTTGGGTTGCAATTATGGGGGTTCTTCGGGTAAGCTTAAAAGAACCCCCACAGTACCCTTAAATGTGAGAGCACAGTACGAGCGGAGATTAGAGCGCCGTTATTCGAAAAGCATTTTTTATAAAACCAAGGTTTACCGAATAAATTTCGTTTGATGCATTAACGTCGGAGTTTTCAAACTAGGTCTCTGACCACGAAAAAGTTGTAAAAAAACCGCAAATCGTTAGACGTTGGTAGCCCAATGTTCCCATACTTTTCGGGGTTGCTTAAATTGGCGTTGAGTTGTAAACGACTATATAAACGATATGAAACAGTTGTCTAAGTTTCCTAATAGTGCAATCATTTCTACGGAAAACATGCTTGGTTCGGATGACACAAAAAGCTCCAAGGTGTTCACCAATCACTCTTTTTATCCCCCACTAATAGAGTCAAATTGCGGATAACAGAGAACGTTTCGGCTAGCCTCGCATTCTCTTCTTTTTTGTTAGAATACAGTTACCAATAGGAGTTCTGTACATTAAAATCGCTAAGAAAGTCAATCTCAGAAGTTGGGTGGTTACTTTGAACGGTGTGTGAAAAATGTTTGAAGAGTGTCGCAGGTCGATCGACATTTAGGATGCCTGTGTCCTTTACTCGACGTTTTATAAATTTTTCTGTGAAAGCCTCTTCAGTGACGCGTGCGCGATTTGACGGTTGAAATTGGACTCATCGTAAGCTGCGCTATGCTGACCCTACCTCCACGAGTGAGATGGGTTTTCACTCATGTCTTCGTAGGGGAAAACAATCTTTCTTTCCCCCCAACGACCAATGAGAAACGATTCGCACCCCATTGGAAGGTTCCCATAGATATCGTCCCGATAGGTTAAATGTCTTTACCTAGGAAAGAAAGGCAAACGAAACATGCTTTGGGTGACGGAAGTGAAAACAAACCTGCAGCTGGTCAAATATGATGACCGATGTAAGGAGGCTAGCTGCCCTGCCATCACAAACGATCCGGAATAGGGTTTTCTGGTGATGTTATGTCAACAGAACTTCGCTTACGATGGCAAAGGCTAGAATGCATAGATGCATGTTTGTTTTAGGAAAAACGTATCGTGGGACATGATCTGGTGATCAGGATGATTACGCAATGACGGTTGTGTATACATCCACGTCGATAGTGCATTGCATCCATAGCTAGTCAAGGGTCGAATTCCATTGTGAATATTTACACTGGCAAAGAATTCGGCTCTTGGCAGCTAGGCGCGAGTTGCGCTATGCTTTGTATTAGCGAACAAAACATGGGACGTGACCGTTGCTAGAGTGTTTAGGGAAAACAAACTATGATCACGTCCAATTCGATGCGAGTTTATCGCTTATGCAACCGATCAGGGATAATCGGCTGCAGCTGTATAAGCAAGCGATTTGCCATGGCTTGTCTTTTGGACCAACGGATTGTTGGAACAAGAACACACAGAAGGATTGGCCTGTGTTTGATGGGCATGTGGCCGCCCATAGGAACCGATCGGTTCATGACAGATGAACCGAGATGGTTTAATTGATGTTATTTATTTGATGCCATGGCAAGATGGTAATCTTGCCGTGGGCTTATGTTTCAGGCGTAAACTGATCGATGGAGAGCTTTGAACAGCTCATATGCAGGTAGGTGGCTTATGAGTTAGGGGAAGGCAGGTAGATTTAAAGGGAATGGGTGGTTCTTTGAGAATGCTTAAAGAACCCCACAAGCCTTCAACACAACCTTCATCCAGACGATGGCCAATGTGAGTTGGAACTTGTGGACCTGGGGCCTTTGAAAAAGTATTGAATGGTATCCGAAGTGGAATGTCATCAACTTCCATAACATCTTTCCATTCGGTATTTTCATCAGCAGTATCATGTCTATCTTCTTCATCGTCACTGTAACCATCATTTGGTATTCTTCTTCTCTTTCTAGGAAGTACTTGGCTATCACTACTATTGGCACAATCATTATAATCTAAAAACGTAAAACTTCTCCGATTATCATTCACATCAATAAAAATAGGGAATTTGAACTCGTCGTCATTACTGCTCATATCATTGAAATTATCGTTGACGTCATGTATTGTTCTTTCCGAGTTTCTGACCACATTTTACGGTGTTAAACAAAATAAAATATAATAAACTGGATAAAAAGCTCTGGTTCTCTTGAAAAATCAAAATAAGACCGAATTTGCATACAAACGACAACAATAACAGTGGTAAAAATAATAAAATGGTTTTTGCCGCCATATCGCGGCATTGGATCCAGTAAGTAAAAGTGCCATGCCGCTTATATGGCGGCATTGGTACGTTAAGGGTTAATACATCATTTCCGACATCTAAGAACGAACACTTCAAACCGAGCGATTTATAGAGCAAAATAAGGATGTGATCTCACTGGTATCTGTAATCTTCCTATCACAGAGTTTGCTTCAACTGCTTTCTCAACTCAATAATTGTTAATATTCAAGACAGTGTCTAGAAAATGTTTTGTATATATTATGGTATATTCCTTAAAACAATATTATAGACTTCAGATTATGTTGAATTATCATAATAGTAGTACTACTATTCATTCTAAAAGACGATAACCCAATAAAACCACAGTCATTGCTCTCAATTCATTTAAAAGTAGTCTTTATGTTTAGAGAAATATCTCAGAACTCCATTTATTTATTTTTCCTTTTATTTTCATTGTTGTGTCATAAATGAATTTTTATTTTTAGGCTACCCTATTTATGAAAGGATTTGGATTGTACATCAGATAAAGACATGACATCATGTCTACATAAATGGACAACTAATAGCGCACCCTTATGCTTACACTTGAAGTATAATATTATAGTTACTTTTATCTATCTTGGGGTGACTTTATCTTACAAAAAGACAATAGTTAGAAAAGTAACAAGTGATGAAACGTTCAAAATATCTGATAATAACCTTGAGTCCTTACATCTCTTTTTATTATCTTATGCATTATACACAATATTTAAAAGGAGAATGAGTCACAAAAATCTTTTCTACCATAACGGCACGGAACTCTAAATTATGATAAGCATACCATAAACATATTACCCTGACAAAATGTTTTCATTCTATCCTGAGTTAGCAATCAAATCTAGTCATACAACAAAGGGCTTCCAATATTTTTACCGCCGGTTATTGATTGTTTCACCCAAACAATACAATGACAGGACGCAAAGGTGCATTTTAATATGTTGTGGACTCGACGTTTTAGCTTCTTTGTCTTAACACGTCCTAAGTTATTGCTCCTTGTAAGAGGAAATCAATTTTAGTAAACAAAAAGAGTGTTAACACATGCAGTACATATATACTTTTGTCGTTACTTGAGATCGAAGATAAAAAGAAAGATACAAGGTTTCTGAAACAGCGTATATTTGTTTTTACTTGATTCCGTTCTGTTAAATAGTGGTAGTGGTAGTAATATATACATATATGTATATATATAGTTTCCCCCCGAATATATATATATATATATATATATATATATATATATATATATATATATATATATATATATATATATATATATATATATATATATATATATATTGTTATGCCCCGTGTTTGACTATACACTTGTTGTATTGTGCTGCACTGTTTGATCCTCGGGGCAGGTGTGGTTTGTGGGGAGAACCTCCGGTGTGTCCATTGGATTGATATGCGAAGGTGGGGAATGGTTGGAGAGTGAACTGCTTTTTTTTAAAATTAAATATTGTAGCGAGCTTAGGGTTCGCTGGATAAATTATTCTCATGAAATAAGAGCCGTGAAATCATTTTGCTATTTAAACTTTATTCATCCGCTAATGACAACCGTTGCTTTATTTCTCCCCTGACTTTTCGTTTCTCATTCCCGGTGACACTTTTCTCACTGACGACTTATCGTTTTTACTGCTCATAGTCTCCAGTTTTCCAGTACTTTGTTTTGGAGACCTGTCAGATGTCCAGTTGATTGTCATATGCGTCACACCACCCTCCGCCTAGATTAGTTCGTCCCGAACTAAGTTCACTGGTCCTCTGGGTTAACAAAAGTTGCCAGTCGGTCACGTTGTACCACTTTCATCTTGGCGTTCGGTCTTCGCTGAATCCTATGTCGGTCACGACGTACCACCTTCATCTTGGCGTTCGCTGGTGGAAGTTCTTGCCCTTCTTCCAAATTTTCTAATGCTCTCCTCGCGTCAGCTCTAGCCTGCCGCAATTCTTCCTTTTCCCAGTGTAGGGTTATATTTTGTTTAATAGTTTTTTGTTACCTCAATGGGGTGTCTTCCTTCAGGGTTGCCAAATAAAAATGCGATTTAATTTTATTTACTATATTTATTTAATTTATTTATTTAATTATTCAATTTTCGGCCGTTGCCTCGACCTCTAGATCCCAACTGATCCCGAATCCAAAATGCACTTTCCTTTTATACTCGGTGGCAACGGAGATTTGTTAAAAATTTTATGTAAAAATTCCAAGAAGCACAAACCAGATTTTGTGTGCTTCAATTGGACTAGGATTCCCGGAAGTGTATACGAATTATTTGAATCAATTCTTGGAAGGAAAATCATGAAATGCATTTAGAGTTAAGCATTTCATGATGTTAGGATTATCAGGAATTGAATCAATGTACGACAAATGGATTTTGGTTTAATTTTGTCGTGCATATGATTCAATTGGATTATGGGTGAGGTAATTAGGAATTTGAATCAATGTGCGGCAAACTAACTTTTGGTTTAACTTGTCGCTCATATGATTCACTTGGATTGGGATTATAGGTAAGTGGGTGAGAGTAGTGATTTAGGATCACTACACCAGCGACGGAATTCCTCTTGCATTTTAGGGATCTCATGCGAATAGTATAAGAGAAAATGCATCTGCACATCCTTGAGCTCTTCTGGAGTTTGCACATCATGTAAGCGATCTAGATCTTCATCTTTAATTACTCGCATATCATCTGGTATTGGAGCATCTGTCGATTTCATAAGGGTATCCAACTGGTAGTTCCGCATCATTTCAAATAACTGGAGAAGTTTGTTCTTTCGAACTGATAATAAACCCCAGCGTGCGTCGTAGTAATAGATTTTCCATAGATCGACGCACGTTAATTCTGGTTTCACGTATTCTTTTCTATAGAACGCAATGAACGGCACCTCTAGCTGTTGATTACGCATAAAATCTAGAGCTTGCGGTCTCGACCTCCAGCATCAGTTGATTTCTCTTGTTCGGAAACAGTTGATTTACAAAACGCCTGTTTGTAAATCCATTCCGCTTCATCTTGTAGTTCATTGGATGCCTCTGGAACAGGCGTAACCGGAAACTCGCGCAATTGCATTCGCTCAGGAATATCCGTTTTACGGATTTCATTGTCCAAATCGGTAAGGTGACCTCTTTTCAATTCAGTAGGTTCGTATTCGTCCTCGTCATACTTAGTGAAATCTTCATAGTCGAAATCTACACCGAAAATGTCCTGACCTTCTTGCAATGACGCATCAGTGAATATAAGTTTTCTTTTCTTCTTCTTCTCAGCAATTGGCCTTCCTTCGTCGTCTACAATAAAATCATCAGCATCAGATTCCGATTCCTCATCATCATCGAAATGTTCTGCAGCCTCAGTTTCTCTGTGACTACGTTCAGAGCGGCGTTCTACATCGTCTTCGTCGTCGAATAGCTGTTCGGCTATAGGCTCACGTGCTAAACCTTCATCGACGTGCTGTTCCTCTCCATAACTTTTTTCGTTCTGTATACGACGCAGACGCTTGAAACGCTTTCTGCGTTCGACTTTCAAACCAAGATTCTCTTCAATACGGTCATAGCCGTCGTCTTCCAGTCGGTCGTCCAACTCGTCATCATCATCACTTTTTTTTTCGTTTCTTGAAATGGCCTGAAGCATCAGTATCTTCACCATCAGTGTCGTCATCTTCAATCGGGTTATAATCGATGAGATCCTTCAGTTCTTCACGTAACACCTCATCGTCCTTTTCATCTTCTTCCTCACTGCTGTCGGTCATAGCTTTGCTCTTCCTGAGTCTCTTCCTTTCATGTGGGTCCAATTCCTCCTCATCCTCAGATTCTTCCCCTTCCGAGTCCAAGAAATCTTTCATCCACTGCGTTCGGGTATCCAATTTTGCATTAACATCTGCAGCTTGCGCATCTTGTCATCATCATCCTGAACATCTCCGAAATGTCCAACTGTGGCGAACTCCTCTCCGTTACACTGACACCACCTTGACTCGCTGTTTCTTCTCCATCCGGACACTCTGGCCCAATTGTAAAAAGATATGTGTCGACATCAATATCCTCTTCCTCCATTGCTGCTTGCAGACGCTGTCGAAGAATTTGCTTCTGTCCTCTGCTATCCAGGTTCCGGTCCTGAAGTTCCTTCCTCAACTCAGGAACGCGAAGATCCTCCAAATGTCGATCTGACATCGTCACCACGCACTTTCGCAGACTTATTTCCTTCACTTCTGACACCAATTGTAGCGAGCTTAGGGTTCGCTGGATTAATTATTCTCATGAAATAAGAGCCGTGAAATCAATTTGCTATTTAAACTTCATTCGTCCGCTAATGACAACCATTGCTTTATTTCTCCCCTGACTTTTCGTTTCTCATTCCCGGTGACACTTCTCTAACTGACGACTTATCGTTTTTACTGCTCATAGTCTTCAGTTTTCCAGCACTTTGTTTTGAAGACCTGCCAGATGTCCAGTTGATTGTCATATGCGTCACAATACGTTTCTTTTGTTCTTAAGCAAGTTTTATTTTACAATTAAATACAACTTGATTTATTGCTCGCAACTTATAGGTTTGATATAGTTTTTGCTTCAACTATCTATTATTTACAATTTTTCGTTTTGAGTTAACGATTTACAACTTATAGTTTTTGATTTAACTAATTATTATTCACAACTTATAGGTTTGATATCATCATCATCGGCACTACAAACGGAATCCGGTCTTCGCCTTATTTAACAAGTCTCTCCATCGGTCCCGATTTCGAGCCGATGTCATCCAGTTTGGCACTCCCATGGTCTGGGCGTCCTGGTCTACGGCATCCCTCCATTGCAGACATGGTCTGCCGCCCTGTTGCCTTCCATACATCCTGCCACAAAGGACTTTCCGGGCAGGCTCCTCTTCGCTCATTCGAGCTAGGTACCCCTGTGGGGGGTTCTTAAAGCTCACCTGAAGAACCCCCCATATTCGCAACCCATTTTTGCATCTCAATCACCAGCATACCGGAAACATTTCCTTTCTCAAGGACATTTAATGCATTCAACACATTATCTGAAAATCCCTAAAAAGAATTCTCACAGCAGTCACGCATTTAATGCGTTATTCAAATTCCCTGTAAAGAATTCTTCACATCATACTGCACCATAAATCCCAAACCATTCGGCACCCTTTGTCATCGTTAAAATGCTATGTCGGACAGCTTGTTTATAGAGCTGCAATAAACCGACCCGCGATTCGTTTGTCCGATCGACAAACAATTACCGCATCCCAAGCATTATCATCGAAACCGAATCCTCTAGCATTTCCTAATACAAACAAGAACTCGGTTCCTATTGTCTATTATGTCAGAGATGACATAAACGTTTAAAACCCATTAGCACCTCTTCCTAATGGCGATAAATCTATTAACGCATCTGCACCACTCATCCACGGCTGTAATGATGCCCTTATTTGCTTTTAGCACCATTTCTCCGATGAATTGCCGTCTATGATTGCCACCAGCACAGCGTAAACAATGATCTATACAACCCCTTTGTTCTTTTTCCCTCGTTTCAGGTTTCGTTTATCTTTTGTTGAAATGCATCGATAAACAGTGATCTGTACGATCACCCATACATGCATACACCTTGACCTTCTTTACGGGATCTGGTTTTCTATTCCAGAAAGAGAGACTTTACGTTTCTCTTGTGGTAAGTAAACATATCCTTAGCCGAGAGGATATTCACCACAACCGAATCGAGGGTGAATCAAGAGCCAGATTCCAACCCTCGATTGAGTCGTATTTCAACATCCAGCCGAGCCGGTCGGCTCATCCCCCGCTCTCCGTAGCGCCGCGGAGACGCGTACGTTCCGGAGTCGCGAAAGTAACACCCCCTCGAGTGTATTTTTGAATCGTGCGAGTCGCCTACGCGAATAAAAGTTACCTTACCTGGTCCCCTTTTACAGGCCTAAGTTTTATTCAGTGAATGTTCGTTCTAAGTGTTAAAGTAGATATAAATAGTTTTCCACCAAATAGAACATATTAACCATGTCAACAACACTTGAAATCGCGAGAGAAATAACCTCGATGGAAGTTAAATTAAAAAATGCGAATCAATAAAATAGAAGTATTAATTAATAAACTAACTCGAGTGTGTTTCATTTAACTGTCTTGTGGTGGAGTTTTACTCCTTGTGTTTCGAACAGTTTCTCTTCTCTCGGTTTTGTTTCGGCGGAATTTATAGTGACGATGGCGGAGGAAGTGAATCAGTGCCGTACGCCGGTGCACCATACTTCATCCCCACATCCCGCCCACCGGAGTCTACGGAGCTTGATTTTTCTTACAATATTAGCTTCAAGGTAGATCGCGTACAACTCCTGGTTGTAGCGTCTCCGGAATCGTCCTCCCTCTCATACGAGGCCAACAATTCTCCTTAAGACCTTGCTCTCGAACCCGGCTAAGTGTTAAGAAAGCCTGTTATTGAGCACCCACGTCTCGAATCCATACATGAGTACTGGTAAGACCATGGTCTTGTACAGTAGTAGCTTGGATGTACTGGATAAATTTCAGAATTTAAAGAGCCTTGATAGACCATAGTAGGCTTTGTTGGATTTGATCAGCCGTTCGCGTATGTCTTCTTCCATATGGTTATCGGCTGATACTATTGACCCAAGGTAGTTAAAGGATTGCACTACTTCAAATTCGTGCTCCACTACCCTGATAGTTTGACCAACGTTAGGTCTTCTCTTCACAGAAGTTGCCACCATGTACTTAGGTTTCCCCTCATTAATGTGCAGTCCCAGTTTTTGTGCCATCTGCTCGATCTGGGTGAAGGATTCCTGTACCGCCGATTCGGTTCTACCGATGATGTCGATGTCATCTGCGTAGGCAAGTATCTGGCTGGACTTGGTGACAATAGTCCCTCTTGTTGTAACGCCAGAGTCACGGATTGCTTTCTCCAACGCCAGGTTGAAGAGGAGGCAGGCCAGACCGTCCCCTTGTCGGAGTCCATTATATATGTTTATTGGTTTGGACAGCAATCCCGCTATTTTTACTTGACTAGTTACGTTGGTCATAGTCAACCTACCAAGTCGTATTAATTTGTTTGGAATGCCGAACTCTCTCATGGCATTATATAGTTCTACCCTGGCTATGCTGTCGTAGGCGGCCTTAAAGTCTATAAATAGATGATATAGTGGAATCTTAAACTCCTGACATTTTGCCTAAGGGGGTGAGTATCTGATCATTCGCTGATTTGCCTGGGATAAAGCCACACTGATATTGACCAATGATGACTCTAGTGTATGAGGCTATCCTATCTTCTAGGATAGAGGAGAGCATCTTATAGGCGGTACACAGCAATATTATACCCCTATAGTTGCTGCACACTGTAAAATATCCCTTCTTATGTATGGGGCAAATTATTCCACCACGCCAATCTTCCGGCATATCTCTTGCTCCCATACGTGCAGCACGATCTCATGATCCCTCCTTGTTTGATCTACTCAGCTGGTATACCATGAGCTCCGGGGGCTTTGTTTGATTTGAGCTGTCTTATGGCTTTTGATGTTTCCTCAATGCTTGGTGACGGCAGCATTTGGTCTTGATTTTGCATTGGTGGAGCATCCAATTCTTCTTTGAGCTGACCATTTAGCAATTCATTGAAGTGCACTTCCCAGCGGTCCAGAATGCCTTCAGGATCGGTGATCAGATTACTCCCTTTATCCTTGCAGTAAGTGCAGCGTGGTGTGTACCGCGTCATACAGTGGATTATTTGGTAAAACTTCGGCGCCTGGTGCGGACCTCGCTCTCTACTTTTCTCTATTTCACAGACAAGTTTTTTTCCCAGGCACTTTTCTTTTGTCTGTGGTCTTTTTTCAGATCTTCTAAGCTCTTTATATTTCTCCTCGCGTACCAGCGTCCTATGAGACTGCTTGCCCGGTATGCAGTATTCTTACGTTCAGTCGCTAGTTTGCACTCATCATCAAACCAGTCGTTCCGATCTCTACGACTACTGCCTAAGATGGAGTTGGCAGTACTAATGACTGTATTCTTAAGGCGTGTCCATTTCTCTTCTACGCCCGGCATTCTGGCCCCAGAACTTACTCTCCCTCCGTCGAGCTCTTCGAGGGCGAGTCCTGATCCGCGGATGCAATACGCCTCCGTAAGGCAATCCGCGCTCGGAAAACTGTACCAACAAGATAATGATCCGAGTCGGCGTTGGTACCTCGGTACGTTCGTACCGTCATCACTCGAGGAGTGGTGGCGATCTATCAACACGTGGTCAATTTAGTTGCGAGTGGCTCCATCAGGTGATACCCAGGTGGCTTTGTGGATATCTGTACGTGGAGACCTGGTACTTGCAACGACCAAGTTTTTTTATGCTGCCAGTTCGGTGACTCGTAGTCCATTGTCATTAGTGTTCTCATACAAATTATGGGAACCTGCCTAGTGCCTGAAAACCGGCTCCCGACTTATTTTCGCATTCAAATCACCACAAGAACGATTTTCACATCGTATCTTGGGCAGGCACTGAGAGCCCGTTGGACGTTCTCGTAGTATTCTTCCTTTTCGTCGTCAGGGGACCCCTCTGCAGGTCCGTGAACGTTTATGAGGCTTATGTTCTTAATAAATCATAGATATTCTTGACGGTAAGCCAACGGGAAAGAGACCTGTGGGGACTCTAACAGATACACACAATTCACAAAGCAAAATAGTGAAGAACGCCGAACGAAAAATCGAATAAGAAAAACACACCAGAACCGTATACCAAGCGATAAATAAAAAATAATTCACATCAGTTGAAGTATAGTCGAGTTTGGAAATCAAATTCCAAACACGGTCAGTAGCCTGATGTGTAACGCTTAAGGTAAAATTTTTTTCGTGATTCGAGCTATTTTAAACGCTATAGACCGACAGGGCGGCCGCGACGGAGATGGGAGGACAGTGTTAGGTTGGACCTCGAGGAGATCGGATCCGATGGTCGAACGTGGAAGGAGAGCGCACAGAACAGGGAACAATGGCGGATTCGAGTCGGTGAGGTCATGAACTTTCGGGTTCCTACAGGCCAATAAATAGAATAGAATATGTTTTTAAACTTGCCTCGCACGGGAAGAGTGCATAGCCTTTCGTTTATTGCATTAAAGCCGATAATTGCAGGCTGCAGTTTTGGGCTGACTAGAAACCCTACCCCGAGCACATGGTATTTTGCATGACAGCTGTTATAAATGTCATACTCGTTTCTTTGAATAACACCACTCCCCGTCCATCTTATTTCTTGTAATGCTTTTATGTCAGCCTTTTATTCGGGCCGGGCATCGGCTAGCTGTTGTGTAGCTCGAGCTCTGGACAGTCGGCGGACGTTCCATGAGAAAATTCTTAAATCGTTTAACCATTTTCGTTTCCGTGGTCGCCGTCGTGTATCCGGTCCATATCCGAGGCTTGTTAAATTTGCCATAAACATTCATTTTTACGGGCAAGGTTATTAGCCCTGCGCCAACCTTTCTCAGGATTAGGATAGGTTTGATATAATTTTTGATTTAACTATCTCTCATTTACAACTTTTCGTTTTGACGTAACGACTTACACCTTATAGTTTTTGATTTAACAATCTATTATTCACAATTTGATTTATTATTCACAACTTATAGGTTTGATATAGTTTTTGATTTAACTATTGTATTTATTATTCACCACATATAGTTCTGAGTTAACGGTTCACGACTTATAGTTTTGATTTACGGGTCCAATAAGGACTTGACGACTTTTTTCCGGTAGTAAATTTTTTTAAATTGCAGACATTGTTCGTTCGTGTACTTAACCACGATGAAATGTTGAGTTTACTGAATAAACCGACAGTAACAGTTTGATGATTAGTGAAAGGGTGCGTTCACAAATTAAATTCAAAGTTGTCAAGTCATAATAAAACAAAGTCGGGTTAGCTACACTATTTATCGGGTTTTCCAATAGGAACTTGATAACTTTTTTTCGGTAGTAAATTTTTATAATTTGCAGACGTTCGTTCGTGTACTTACCCATGATGAAAATGTTGAGTTTACTGAATAAATCGACAGTGACAGTTTGATGATTAGTGAAAGGGTGCATTCACAAATTAAATTCAAAGTTGTCAAGTCCCTATTGGAAAACCCGATATCTATTATTCACAACTTGATTTATTCTTCACAACATTATAGGTTTGATATAGTTTTTGATTTAATTATTTATTATTTATAAGATATAGTTCTGAGTTAACGATTTGTAGTAGTAGCGTCACTTCGGAGGATATTATTTTTGTTCTTTATGAACCAGATCTTTTTATAGATCCCTCAAGTTCGCCCGTTGCGGTCGCCTGCGACCGATCTGATATATTTTCTTTATTATAGTTAATTATAATTTTATATTTCACACCTCACTGAAGTGATTTTTAATGCACCTTATTTTGATTTTGTTTTATGCACTGTCTTTTATGTCACTTGTATCCACTTCGTTTCATGCGTTGAATTCTCACATTGTTATTTGTTTTGTTTGCTTGTTTGTTTGTTTTGGGTTATCTTTGTTTTAGCTGTCGCTACACATCATGTTACTGTTTTTTTTTTTCGTGGCTTCGTTCTCATTTATTTGATTATTTTCATATATTTTAATTTTGTTTCGAGTGTTTTTATCACTGGAATTATTTATTTATAAATAGTTTTCGATTCACTCATCAGTTTGCCAATACGCCCGAACGATGTCAAAGAAAAACGAAAATTGATGATGTTGTCTGCTTTCAATGGCTCAATGGTCAAACACGAACTGGATTCAAACCCTATAATCCATCTTACATTCACATTTTTCATGCGCATTATAAAAAAGGACACTTGGTTCACTTACGCCTTATTTTTTAACAATGTCGTGTACGCCGTACGTGTATAATCCTAAGCGTTTTACGTAATCGTTTACAAAAGCTTGCTTTGCTGCAGCAAACAAAGAATCGTCTTTCACGTTTCCCAAAAACCTGTTCAAAAGAAATATATTAATCATGTAATCAGTGTACTCTAACCAGAGTTACAGGTTCGCCGTCTTGTGAGAAATATAGATTGTTTTTTCCAAGTCAAATAGTACTTGCACTTAATTATAATTATATTTCTAATGAAGTTGTTTCATTCAGAGAAACAAGTAAAGAATGAATCATTCGAACATGGTTTTGTGGTAAATGTTGTTCTAAATTGGCGCAAGGCTAATAACTTTGCCCGTAAAAATAAATTATTATGGAAAATTTAACAAGCCTCGAGACTTGTTAAATAAGGCCAATACCGGATCCCGGTTGTAGTGCCGATGGTGATGATGATGATGATGTTCTAAATGAAATGCTTTCTTAATGTCCAATTTTTGGGTCCCCACATCAAGGGAATTAATTGTTCCAAACAAAAAATAAAGTAACGGCCTCCATTTGTCCGGCGGTGTCTGGTTTCATTTTTCAACAAATAAGGTCGGTCGGTGATCGCCCAATCTACACATTTTTCTAGATGTAATGGGGTCTGCAAGGTCTTGTGAATTTGTGCGTCATATAAGTAAAAAAGTCTTCTATAAATTATATGAATCGACAACTAATTTTCAAAGTAAATTTGAGTCTGTACATAATGATTACTGATAATAAATGTAAAACAATCAGTGTGCAGTACGACAGTTCGTTTCGACCAAAACACTTCAACGAATCCTATCTAGGAAAAAGAATCACCTTGCATATATAAAAGAAATAACCGTTTCTGCTAGTGGATATGACTGTCCAAAAGTATGTTATTGTAAATAATTTTTTCAAATGTGTACATTACAAGCTAATTATTACCACGTAATCTCAAACCACTGTGACACAACTTCTCTCCGTATTTGCATTTGGAGTACAAACAACCCTTTTAGCGTTAAGAAAAAAAGGATATTACCAGTAAATGTAACTCTTCTCATGCGTAATGGCGTTCTTAGAAAAACTAGTCCTAAACAATTCGAAACTTGTTTTTTTAAAGCTAAATCCCGGGACTTCTATACCTGAGACCAATTTTCCAAAAGATGTTATTCCTCATAAAACTAATCGTTTCTTGAGGAATTCAACATGTGTCACCATTGATATTATATACCCAGAGTTTTAGTTCCCTAATTATTATCAACAAACGGCATTTGAACAGATATTGCATTTGTTTCTTTTATTATATTGAGAAAACAGCTCTTGTGAAATTGAATGTAGTAGCAGGTTTTACAACATCCCTTTTCTACTCTTTAACACATGAGAGGTGGAGGTAGTGTTGATGAGCAGTCTTTAATGATGTCAGAAACATATTGTCCATCCAATCGACCTGCCAGCCGTTTATCTGTCATTACCTCAGTTCATTCTCCAACCGCAAAACTGAGAGGACATCAGTGAGCGCGAAGTCGTTCAAATATTATTAAAACAAATTGGTAGATGTATCTTTCCGCTTGGTGAAAAGTATCGATAGCGAATTTGTCTAAAAATAATCAGATTTTAAAAACCGAATCTTGTTTGTTGGTTGATAAATCAAAAATAATTTTGTTGCTAAATAGATCGGGTTTGCACCCACGCGTTCATATTTTTAATATATTGCTATACTTGTGAAACAAATTATAATAATACCGATATACTCGTACCGCGCTTACTTTTACTTTAAACTCGCGAATACGTTCTTCAAAACCATTCCAATCGTTAAATTATAATAATGTTTTAAAGTGCGCTGAAAGATACATGTATAGCGGTCGATATGAGGATAAAGTTAATGGTATAACGAGTTTTCGTTTTATTTTGGCGTAGATATATTCTGTATGTGAATCTAAAACTCTAGACTGTGATATATATGTACAACAACATCGACTGTTTTCGAGTAATAGTTTTGTGCTCTGTGTCAATACTTTAAATCAAAACTTATAAAGTTTGTTTGCCATGGGGATCTTTATTCCGAGAAGATATTTCAATGGCGTTTTTAAAAATCGCTCAATGTCGGGGTATTCCGTTAATAGTAAGTTTAAATTTAAATTTAAAAATTTTGCATTCGCTAAGTAGCTGTAAGAAATGAATTAAACGAAAGAAAGAAAAACTGTAGCCCACTGGTTTTCCAAATGAAATTTATATGTGCATTTATTTAAATGTTACCAGCTCTCATGTTGCATATAATCCTGTATAGAACGTTATGCATAGTCAAAAAACATATATAATAAAATATGTACTAAAGTTTTTAGTCCGAAACATGTTAAGTAGTTTCTGGATAGTGGAAGGACCATTTTGTGGAAGATGTAGCGACAGGGATCTGATTATTCTGATTTTTCTTATGTCGTTAAGTTTACTCAGAATTTTGATAAATCAATACCATGTGGAAACAACAAAACATCTTCTTTGTTTATAACACAGACTTAGATATTTCAAGGGAATTGGTTTTATCACTCAACAACTAATGCACCTTACGATTGCAAATTCATTACATTTTTCAAACCTTAATACCATCAAAAAACATTATAGGTTTCGTCTAATAACCAAGTGTTAGCATTTGAATGATATGATATGGAGTTCTCTTTGGTGTGCATTTAACGAATATCAGGAAACAGCTAATGAAGTTCCACAAAAAGTTCGACTTCATATCTCATATCATATCCTGCAAGACGTTCCACACGTTACACGACACGATCCAGATGCCCCACAAAATTTTCCACGAGGTCCACATGGCCTAAACATTTTCCAAAGATATCGCAACGATGTCCAAGGGTGTTCTTATTATGTCGCTGGGGTATCCTAAGGTGTCCCATGGTTGTCCTAAAGAGGTCACAAGAATGTCGCAAATATGTTCACGGATGTTCCAAAGATATCCCAAAGGTGTCCCTAGGTTGTCCCAAAGGCGTGCCAAAGATATTCTAAAGATGTCCCAGGCATGCCCCAAACATATTGCAAACATGCCCACAACATGTTCTACACTGTAGAATTCATAGCCCACAACATAATCCAACACTTGCCCCACAACATCTAAGACATGATAAAGGATATACAAGTTTAACATTTCATGAACTCTCATTAGCTGTCTCTCGACTACCGTGGCAAGCACATCAGTGACAACTCATAAGAAAAAAAAAGAATGAGCATCACCTAAGTAAGTTCACTGCGGAAGTGGAGGTATTTTAAAAAGGCAAGCTAATTTAAAAGTTAAAATTTATATATAGGTGATCTAATAGTTTAAATTACATATAGGTGATCTAAATGTTTATATATATATATATATATATATATATATATATATATATATATATATATGTATATATATATGTATATATATATGTATATATATATGTATATATATATGTATATATATATGTATATATATATGTATATATATATGTATATATATATGTATATATATATGTATATATATATGTATATATATATGTATATATATATGTATATATATATGTATATATATATGTATATATATATGTATATATATATGTATATATATATGTATATATATATATATATATATATATATATATATATATATATATATATATATATATATATATATATATATATATATTGTAGCGAGCTTAGGGTTCGCTGGATTAATTATTTGTAAATAAATAAGAGCCGTTAAATCGATTCTGAATTGATGTGACATTTTATTAGTCCGTAATAACAATCGTTACTTTTTACCGTACACTTAACGTTTTCTTTATTATCGCTTCCGTAATTATCGCGTATTTTACTGCTTACTTATTACTTATTACTACCACACTTATCGCTTGCTTCACGCTCTACTTCTTACTCCTTAGCAATCACTTGCTTCGCTTCCTACTTCATACTCGAGACTTTTTTTCTTCCGCTCTGCGTGCGACGTATTTATACCGTTTTTCACATTCTGATTCGGTATTTCGTTTCCGTCCGTTCCATAATCTTGAATGTTCTATTATCCATAGTCTCCAGTTTTCCAGTACTTTGTTTTGGATTTTCCCGAATATTCCAGTACTGACTGTCATATGCGTTACACTACCCTCCGCCTAGATTAGTTCGTCCCGAACTAAGTTCACTGGTCTTCTGGGAATGCAGCTCACAGGGAACTCCATATCTGCTGATCCAATTATTGATAAGCTGCTCAATGTCGGTTGTTGCTTCTTGGTTTGGAATTGGAAGGACTTCCACCCACTTGCTGAAGTGATCCATGATGACCAACATGTATTTGTTGTTGTTGCTGGTTTTTAGAAATGGTCCTGAGATATTAATCGCAATTCGCCCGAAGGGGGCACCCACGTTGTACTGCTTCATAGCGCTCCTTGGTTTTGCTGTTGGTCCTTTGCTCGCAGTGCAAGTTGTGCACTTCCTACACCAAGACTCGACGTCATCTCTCATGTGAAGCCAGTAGAATTGAGATCGTAATTTTGAAAGTGTTTAATTATCTCCCAGGTGTCCACCGGAGGCCACGTCGTGCATTTCTGTCAGTACATCCTTCACTTTTGATGGTGGGACTAGAATCTGCATTCGATGGGATTTTCCATCCGTGGCTTCCCATTTACGCTGTATAATTCCATCTTCCACCAGCAAGGGATTCCATTGTGCCCAATATGCTTTAAATGTTCCTCTCTTGTCGGAAAAATTGTTCCAAGTTGGCCGCTCGTTCTTTTCTTTGTGTTCCAGGATTAGCGACATATCTTCATCCTGAAGTTGAGCTGCGCATATAGCATCACTCGTCCACCCATCTAGTACTTCTACTTATACATTTCGAAGGTCGTACGCCTCTTGTTTTTCTTTCGCTCTATGACAATGTTTACAATCTGACTTACATGGTCTTCTTTATAGAGCATCAGCGTTATTATGCACCTTCCCTTGACAGTGGGAAATTTGGAAATCGTACGTTTCAAGTCGTTCGATCCATCGAGCCATTTGTCCTACCGGATTTTTAAAATTTAACAACCATTTCAGGGCGGCATGATTCTCGATAGTATAGTGGTTAGTATACCCGCCTGTCACGCGGGAGACCGGAGTTCAATTCCCCGTCGGGGAGCCTCTGGCGCAAGACTAATGACTTTGCCCGGAGAAAAAAAAATCATTATGGAAAATTTAACAAGCCTCAGGACTTGCTAAATAAGGCCAAGGCCGGTTCCCGGTTGTAGTGCCGATGATGATGATGATTATGATGATCCGTCCGAAGGTGGAATCGACGTCCGTAGAGATGCTTATGGAAATTCTTAACGGCTTTTACGGCAGCCAGCAGTTCCTTTCTTGTTGCGCAGTAGTTTCTCTCTGGCTTAGATAGAACTCGACTATAATATGCGACAACTCTCTCTTTAGCATCGCCTTCCTGTGACAACACTGCTCCGATTCCTGTGTTACTTCCATCAGTATCCAATATAAATGGGCGATCCGATCTTGGGAATGCCAATGTTGGAGTCTTACATAATTCGGCCTTCAATGTGTTGAATGCTGCCTCACACTTTTCTGTCGAATTGAATTTCTTGTCTTTACCCGTTAGTTCATGTAGGGCTTTAGCCACGTTGACGAAATCTTTAACAAACCGTCGGTAATATGTGGCTAAACCCCTAAAGCTTTTTAACTGTTGCTTATCTTCTGGAGTAGGCCATTCTTGGACAGCTGCTATCTTATCAGGATCCGTTTGAACTCCTGCGGATGAAACTATGTGTCCCAGGAATTTTACTCTCCTTTGGAAGAGTTCACATTTCTTCGAATTAAGCTTGTGGGGGTCGATGGGTGCTGCGCCAACGTATGGCACTCTTTCACTACCGCCCTACTTACGTGTTCGTCGCAACCGTCGTTGGAAATTCGTGGTGCCAAGGGAAATGAAAATACCTGTTTTATTTATAGACGTTCCTTTAAATGTGTTCTTTATTCTGCTCCCGCACAGTTCGGCGTAACTTGATACAATTAATTCACGCACTTAATCGTAAAGATCGCAACCTTGTCACTTGAATCTAGTTAATTACCACCACTCGGCTATGTCATAAGATCTTATTCTCTCCACACTCTCGATACTAGAAGCACTTAATGGATAATCCAAATGATTAGTTATTTTGCTTCAGTGCGTTTCACTCTGCCAATTTCTTTTTACTACTCAAAAGCGGTTTAAACCAACGGTGAGAACCGACCCTCCGATCGCATATCTACGCAGCTTGAGGATTCAGAAAGAACGCGGACTCCCAGTCGACTCGGGTGAAGGTAACACGCGACTGTGTGCACTCGGTGGTACTTGGATTGCGACTCTTTGTTGCGGACGCCACGGTGGATAAATTGCGACTGGTCGTGAATGAAAATAATTCATTCATTGCGTCGAGGCAGTGCGTCATAGTGAAATTAGGCTCGCTGCGAATTACGAGAAATTGTGGACGAGTTGCTATGCTCGCATAAGAACTCGGTTCCAACGAATTCTGGCCGTACAGGCTGGGTTGACTTCGTTGGTTGGGTGTACCGGGAAATTGACTTTGGCGGTGCGGGCGAGTATGGGCATGCATTTTCGGAGGAAATTGGAATGGCTTGGGTGCAAGCAAGGGGTATCGTTTAGATAGAAATGTTAACCGAGATAATTTCGGGGCAAATGTGCGCGGTTTGGTATACTTGCTAATGTTCCGTTGAGGATTTGAATATACGCTTTGTTAAGGCATATGAACTTCGGAGAAATGTGTGCGGCTTGGTATACTTGCTAATGTTCCGTTGAGGATTTGAATATACGCTTTGTTAAGGCATATGAACTTCGGAGAAATGTGTGCGGCTTGGTATACTTGCTAATGTTCCGTTGAGGATTTGATTTTTGCATGTTTGCAGGTTAGTGTTGTGAGTTGGTTCTCCATGTGATGTAGAGAACCCCCACAAGCTTTAAGTTGGCCTGTCTTAGTCATTCGAAGACGGAGTGCAGGTTATTGATGTGTTCTGGTAAATTCCTTTCAACAACGATGATATCGTCCAAGTACACATGACACGTCTTCCATGTAAGTCCCCGTAGAACACTTTCCATTAATCGTTCAAACGTTGCTGGAGCATTACACAATCCAAAAGGCATCACGTTGAATTGATAAAGTCCGTTTCCGGTAGTAAACACTGTCCTCTCCTTGTCCTCCTCCTTCACTTCCACTTGCCAGTAACCGCTTTTTAGGTCCAATGTTGAAAACCACAGGGCTCCAGAAAGGGTATCTAGTGTGTCATCGATTCGAGGAAGTGGGTAACTGTCTTTCTTCGTAACGTCGTTTAACCGGCGGTAGTCGACAAAAAATCTAGTTGTCCCATCCTTCTTCTTGACGAGCACTACCGGCGAAGCCCATGGGCTCGATGATTTCTCGATGACTCCTTGCTCTTCCATCTCTCGAATCATGTTGCCTACTTCTGATTGTTTGGCCAACGGTAGTCGACGAGGTGGCTGTCTTATAGGTCTTGACCCACCCGTGTCAATGCGATGTTTAACTATACCGGTGTGTCCGAATTTATCATTTCCTGTCATATATCAGAAAAATCGTTCAGGAGTGATTTAACGCTTGTCTTTTCTCTGTCTGTTAATCCGATTTTCTGGGGCATCATCCTATTAACCACAGGGGTGCATCAGAGGGGTGTTGAATTGAATGGTCCTCTCCCCTTGTCTGAATTGAGCTTATCATTGATACGGGTGCACATTCTGCGATTACCTCTCCTTTTCTTTTTGCGATCGGATCCTTGGACGCATTTAGTACTCTGACGGGTACGATGTGCTTCTTCGCATTGATAGGGGCTTTCCCAACAAGGATGTTCCCCTTACGCTGATTTTGTACATCTTCGGTGATGTAAAATCGATTGTCACCGGGATCACTCTCGAGCCTGGTCCAAATTACCGAGTCTGAACGAGCTGGGATCTCATCCTCCTCACGCACATAACATTTCAGTCTCCGCAATTGTTCGTCCTGCAATGTAATAGCAACCTCCAAGTTACCAATTCGCAGTGTTCTTTGCCCGATATCTAGACCAACTTGATGCTCCTTCATGAAATCCATTCCAAGAATGCATTCGTCCGTAATGTCAGCAACCAAAAATTGGTGGGAGATGGAAATATTGCCCAGCACTATTATGCTCTCGACTAGGCTGTAGAGCATTCTCCCGTAGCAGTCCTCAAAGCGTATCTTCTATTTTTATTAAGGGTTATTTTCCCGACGACATCCGGCCGAATTATGGATCTCGTTGCTCCAGTGTCGATTGTCACTGTTGTTGTCCTTGCATTAACAATCGTAGTTATAACCAAACTTTGGTTATCCCGTTGGAGTTGTGATACAGTTACGATGCTGGGGCTGCACATTCCACCAGGCGACTTTCGCCCCGTAAAGTCTGCCCTTACAAGTTTCCCCGAGCTATTGACCTCAGGTTGGTCCGTTGATAGTCTCCTCTTATGATTAGCGCATGAACAACAATTCTCACTTGATGTTTCATTCATTCGTCGACGTTTCCTACAGTCAAGAGCGATATGGCCGACTTCGCCGCATGTTCAACACTTCATATCAGGTCTCGGAGTTCTCCGTTGTACATGCCCAATTCTTTGGCAGGAACATTCCTGGACGGACGTTTCTCGGACTCTATATGTACTCCTGGTAGCCAGTTTAGCAGATTCATAAGCCAATGCGAACGCCAGTATTTCATTAGTCGTCTTCTTTCCCGCCAGACGAACGGCCTGTTGCGAGTCCCGATCTTGGAGTGCGTTTATAAATGCATCCATTGCTACCTCGTTCAGAAATTCCTTAGTCATATTTGATAAGACAACTTTGCCAATCGCTCAATATCTGCCTGCAACTGTTGAATATTTGCTCCAGGTTTCTGCGTTCTGTTCCGCAGTTGCATGCGGTAGACCTGCTGCATGTGGTTGTCTCCATACCTAGCTTCAAGACCGTCTCTTATCGCTTGGAAATCTGTTTGCTTCTCCGCTGGTATGGTTTGTAGCAATTCTGCCGCCGCCCCGCGGAATGACAAGATTAGTGACGTTGACTTTTGCTCATCCGACCACTTATTATAATTGGCCGCGGTGTCAAACTGACTAATCTATAAATACGGAGAAGGGTCCCGTTCCATCGAAGGTTGGCGGTTGTATCCTTGTATCTTTGTAGTCATGTTGATTGCTGGCGATGTCTTATTTCTCTCAACACACTCAAGTCTCTTTTCGATTCGCATTATTTCATCGATGACTTTTAGATCCAGATTTTCTACTTCGTTTCGAATTTTTGACTGAATTTCTTCCTTAAAGTGTTGAAAATTACATTTCATCCACTGCGTTTGGGCATCCAATTTTGCATTCAGATCTGCAACTTGTGCGTCGAATTTTGAATTTTGGGCATCCAACTTTGCATTAACATCTGCAGCTTGCGCGTCCAATTTTATCATCATCACCCTGAACATCTCCGAAATGCCCAACTGTGGCGAACTCTTCTCCGTCACATAGGCACCATCTCGACTCGTTGTTTCTTCTCCATCCGGGCAGTCTGGCCCAATCGTAAAAACATATGTGTCGACATCAATATCCTCTTCCTCCATTGCTGCTTGCAGACACTGTCGAAGAATTTGCTTCTGTCATCTGCTATCCAGATTCCGGTCCTCAAGTTCCTTCTTCAACTCAGGAACGCGAAGATCCTCCAAATGTCGATCTGACATCGTCGCAACACACTTTCACAGACTTATTGACTTCACCAATAATTAATCCCACTTCTGACACCGATTGTAGCGAGCTTAGGGTTCGCTGGATTAATTATTTTTAATAAATAAGACCCGTTAAATCGATTTTGAATTAATCTAACATTTTATTAGTCCGTTAATAACAACCATTAGTTTTACCGTACACTTGACGATTTCTGGACTTATCTCTTCCTTACTTATCGCGTCTTTGACTCTGCTTACTTCTTACTCACTTATCTCCATGATCTGTGTGCGACGTATTTATACCGTTTCCTCATTCTGATTCGGCGTTTCGTTTCCGTCCGTTCCATAGCCTTGAATGTTCTACTGTTCATAGTCTCCAGTTTTCCAGTATTTTCTAAAATATTCTAGTACTTTGTTTCGGACTTTCTCAAATATTCTAGTACTGATTGTCATATGCGTCACAATATATTTGACTGGTAAGTAAAGGACTTACTTGGGTGACCGTGGAGCGGTCGCTGTTGCTGCTGCTGCATCTGCTGCTGGTAGGTTGCAGGGACGTTGAGCGTTGTACTCCCCTGTTCAGCTAGCCGTTGGTTGTTGATTGATAATCTTTGAGCTCCCTTGTTTCCTTTTCAACATCATCATCATCGGCACTACAACCGGAAACCGGTCTTGGCCTTATTTAAGCAAGTCCTAAGGCTTGTTAAATTTTCCATAATGATTTGTTTTTTCCGGGCAAGGTTATTAGTCTTGCGCCAGAGGCTCCCCGACGGGGAATCGTACCCCGGTCTGCCGCGTGACAGGCGGGTATACTAACCACTATACTATCGAGTTTCCTTTTCAATGTTCTTAATTTGTTCTTGAAGTCCAGCAAATTGGTCTTGAATGCCTTATTTGACTTTACTTCGTTGTGGAGATGAATGTACTCGCCTTCGTCATCATTATCGATACTAGACGGCTTCGATTGAGATCAATAAATGTATTCTCCAGTTCTAGCGAAGTTTTACGTTGAATTCAATAATAATTTTCGCCGTTGACGTTTATTTTTTTATTCGGCGCCAACGCCGTTTTTTTGTTATTTTTCTGCCAAGTAGAATTTGCACAAAGTAGTTTATGCAAATTAGCTACTTGGCGATTTGTTTTCCGTTTACATGTAGAGAGGGGAAATTTGCGAACGGGAATTAATGGGTGTTAGGCGAGGATTTGGACGCGAGGTCCGTAACAGGGTTTTGGCAAAATAAAATAGTAAATTCCGCATCAATAGATTGGCGAACTTTCTTTCTTGTAAAGGCGTAACACTAATAGCGATGTATGTTTAGAACATTGTCAAGATATTTCCGTTCGTCTTTAGTTAGTCTTGTTTTGTCAAAGTTACGTTGATCACACGTGGACGCTTCGACATGTAGAATTATCTGGAGAGGGTGTTGATTCGGAACTCAAACCTTCTAACGAGGGAATCAATGCCACGCGCCACCTATAGCCGAGAGCACCAGAAATACTTTGACTTAAGTGGCAGAAAATGTTGAAAATTCTTAGTAATTTCAAGTCCGGTCTTTTAGAGTAGCTTATCTATGGTGAATGCTAATGCGTTGGTTGAGTTAAGTAAAACGGTCTGTTGTTCTTCCTCTTGATATAGTTCTTCTCCGTTGAGGCTCAGATTACCATTTTTGACAAATACTGTTTCACCATCAATTTGATGCTGGTAAGTGTCTGCCATGTCAGTATTTCATCAAATGTTGAACTTAGCAATGACATCGTTTCTGTTGTATGATAAGTCAAACCTAATCCTTGTACGTTAACTTCTCTTGAGGAAATAAAACAGGGAACGGTGTTGACAATTGCTGCAACAAACACACAATACGTTTTGGTGTCAATTTTTTTAAAGCTTTTTACGACAAATTGAAAAGTTAGAAACTTTGTATTATATACTCTTGTTCCGTACCCCCTACGAAGGGCCTCGTCTGATTCTAACCACTTTTAGCTCACGTGGTCTTTTACTCTCAGTCAACCTCAGTCGCATTCGTATTTCCACCGTAAATTACGTAAAGTAAGTACTATTTCCTTTCAACCAGGATACGTATTTTGGTGAGGCTTTACTCTAATCCATTTTCACAAATTTAGGGTGTTCGAAACTTGAAAGCACTTTCATCACATGCAACCTTGTGTTTCCAGCTCCGCCACCTGATTAAACAATTTATTCTTATTGCGAACTCTTGCACGAATTGACTTTTCATTTCCAATCCGCCTTTCCCGTTCTCCGCCGAATCATTGAAAACAATAAAATTTCAAAGTGCACATCTTCTGGCAATCTTATAGGTTTATCTGTACCTCTCTTCCACCTTTGTGCTCTACACATTCCAGAGCCACCAAGTAGATGTATATTTGTTTATACATTTCTGAAACGCCGTTTGCAGCATCACTTGGCGTCAAGTACAAATCCTATGGGAAGGTGAGTTTTTGAAATAATTAAAAAACAAAAAGAAAAATCCCAAACGATCCTGATGCCGCCATAAATTTATTTACGATAGCACATCAAGCAAAAAGATGACGCGTATACAGAGGATGCGTTCGCGGACTATCCACTGGGGAATGCTGAATACACTTGATGTTTGGGGCTTTGTTGTATATATCAATAAATTGAATTGCCTGTAGATGGGTAAGGGTGGCGATACAGCAATTTCTTGTTAGCGTCAATAGTTTTAGGATGTTTCTTGCATTTAGACGAAAGTAATTTAAATTTATATGGCGACAGGATGGTGTGGTATTTGTCGGTAGTTGAGTGCCTGCAATTCATCAGGCCACAAGACACGAGCTTCGTACGATCAACTATTTATGGAATTCATAATGAAACCATCGCAGCACCTTGAAATTAGGAATTTGAAAATTTGCTGTTTGCATGTCTCCGTTTGCGATATTGTTTCAAATTTACTCGCATCTTCCCTTCCAAGGGACTTTGCTTCTGCTTTTAGGTGGTGCATTATCAAACCACCTTTCCGAAACAGGGTTCAGTACTAATTTTCATATGAAATGAAATAACTCCCAATTGGGTTTTTGGTACCATTATTCTACTGACAGACGCAGCAACGGAAAGAAAAAGAGATAGTTTGCATCGATTTGCACATGTTCTAAATGAAGATTTATATGATGAAAAATAGATTAAAAGTCGACTTTTTATGTGATTTCATAATTAGCCTTTTTATTAATGTAATTGGTCTATGGAAGTTCATCATCATCATCGGCACTACAGCCGGGATCCGGTCTTGGCCTTGTTTAGCAAGTCTCTCCACCGGTCCCGATTTCGAGCCGATGTCATCCAGTTTGGCACTCCCAGGCTCCGGACGTCCTGGTCCACGCCATCCCTCCATTGCAGACGAGGTCTGCCGCCCTGTTGCCTTCCATACATCCTGCGAAAAAGAACTTTCCGGGCAGGCTTCTCTTCGCTCATTCGACCTAGGTGTCCCGACCACCAGAGTTTACCGAGCTTAATTTTTCTTATAACGTTAGCTTCAAGGTAGATCGCTTACAACTCATGGTTGTAGCGTCTCCGGAATCGTCCCCCCTCACATACGGGGCCAAAAATTCTCCTAAAGATCTTCCTCTCGAACGCGGCTAAGAGTGACTTTTACTAAGCACCCAGGTCTCGGATCCATACAAGAGTACTGGTAAGACCATGATCTTGTACAGTAGTAGGTTGGATGTTCTGGATAAATTTGGGGATTTAAAGAGCCTTGATAGATCATAGTAGGCTTTGTTGAATTTGATCAGCCGTTCGCGTATATCTTCTTCCATATTGTTATCGGCTGATACTATTGACCCAAGGTAGTTAAAGGATTGTACTACTTCAAATTCGTGCTTCACTACCCTGATAGTTTGACCAACGTTAGGTTTTCTCTTCCCAGAAGTTGCCACCATGTACTTAGTTTTCCTCTCATTAGTGTAGTCCCAATTTTTGTGCCGCCTGTTCCATCTGGGTAAAGGAGTCCTGTACAGCCGAATCGGATCTACCGATGATGTCGACGTAATCTGGGTGGGCTAGTATCTGGGGCAACAGTCCCTCTAGTTGTGACGCCAGAGTCACGGGTTGCTTTCTCCAACGCCAGGTTGAAGAGGAGACAGGCCAGACCGTCCCCTTGTCGGAGCCTATAGCGTTTGAAATAATAGTGAAGAAGAACGTGTGATTCGAACTGACGCTATGACAGTTTGAATCACCAAAAATTGAACCTAAGCGTTACCCATCAGGCTACTGGCCGATTTTAGAATTTGATTTTTAAACGACTATACTCCACTGATGTGAATTGTTATGTTATCGCTAAGGTATACGACTCTGATGTATTTTCTTATTCGATTTGTCGTTCGGTGCTCTTCACTATTTTGCTTGAGAATTGTGTGTGTATCTGTTAGAGTCGCCACAAGCCCATTAAAGATATTTATTGGCTTGTACAGCAACCCGGCTATTTTTACTTGACTAGTTACGTTAGGCATGGTCAACCTACAAAGTCGTATCAATTTGTTTGGAATGCCGAATTCTCTCATGGCATTATATAGTTCTACCCTGGCTGTGCTATCGTAGGCGGCCTTAAAGTCTATGAATATATGATATAATGAAATATTAAATGCCAGGCATTCCATCGCCTTGGCGGAAGGCTAATAACCTTGCCCGGAAAAACAAATTATTGTGGAAAGTTTAACAATCCTCAGGACTTGCTAAATAAGGCCAAGACCGGATCCCGTTTGTGGTGCCGATGATGATGATGATTCCATCGCCTACGTAAGGATGAATATCTGATCAATCGCTGATTTGCCTGGGATAAAGCCTCACTGATATTGACCAATGATGACTTTAGCGTATAGGACTAACCGATCTTGTAGGATAAGAGGAGATTATCTTATAGGCGATACTCAGCAATGTTATACCCCTACAGTTGCTGCACATTGTGATATCTCCCTTCTTATGTATGGGACCAATTATTCCACGATGTCAATCTTCCGGCATATTCCCTTGCTCCCATACGTGCACCAATCTCATGAAATGCCATCAGCTCCGGTGGCTGTTTTGATTAAATCTTATGGCTTTTAATGTTTCCTCGATGCTTGGTGGTGGCAGCATTTGGACTTGATCTTGCATTAGTGTAGCTTCCAATTGTTCTGTGAGCTGACCATTTAGCAATCATTGAAGTGCACTTCCCATCTCTCCAGAATGCCTTCAGGATCGGTGATCAGGCTACCCTCTTTATCCCTGCAGTAAGTGCAGCCTGGTGTGTACTTCGTCATACTGTGAATTATTTGATAGAACTTACGCGCCTGGTGCTGACCTCGCTCTCTACTTTTCTCTATTTCACAGACAAGGTTTTTTTCCCAGGCACTTTTCTTTTGTCTGTGGAGTCTTTTTTCAGATCTTCTGAGCTCCGGGATCGGGTCTTGGCCTTATTGAGCAAGTCCTGAGGCTTGTTAAATTTTCCATAATGATTCGTTTTTTCCGGGCAAGGTCATTAGTCTTGCGCCAGATGTTTTGCCTTTATTGATTGTAAAATATTCGGCCGTAACTTCGGCCTTCTAAATTTCGACTGATTACGAATTAAAAAAAAAAATGGGGCGGCGAAAGGCCGACTTTAGCGAGACAAGGACAGATGTGTCCTTCATTTTGTGTCTGGCTTCTGGTTATCTTATGATAACCAGAATCACCCACTTCCGCGATGATGTTGGGCTCGGTCTCAAGATGTCTGAAAAAGAAAGGGGAGGAGGTATCTAAGGATAGTGTGGACGGGGTTAGTTCAAATGTTCTCTAACTACTTGGATGGAGGGGTGGTGGGAAAGAAATCATACAAGGCAGACTGGTCTTGACTGCGGTAGTAAACGCAGATCATGTCTTCGGCGTCTGATAATCTACGCTTTGGTCGGTGTGTGTGTATGTTTGTACCGTCCTGTACTGTGTGGGTGTGTGGGTGGTGTTTTGGTGTTTCTAACAGATACACGCACAATACACAAGCAAATAGTGAAGAACAGCGAAATAAAATCGAATAAGAAAAAGCATCAGCCATATACCAATGCTCAACACTCCGGGCCACTGCCGTGTGTACGAATTCGATTTATAAACTCATGTACACTCAACTGATGTGGAATTGCTTTGTTATTGCTTGGTATACGGCTGATGCTTTATCTTATTCGATTTCCTTTCTAGTAAAAACGCCACACTACTCCCTCCTCAGTAACTTTGTTACGATCAAGTTCGTGTGCCAACGAGGGACTGAAGAACGAGCGAGCGAAAGAACTTAGGAGCGGGCGAGTGTGCCGGTGCTCTATGCGGAAGTCGTGATCGTAGTAGTAAAGTCCTGTTTACTATCGACGAATGTGTGAGATTACACGAGAGGATTGTTGCGCTCACCAAGGATAGTGAAGAAGGTGAATTGAACACATGATGAAAGCGCTGAGAAGTGAAGCATTGAAGCATCAGACTACTGCCGCGTGCACAAATTCGATTTCTAAACTCAAGTACACTCAATTGATTTGGAATTGCTATATTATTGATTGGTATACGGCTAATGCTATTTCTTTTTCGATATCCTTTCGGTGTTCTTCACTATTTGCTTGCGTATTGTGTGTGCATCTGTTAGAAACGCCACAGTGTGTTAGCAGTAGACTCTATGGGATGGGTCCACGACTCGTCTTTTGTAGAGGGGAATGATGTTGGGAAGGGTGCTTTCTTCAGTTTTGAGGTACTTGTATGTTAATTGTAGCAAGTACTCGTCGATAGGAGTAATGGATGCACCTTCGTATAAGTGGGAGTTGAGGTAATGGCATTATAGAGTAGTTGGTGCATCTTCTGAAGAGTTTCCTTTCGAAAACTCGAAGTCCTTCCATTTCTTGAGCGCGGTAGTAAACGCAGATCATGTTTTTGGCGTCTGCTGATCTGCGCTTTGGTCGGTGTGTGTGTATGTTTGTGCTGTCTTGTACTATACGTGCGTGTATGTGTGTGGTGTGTCAGCAGTATACCCTATGGGATGGGTCCAGGAATCCTGTATTATAGAGGGGAATGTTGTTGGGAAGGGTGCTTCATTCAGTTTTGTACTGAAGAAGAAATTGTGGTGGTCGTATCCGAGGAGATCGAACGAGAGAAGCGTCAAGAACGCAAGACTCCCATACAAGTAGGTTCTCGCTGTTCTGAATCCTTTCGAGGTACTTGTATGGTAATTGTAGCAAGTACTCGTCGATAGGGGTAATGAAGGCATCTTCGTATAGGTGAAGTTCGGGTAATGGTGACCGTCAGGCCTGCTAAAGTGGTTGGTGCATCTTCTGAGGAGTTTTCATTTGAAAACTCGAAGTCTTTCCATTTAGGCCAAAGAGATGCAGAACCATATGGGAAAGGCGTACGATATTCCAGATCGGATTAGCTGCTTATAGCACAGAAGCTTAACTTTGGTGTCAACTTTGTTGCTTCACTACAAAATGTCGTTCAGTTGCTTAGACCGACCGAGGCCCCTTTGAAGAATGTGGGTCACATGTTTGGTAAAATACATTTTTGGGGTATAGATGACCCCAAGATATTTCATTCTGTTCTGTGGTCTAATCGTAGTACCTCTTATTTGTATTCGGATATTCGGCGAATATTGAGAAGTAGGTTGGGGGTATTTACTACTCAGAATGATAGCTACTACTTTGGATGGGTTATGTTGGCTTTTTCCATCGACTGTAATACTGATACAGTTCGTCTAGGTGATGGTTGAGTCGATTTGTTGCGAGTTTAGGGTTTTTGGATGATGTGTATACTAGGACGTCATCCGCATAGAATATCTGGTTTACTCTCCCGTCCACCGGGCTAGGAATATCTGAGGTGTAGGTATTAAATAAGATGGGGCATAGAATGGAGCCCTGTGGTAACCCTGCAGCGGCGTTGAAGGTTCGGGAAAGCTTTCCATTCACTCGAACTTGAAAGGTTCTGTTTAGAACGAACTGGTAGATGATACTACACAGCGTTCTACTGAGGCCAGTGTTCAACAATTTAAAGATGAGACCTTCAATCCAGCTTGTACTCATATCAAAAGCCTTTTCAATGTCCAGGCTCACCGCAATGGTAGGTTCCTTATTAAAGAGGCGCACACAGACGTGGTTTTGAAATATGTTGAGAGCCATGGTGGTGCTGTGCGCTCTTCTAAATCCAGATTGGAAATCAGGTATTAGATTCCTGGCAGTGATAAACTTATTTAGCTTCTCGTATATGAACTGTTCATATATTTTGCTAATGCAGGTGAGGAGCCAAGTAGGACGAAAGCTTGAGGGGTGATATGTTGGTTTCCCAACTTTTGCTATTAGGCAGACAACAGCATGCTTCCAAGTTTGGGGAAATTACCCCATGTTGTAGGCATGGTTGAACAGAATGGAGAGCTTTATAAAGAAGACAGCAGAAAGCCTTCGCAACGAGTGGTACGACATGTTGTCGATATCGGGTGACTTCTTGGCGTTTCGAGATTTAACTAGATTTTGTAAGGGATTTGGTGTGACGAAACCGGGACCATTATCACGTGTGTCATCGAAGTATGCACTGCTAGATGGGTTAAAGACAAGAATTGGCTCGTTAAATTTGTCTAGTTTATTTTGGACCTCTGAATTAGTGGATGTATTAGTATCCGGGTCCCCATCCTGGAGAGTAATCCTGTGATTTTCAAAGGTCTCTCCGATAATGTTTGCTTTATTGGTGTCATTATTAACAACAACACCGTTGTGTCTGATTGGACCAGTGATACGAGGAGTGACATATATCTTTTTAACATTTTTATAAACCTTCTGGTCCATCTGATTACCCTTGAGTTTGTCTTCCAATTGTCGGGTACGATTGTTTTGGATTCTTTGTTTTATCAGTGTACCAATATTGTGAATAATGGATCGCAATAATGGCTCCCTTTGCGTGAAGCGGTGACGATATCTCATTCTGCAGACCTTTTTACGCTCCCGGATGAGATGAAGAGCGAAGTCGTCATGGGGAATCTGATAGGTCTTTTCAAGTTTGTACTTCGGGACATGGGTCTCAGAAGTTTCAACTAGAATCTCGTGAAGTCGAGCTGCAGCGTTATTTATGACACCCGTCGTTAGGTTCCTGTCAGTGGGAAGAGAGAGTTGATGGAGTTTTTCGTTCAATGTGACATTGAAGTTGTCCCAATTTGTGCCCCCATAATCGGGTATGTATCTGATATGAGCCCGCGATGCTCGATAGCTGCAAATGAACGTGGCCACAGCGTTGTGGTCAGATACATCTGCCGATACTTGGGGAGGAGTGATTTGGGGAAGTAAGTCTTTGGACACAATAAAGATGTCCAGCATTAAGTTGCCTGGGGTACCAACCGTAGGTGCGACTATTTGGAGGTTGAGGGCATGACAGTTTTCGGTGTACCATTGGAACAACTTTGCGTCATTTGGGCAAGAGACGGAGTTATTCCAGTGGGGATGCCTGGAGTTTAAATCGCTGCCTACGATGAAGGGTGTGTGTTCCGAGGACCTTATTAACTGGCCGATATCTTCGGGATTAATGGGACCATTATTGGTTTTATGTGAGTGGTATCATCATCATCGGCACTACAACCGGGACCGGTTTTTTCCCAGGCACTTTTCTTTCGTCTGTGGGGTCTTTTTTCAGATCTTCTGAGCTCCGGGATCCGGTCTTGGCCTTATTTAGCAAGTCCTGAGCCTTGTTAAATTTTCCATAATGATTTGTTTTTTTCGGGCAAGGTCGGTCATTAGTCTTGCGCCAGAGGTTCTAATGTGGAGGTCAATAGCTTCATGGCGAAGTTCGCTATTAACTAGTATACAGGTGCCACCTCCGTTGATGGTGGGACCGCCGGTGAGGGTTCGATCTCTTCGAATTATGGAAAAGTTTGGGAATACGGGGCGGTGACATGGATGCAACCTAGTTTCAGTTACAAGAACCACGTCCGCTCGGTTGTCCTTTATAAAGTCGGAGACTATCGCACGCTTTGAAAGTGAAACAAGGGAGTTGATGTTTATGAGGATAACTTTAGTTTTGGGATCCATTTTGGAGGGTATGTCTTGCATATGCCGTGAAAAGGAGTGAATCCCTCTCAGCCTCGGTTGTTAGGTTTTCGTATCGGGGTCGAATATCCTCAATCAGGGGGGAGAAACTAAGTGGTTTCTTGAGCATTAAGGGTTGCCCCTTTGGAAGCTTTTGTGCCACCCGTTGGATTTGTGGGATTGAGTTGTTGGCCTGTATAGTGAGTCGCTTAGGGGGTTGAATATGTGTTTGGTGGAGAGGTGGTGGAGGAATTTTCACATTCTTTGTCTGGACCCCTTTAACCTTGTCAGCAAATGTTCTGTGGACTATCTCTTTAGGTTGCCTTTTATATTTCGGGATTAGAGAACAAAAACAAATATTGATCATCGAAAATCACTTTATTGTTTTTCAAAATATTCCCCATGAAGATTTATACACTTTTGCATGCGTTTGAACCAATTGTCGAAGCACTTTTGCCACTCTGATTGCGGTATCTCCAACACATGCATTCTGAATGCAGCAACCGCTTCTTCAGGTGTCGAATAACGTTGACCTCTCAGTTTGTTTTTTACGTACGGGAATAAAAAGAAGTCATTCGGTGCCAAGTCAGGACTATACGGCGGATGACCCATGAAATCGATGTTTTGGGTGCTCAAAAATGCAGTTGTCGCAGCCGATGTGTGAAAGCTCGCATTGTCGTGGTGAAGAGTGATCCGTCTTCGGCGGTTGGTTTTCCTGATTTCTTGGAAGACAACTGGCAAACAAATGGTTGTGTACCACTCAGAATTGACTGTTCTGCGTTGTTCTAGTGGTACGGTTGCGACATGTCCAGTTTTTCCGAAAAAACAGGCGACCATTTGCTTGGAAGTGCTTCGTGTGCGAACAACTTTTGTTGGATTTGGCTCATCTTGAAACACCCACACAGTCGACTGCTGTTTACTTTCGAGCTCATACGATTCATCACTTGTCACGATGTCATAGACGTGTTTCGAAGCACCGCGACCGTATTTTTTGAGCATTTCTTTCCACCAATTGACACGAGCCTTTTTTTGGGCGATTGACAAATTGTGTGGGATCCAACGCGAACACTTTTTTTTGACAGTCAAATGTTTATGCAATATTGAATGTATGCTGGTCCCACTAACGCCTAAGGTTGTCTCAATCTCAAGATAGGTCACAAGACGATCTTCCAATATCAGTTCGCGCACAGCATCAATGGTTTTCGGAACAACAACTTATTTTGGACGACCTTCACGAAATTCATCTTGGAGTGAACTACGACCACGATTGAATTCACCATACCATCGATAAACACTGGTCCTTGATGGAGCTTCATCGCCAAAAATTGAATTAAGTTCATCCATGCACTGTTGCTGAGTTAATCCACGCCGAAAGTTGTAAAAAATAATCGCACGAAAATGTTGACGATTTAATTCCATTTTTGGGCCGAGATGAATCTTTTAAGTTACTGTAAACAACACAAATAGCGCTCGTATGTCAAAACGTTCTGAGTGCGTATAACCTCAAAAATGTCCAACTTTACGACAGAGCTGTCAATTGCCGGATTGCAACACTAGGGTTGCCAAATCCCGAAACATAAGAGGCAACCCTCGTATTTAGGGCAGTTCCTGTAGCTAGCCCGATGACCTTTCTTACCGCAGTTGCAGCAAGTTGGCAACGTAATTTCATCCTGGACATTTGTTGTGGGATCATATTTTGCTGGCAGTAGTTCACACTTGCCAATGTCGTGCGGTTTTCCACAGTGGACGCAACGGCGATCCATGTTGCAGTTTCGGGAGATTGAATTGTTATGAAATATCTCGAAGACAACTTGTTGATGAAGAGTTGGAAGCGACTTTATCCGTATTATGGAGCATATGTCGGTTTCTGGGGCAAGGTGAAGCTCCCATATGTTTACCTTGCTGTATTTTTGCGGTCTGATTTTCACAAACCGTTGTGGGGGAGAGAATTTTTTGACGTCAGTGAATTTGACGTTGGGAAATGTTGTCTCAAGGGCAATTACGATGTCGTCCTTTTCCCAACAGGCAGCGATTCATTTTAAGAGGATGGTCCTGGACTTTTCGTCGGCCGGGGAATGTGTATTAATTCACCTCCTTGGCCTTCAGGGTATCGTTAACCTTACAGAACGTCTGTCGATCGTAGGTTACGATTTTACTGAGGCTTGGACTCAGGGTCTTGGCCTTAAAGTTCGAGAAACCTTGTCGGTTCATATCACCGACGAACTCCGTTAGGTTGAGGTCTCGTGCAAAGACCCCAGCTTGTTGCTTCTTTTTTAAAGCAGGTTGGTCGACCGTGACCGCTGTTTATGTGGCCTTTGGATTTAGAGCGGTTTTTGGTTTTGGGGTTATGGATGATGCTGCCTTTGGTGTGCACGATTTTTTCAAAGGGAGGTCTTTTTGTGCTGTGGGGTGTACCGTAAGGTTTGGCACAGTGGGGGTGATGTAGCTTTTAATGCTGCATTCTCTTTCTCGAGACCAGCAATCCTGGCTGGTGGCGAGTTCGGTCCTTAATGTCTCCAGAAGAGCCAACCAACCGTGGTCGGGCTGAGAGCCCACGCCCTGGGGAGATCGGAGATTCACTGGTAATAAGACGTACAATTGGGGAATGGAATATAAGAAAAAGCAGTGAAAAGTAGATAACGATTCAAGAAAATAGAGTCAAGAATGGAGTTAGATTGTATCACAACTTGTAAGCGATACAAAATAAAATAAAAATTAAGAGGGCGGGGAAGAACAATGAAAATTCAGTAAAACAAAGAAGACACAGGAACAAGAACCCGAAGAAAAAACCAAGAAGACAGGAAAAACAATTCGCGACTGCAGATTGAAGTTAAAATGGTTAAATGAAAATTTAAGCTCATCAAATAATACAGAAAGATAAAAATTTAACACGAATGTGATAAAACAAAAGCAAAATTAAATTTCGAGAATAAGAACCTAGATTAAACAGTATGATTAAATTGAAATAAATTTGTAAATTTTGTATTCAAAAATTCAAAGTAATCAGTTAGGTGATTACTTACCAATTCCCAGAAGTCCTCTTGTTTGATTATCCTGTATATGGCACTGTAAACACAACTCTCTTTGTGCGTGAGCCCGACAAACACGAAATTAGATCGGCAATTTAATTAATTACACTGTGAATCACTGCACTTGTAAACAGTTATGTCAATTGAGAAATTTCAAGGGTCATGCGAAAATGATCACTAGTTGGAGTTATTAGTACAAATCAACACATTAAACCGAGAAGCGGCGGATAAGTTCTCCAATCACCAATCGGTATAACAATTTTTTTAAATGTCCTTTCTTCGACACTGATTTCGCACAACTGATGACTGATGCTGATCACGAATTCAAAACGTACCGCTTTTTTATAGTCTGCGTCTACAGAGTGTTGCTTAAAATAGTACATAAGAATTCCAAGAAGCACAAACAAGATTCTGTGTGTGCTTCAATTGGAATGGGGTTCTAGGAAGTGATTGGGAATTTGGTTGAAGAAATTCCTGGAAGGAATAATTATGAAATGCATTTGGAAGTAGGCATTTCACAATGTTAGGGTTATTGGGAATTGAATAAATGTGCGACAAATGGATTTTTGGTTTAATTTGTCGCTTATATGATTCACTTGGGGAAAATGATTGGGATTATAGATAATAATGGGGATTGGATGGGAGTCGCGATTTAGGATCACTACAGAGTAGTAGATGGGAGTATTCCACATATATCACGTTTTAAATGTTTACATCATCATCATTATTAAAAACCAGTTTTCACTATTTAAATATATATATATATATATATATATATATATATATATATATATATATATATATATATATATATATATATATATATATATATATATATATATATATATATATATATATATATATATATATATATATATATATATATATATATATATATATATATATATATATATATATATATATATATATATATATATATATATATATATATATATATATATATATATATATATATATATATATATATATATATATATATATATATTTAAATAGTGAAAACTGGTTTTTAATAATGATGATGATGTAAACATTTAAAACGTGATATATGTGGAATACTCCCATCTACTACTCTGTAGTGATCCTAAATCGCGACTCCCATCCAATCCCCATTATTATCTATAATCCCAATCATTTTCCCCAAGTGAATCATATAAGCGACAAATTAAACCAAAAATCCATTTGTCGCACATTTATTCAATTCCCAATAACCCTAACATTGTGAAATGCCTACTTCCAAATGCATTTCATAATTATTCCTTCCAGGAATTTCTTCAACCAAATTCCCAATCACTTCCTAGAACCCCATTCCAATTGAAGCACACACAGAATCTTGTTTGTGCTTCTTGGAATTCTTATGTACTATTTTAAGCAACACTCTGTAGACGCAGACTATAAAAAAGCGGTACGTTTTGAATTCGTGATCAGCATCAGTCATCAGTTGTGCGAAATCAGTGTCGAAGAAAGGACATTTAAAAAAATTGTTATACCGATTGGTGATTGGAGAACTTATCCGCCGCTTCTCGGTTTAATGTGTTGATTTGTACTAATAACTCCAACTAGTGATCATTTTCGCATGACCCTTGAAATTTCTCAATTGACATAACTGTTTACAAGTGCAGTGATTCACAGTGTAATTAATTAAATTGCCGATCTAATTTCGTGTTTGTCGGGCTCACGCACAAAGAGAGTTGTGTTTACAGTGCCATATACAGGATAATCAAACAAGAGGACTTCTGGGAATTGGTAAGTAATCACCTAACTGATTACTTTGAATTTTTGAATACAAAATTTACAAATTTATTTCAATTTAATCATACTGTTTAATCTAGGTTCTTATTCTCGAAATTTAATTTTGCTTTTGTTTTATCACATTCGTGTTAAATTTTTATCTTTCTGTATTATTTGATGAGCTTAAATTTTCATTTAACCATTTTAACTTCAATCTGCAGTCGCGAATTGTTTTTCCTGTCTTCTTGGTTTTTTCTTCGGGTTCTTGTTCCTGTGTCTTCTTTGTTTTACTGAATTTTCATTGTTCTTCCCCGCCCTCTTAATTTTTATTTTATTTTGTATCGCTTACAAGTTGTGATACAATCTAACTCCATTCTTGACTCTATTTTCTTGAATCGTTATCTACTTTTCACTGCTTTTTCTTATATTCCATTCCCCAATTGTACGTCTTATTACCAGTGAATCTCCGATCTCCCCAGGGCGTGGGCTCTCAGCCCGACCACGGTTGGTTGGCTCTTCTGGAGACATTAAGGACCGAACTCGCCACCAGCCAGGATTGCTGGTCTCGAGAAAGAGAATGCAGCATTAAAAGCTACATCACCCCCACTGTGCCAAACCTTACGGTACACCCCACAGCACAAAAAGACCTCCCTTTGAAAAAATCGTGCACACCAAAGGCAGCATCATCCATAACCCCAAAACCAAAAACCGCTCTAAATCCAAAGGCCACATAAACAGCGGTCACGGTCGACCAACCTGCTTTAAAAAAGAAGCAACAAGCTGGGGTCTTTGCACGAGACCTCAACCTAACGGAGTTCGTCGGTGATATGAACCGACAAGGTTTCTCGAACTTTAAGGCCAAGACCCTGAGTCCAAGCCTCAGTAAAATCGTAACCTACGATCGACAGACGTTCTGTAAGGTTAACGATACCCTGAAGGCCAAGGAGGTGAATTAATACACATTCCCCGGCCGACGAAAAGTCCAGGACCATCCTCTTAAAATGAATCGCTGCCTGTTGGGAAAAGGACGACATCGTAATTGCCCTTGAGACAACATTTCCCAACGTCAAATTCACTGACGTCAAAAAATTCTCTCCCCCACAACGGTTTGTGAAAATCAGACCGCAAAAATACAGCAAGGTAAACATATGGGAGCTTCACCTTGCCCCAGAAACCGACATATGCTCCATAATACGGATAAAGTCGCTTCCAACTCTTCATCAACAAGTTGTCTTCGAGATATTTCATAACAATTCAATCTCCCGAAACTGCAACATGGATCGCCGTTGCGTCCACTGTGGAAAACCGCACGACATTGGCAAGTGTGAACTACTGCCAGCAAAATATGATCCCACAACAAATGTCCAGGATGAAATTACGTTGCCAACTTGCTGCAACTGC